>CATKUM010000135.1:0-337000 GCA_949786405.1 Onychomys arenicola | reverse complement strand
AACGCATTGGATGTTCGAGGACCTGTGGTTTGTATCAGTTTCAGAAGCAGAGTTGAACTAGATATGGTCCGTGTGTGTAGGAAACACGGTTCTTTTGTTCTGAGCACACTCACGTTTCCCGCATTATTAGAGACTCTAGAAAGCAAGAGAATGCTTCTTGCTCTAAAGCAGAGTGTGTTTCATGGATGAGAACTGTGCTGTGTGTTTCCCTTCAGAAACGGAGTTAAATGCCAGGCTCTGTGTCTTCCTACAAGCAAGAGTGCGTTTCAGGTAAACGCAGTCACTTTTCAGCAAAAACGAAGCTACATCGTTCACGAAGTTCACACGTTTCCTGCTCTTAACTGAAACACATTGGATGTTCGAGGACCTGTGGTTTGTATCAGTTTCAAAAGCAGAGTTGAACTAGATATGGTCCGTGTGTGTAGGAAACACGGTTCTTTTGTTCTGAGCACACTCACGTTTCCCGCCTTATTAGAGACTCTAGAAAGCAAGAGAATGCTTCTTGCTCTAAAGCAGAGTGTGTTTCATGGATGAGAACTGTGCTGTGTGTTTCCCTTCAGAAACGGAGTTAAATGCCAGGCTCTGTGTCTTCCTACAAGCAAGAGTGCGTTTCAGGTAAACGCAGTCACTTTTCAGCTCAAACGAAGCTACATCGTTCACGAAGTTCACACGTTTCTCGCTCTTAACTGAAACGCATTGGATGTTCGAGGACCTGTGGTTTGTATCAGTTTCAGAAGCAGAGTTGAACTAGATATGGTCCGTGTGTGTAGGAAACACGGTTCTTTTGTTCTGAGCACACTCACGTTTCCCGCCTTATTAGAGACTCTAGAAAGCAAGAGAATGCTTCTTGCTCTAAAGCAGAGTGTGTTTCATGGATGAGAACTGTGCTGTGTGTTTCCCTTCAGAAACGGAGTTAAATGCCAGGCTCTGTGTCTTCCTACAAGCAAGAGTGCGTTTCAGGTAAACGCAGTCACTTTTCAGCAAAAACGAAGCTACATCGTTCACGAAGTTCACACGTTTCCTGCTCTTAACTGAAACACATTGGATGTTCGAGGACCTGTGGTTTGTATCAGTTTCAAAAGCAGAGTTGAACTAGATATGGTCCGTGTGTGTAGGAAACACGGTTCTTTTGTTCTGAGCACACTCACGTTTCCCGCCTTATTAGAGACTCTAGAAAGCAAGAGAATGCTTCTTGCTCTAAAGCAGAGTGTGTTTCATGGATGAGAACTGTGCTGTGTGTTTCCCTTCAGAAACGGAGTTAAATGCCAGGCTCTGTGTCTTCCTACAAGCAAGAGTGCGTTTCAGGTAAACGCAGTCACTTTTCAGCTCAAACGAAGCTACATCGTTCTCGAAGTTCACACGTTTCTCGCTCTTAACTGAAACGCATTGGATGTTCGAGGACCTGTGGTTTGTATCAGTTTCAGAAGCAGAGTTGAACTAGATATGGTCCGTGTGTGTAGGAAACACGGTTCTTTTGTTCTGAGCACACTCACGTTTCCCGCCTTATTAGAGACTCTAGAAAGCAAGAGAATGCTTCTTGCTCTAAAGCAGAGTGTGTTTCATGGATGAGAACTGTGCTGTGTGTTTCCCTTCAGAAACGGAGTTAAATGCCAGGCTCTGTGTCTTCCTACAAGCAAGAGTGCGTTTCAGGTAAACGCAGTCACTTTTCAGCTCAAACGAAGCTACATCGTTCACGAAGTTCACACGTTTCTCGCTCTTAACTGAGACGCATTGGATGTTCGAGGACCTGTGGTTTGTATCAGTTTCAGAAGCAGAGTTGAACTAGATATGGTCCGTGTGTGTAGGAAACACGGTTCTTTTGTTCTGAGCACACTCACGTTTCCCGCCTTATTAGAGACTCTAGAAAGCAAGAGAATGCTTCTTGCTCTAAAGCAGAGTGTGTTTCATGGATGAGAACAGTGCTGTGTGTTTCCCTTCAGAAACGGAGTTAAATGCCAGGCTCTGTGTCTTCCTACAAGCAAGAGTGCGTTTCAGGTAAACGCAGTCACTTTTCAGCTCAAACGAAGCTACATCGTTCACGAAGTTCACACGTTTCTCGCTCTTAACTGAAACGCATTGGATGTTCGAGGACCTGTGGTTTGGATCAGTTTCAGAAGCAGAGTTGAACTAGATATGGTCCGTGTGTGTAGGAAACACGGTTCTTTTGTTCTGAGCACACTCACGTTTCCCGCCTTATTAGAGACTCTAGAAAGCAAGAGAATGCTTCTTGCTCTAAAGCAGAGTGTGTTTCATGGAGGAGAACTGTGCTGTGTGTTTCCCTTCAGAAACGGAGTTAAATGCCAGGCTCTGTGTCTTCCTACAAGCAAGAGTGCGTTTCAGGTAAACGCAGTCACTTTTCAGCTCAAACGAAGCTACATCGTTCACGAAGTTCACACGTTTCTCGCTCTTAACTGAGACGCATTGGATGTTCGAGGACCTGTGGTTTGTATCAGTTTCAGAAGCAGAGTTGAACTAGATATGGTCCGTGTGTGTAGGAAACACGGTTCTTTTGTTCTGAGCACACTCACGTTTCCCGCCTTATTAGAGACACTAGAAAGCAAGAGAATGCTTCTTGCTCTAAAGCAGAGTGTGTTTCATGGATGAGAACTGTGCTGTGTGTTTCCCTTCAGAAACGGAGTTAAATGCCAGGCTCTGTGTCTTCCTACAAGCAAGAGTGCGTTTCAGGTAAACGCAGTCACTTTTCAGCAAAAACGAAGCTACATCGTTCACGAAGTTCACACGTTTCCTGCTCTTAACTGAAACGCATTGGATGTTCGAGGACCTGTGGTTTGTATCAGTTTCAAAAGCAGAGTTGAACTAGATATGGTCCGTGTGTGTAGGAAACACGGTTCTTTTGTTCTGAGCACACTCACGTTTCCCGCCTTATTAGAGACTCTAGAAAGCAAGAGAATGCTTCTTGCTCTAAAGCAGAGTGTGTTTCATGGATGAGAACTGTGCTGTGTGTTTCCCTTCAGAAACGGAGTTAAATGCCAGGCTCTGTGTCTTCCTACAAGCAAGAGTGCGTTTCAGGTAAACGCAGTCACTTTTCAGCTCAAACGAAGCTACATCGTTCTCGAAGTTCACACGTTTCTCGCTCTTAACTGAAACGCATTGGATGTTCGAGGACCTGTGGTTTGGATCAGTTTCAGAAGCAGAGTTGAACTAGATATGGTCCGTGTGTGTAGGAAACACGGTTCTTTTGTTCTGAGCACACTCACGTTTCCCGCCTTATTAGAGACTCTAGAAAGCAAGAGAATGCTTCTTGCTCTAAAGCAGAGTGTGTTTCATGGATGAGAACTGTGCTGTGTGTTTCCCTTCAGAAACGGAGTTAAATGCCAGGCTCTGTGTCTTCCTACAAGCAAGAGTGCGTTTCAGGTAAACGCAGTCACTTTTCAGCTCAAACGAAGCTACATCGTTCACGAAGTTCACACGTTTCTCGCTCTTAACTGAGACGCATTGGATGTTCGAGGACCTGTGGTTTGTATCAGTTTCAGAAGCAGAGTTGAACTAGATATGGTCCGTGTGTGTAGGAAACACGGTTCTTTTGTTCTGAACACACTCACGTTTCCCGCCTTATTAGAGACTCTAGAAAGCAAGAGAATGCTTCTTGCTCTAAAGCAGAGTGTGTTTCATGGATGAGAACTGTGCTGTGTGTTTCCCTTCAGAAACGGAGTTAAATGCCAGGCTCTGTGTCTTCCTACAAGCAAGAGTGCGTTTCAGGTAAACGCAGTCACTTTTCAGCTCAAACGAAGCTACATCGTTCACGAAGTTCACACGTTTCTCGCTCTTAACTGAAACGCATTGGATGTTCGAGGACCTGTGGTTTGGATCAGTTTCAGAAGCAGAGTTGAACTAGATATGGTCCGTGTGTGTAGGAAACACGGTTCTTTTGTTCTGAGCACACTCACGTTTCCCGCCTTATTAGAGACTCTAGAAAGCAAGAGAATGCTTCTTGCTCTAAAGCAGAGTGTGTTTCATGGATGAGAACTGTGCTGTGTGTTTCCCTTCAGAAACGGAGTTAAATGCCAGGCTCTGTGTCTTCCTACAAGCAAGAGTGCGTTTCAGGTAAACGCAGTCACTTTTCAGCTCAAACGAAGCTACATCGTTCACGAAGTTCACACGTTTCTCGCTCTTAACTGAGACGCATTGGATGTTCGAGGACCTGTGGTTTGTATCAGTTTCAGAAGCAGAGTTGAACTAGATATGGTCCGTGTGTGTAGGAAACACGGTTCTTTTGTTCTGAGCACACTCACGTTTCCCGCCTTATTAGAGACTCTAGAAAGCAAGAGAATGCTTCTTGCTCTAAAGCAGAGTGTGTTTCATGGATGAGAACTGTGCTGTGTGTTTCCCTTCAGAAACGGAGTTAAATGCCAGGCTCTGTGTCTTCCTACAAGCAAGAGTGCGTTTCAGGTAAACGCAGTCACTTTTCAGCTCAAACGAAGCTACATCGTTCACGAAGTTCACACGTTTCCTGCTCTTAACTGAAACGCATTGGATGTTCGAGGACCTGTGGTTTGTATCAGTTTCAGAAGCAGAGTTGAACTAGATATGGTCCGTGTGTGTAGGAAACACGGTTCTTTTGTTCTGAGCACACTCACGTTTCCCGCCTTATTAGAGACTCTAGAAAGCAAGAGAATGCTTCTTGCTCTAAAGCAGAGTGTGTTTCATGGATGAGAACTGTGCTGTGTGTTTCCCTTCAGAAACGGAGTTAAATGCCAGGCTCTGTGTCTTCCTACAAGCTAGAGTGCGTTTCAGGTAAACGCAGTCACTTTTCAGCTCAAACGAAGCTACATCGTTCTCGAAGTTCACACGTTTCTCGCTCTTAACTGAAACGCATTGGATGTTCGAGGACCTGTGGTTTGGATCAGTTTCAGAAGCAGAGTTGAACTAGATATGGTCCGTGTGTGTAGGAAACACGGTTCTTTTGTTCTGAGCACACTCACGTTTCCCGCCTTATTAGAGACTCTAGAAAGCAAGAGAATGCTTCTTGCTCTAAAGCAGAGTGTGTTTCATGGATGAGAACTGTGCTGTGTGTTTCCCTTCAGAAACGGAGTTAAATGCCAGGCTCTGTGTCTTCCTACAAGCAAGAGTGCGTTTCAGGTAAACGCAGTCACTTTTCAGCTCAAATGAAGCTACATCGTTCACGAAGTTCACACGTTTCTCGCTCTTAACTGAGACGCATTGGATGTTCGAGGACCTCTGGTTTGTATCAGTTTCAGAAGCAGAGTTGAACTAGATATGGTCCGTGTGTGTAGGAAACACGGTTCTTTTGTTCTGAGCACACTCACGTTTCCCGCCTTATTAGAGACTCTAGAAAGCAAGAAAATGCTTCTTGCTCTAAAGCAGAGTGTGTTTCATGGATGAGAACAGTGCTGTGTGTTTCCCTTCAGAAACGAAGTTAAATGCCAGGCTCTGTGTCTTCCTACAAGCAAGAGTGCGTTTCAGGTAAACGCAGTCACTTTTCAGCTCAAACGAAGCTACATCGTTCACGAAGTTCACACGTTTCTCGCTCTTAACTGAAACGCATTGGATGTTCGAGGACCTGTGGTTTGGATCAGTTTCAGAAGCAGAGTTGAACTAGATATGGTCCGTGTGTGTAGGAAACACGGTTCTTTTGTTCTGAGCACAGTCACGTTTCCCGCCTTATTAGAGACTCTAGAAAGCAAGAGAATGCTTCTTGCTCTAAAGCAGAGTGTGTTTCATGGAGGAGAACTGTGCTGTGTGTTTCCCTTCAGAAACGGAGTTAAATGCCAGGCTCTGTGTCTTCCTACAAGCAAGAGTGCGTTTCAGGTAAACGCAGTCACTTTTCAGCTCAAACGAAGCTACATCGTTCACGAAGTTCACACGTTTCTCGCTCTTAACTGAGACGCATTGGATGTTCGAGGACCTGTGGTTTGTATCAGTTTCAGAAGCAGAGTTGAACTAGATATGGTCCGTGTGTGTAGGAAACACGGTTCTTTTGTTCTGAGCACACTCACGTTTCCCGCCTTATTAGAGACTCTAGAAAGCAAGAGAATGCTTCTTGCTCTAAAGCAGAGTGTGTTTCATGGATGAGAACTGTGCTGTGTGTTTCCCTTCAGAAACGGAGTTAAATGCCAGGCTCTGTGTCTTCCTACAAGCAAGAGTGCGTTTCAGGTAAACGCAGTCACTTTTCAGCTCAAACGAAGCTACATCGTTCACGAAGTTCACACGTTTCTCGCTCTTAACTGAGACGCATTGGATGTTCGAGGACCTGTGGTTTGTATCAGTTTCAGAAGCAGAGTTGAACTAGATATGGTCCGTGTGTGTAGGAAACACGGTTCTTTTGTTCTGAGCACACTCACGTTTCCCGCCTTATTAGAGACTCTAGAAAGCAAGAGAATGCTTCTTGCTCTAAAGCAGAGTGTGTTTCATGGATGAGAACTGAGCTGTGTGTTTCCCTTCAGAAACGGAGTTAAATGCCAGGCTCTGTGTCTTCCTACAAGCAAGAGTGCGTTTCAGGTAAACGCAGTCACTTTTCAGCTCAAACGAAGCTACATCGTACACGAAGTTCACACGTTTCTCGCTCTTAACTGAAACCCATTGGATGTTCGAGGACCTGTGGTTTGTATCAGTTTCAGAAGCAGAGTTAAACTAGATATGGTCCGTGTGTGTAGGAAACACGGTTCTTTTGTTCTGAGCACACTCACGTTTCCCGCCTTATTAGAGACTCTAGAAAGCAAGAGAATGCTTCTTGCTCTAAAGCAGAGTGTGTTTCATGGATGAGAACTGTGCTGTGTGTTTCCCTTCAGAAACGGAGTTAAATGCCAGGCTCTGTGTCTTCCTACAAGCAAGAGTGCGTTTCAGGTAAACGCAGTCACTTTTCAGCTCAAACGAAGCTACATCGTTCACGAAGTTCACACGTTTCTCGCTCTTAACTGAGACGCATTGGATGTTCGAGGACCTGTGGTTTGTATCAGTTTCAGAAGCAGAGTTGAACTAGATATGGTCCTTGTGTGTAGGAAACACGGTTCTTTTGTTCTGAGCACACTCACGTTTCCCGCCTTATTAGAGACTCTAGAAAGCAAGAGAATGCTTCTTGCTCTAAAGCAGAGTGTGTTTCATGGATGAGAACTGTGCTGTGTGTTTCCCTTCAGAAACGGAGTTAAATGCCAGGCTCTGTGTCTTCCTACAAGCAAGAGTGCGTTTCAGGTAAACGCAGTCACTTTTCAGCAAAAACGAAGCTACATCGTTCACGAAGTTCACACGTTTCCTGCTCTTAACTGAAACGCATTGGATGTTCGAGGACTTGTGGTTTGTATAAGTTTCAAAAGCAGAGTTGAACTAGATATGGTCCGTGTGTGTAGGAAACACGGTTCTTTTGTTCTGAGCACACTCACGTTTCCCGCCTTATTAGAGACTCTAGAAAGCAAGAGAATGCTTCTTGCTCTAAAGCAGAGTGTGTTTCATGGATGAGAACTGTGCTGTGTGTTTCCCTTCAGAAACGGAGTTAAATGCCAGGCTCTGTGTCTTCCTACAAGCAAGAGTGCGTTTCAGGTAAACGCAGTCACTTTTCAGCTCAAACGAAGCTACATCGTTCTCGAAGTTCACACGTTTCTCGCTCTTAACTGAAACGCATTGGATGTTCGAGGACCTGTGGTTTGGATCAGTTTCAGAAGCAGAGTTGAACTAGATATGGTCCGTGTGTGTAGGAAACACGGTTCTTTTGTTCTGAGCACACTCACGTTTCCCGCCTTATTAGAGACTCTAGAAAGCAAGAGAATGCTTCTTGCTCTAAAGCAGAGTGTGTTTCATGGATGAGAACTGTGCTGTGTGTTTCCCTTCAGAAACGGAGTTAAATGCCAGGCTCTGTGTCTTCCTACAAGCAAGAGTGCGTTTCAGGTAAACGCAGTCACTTTTCAGCTCAAACGAAGCTACATCGTTCACGAAGTTCACACGTTTCTCGCTCTTAACTGAGACGCATTGGATGTTCGAGGACCTGTGGTTTGTATCAGTTTCAGAAGCAGAGTTGAACTAGATATGGTCCGTGTGTGTAGGAAACACGGTTCTTTTGTTCTGAGCACACTCACGTTTCCCGCCTTATTAGAGACTCTAGAAAGCAAGAGAATGCTTCTTGCTCTAAAGCAGAGTGTGTTTCATGGATGAGAACTGTGCTGTGTGTTTCCCTTCAGAAACGGAGTTAAATGCCAGGCTCTGTGTCTTCCTACAAGCAAGAGTGCGTTTCAGGTAAACGCAGTCACTTTTCAGCTCAAACGAAGCTACATCGTTCACGAAGTTCACACGTTTCTCGCTCTTAACTGAAACGCATTGGATGTTCGAGGACCTGTGGTTTGTATCAGTTTCAGAAGCAGAGTTGAACTAGATATGGTCCGTGTGTGTAGGAAACACGGTTCTTTTGTTCTGAGCACAATCACGTTTCCCGCCTTATTAGAGACTCTAGAAAGCAAGAGAATGCTTCTTGCTCTAAAGCAGAGTGTGTTTCATGGATGAGAACTGTGCTGTGTGTTTCCCTTCAGAAACGGAGTTAAATGCCAGGCTCTGTGTCTTCCTACAAGCAAGAGTGCGTTTCAGGTAAACGCAGTCACTTTTCAGCTCAAACGAAGCTACATCGTTCACGAAGTTCACACGTTTCTCGCTCTTAACTGAGACGCATTGGATGTTCGAGGACCTGTGGTTTGTATCAGTTTCAGAAGCAGAGTTGAACTAGATATGGTCCGTGTGTGTAGGAAACACGGTTCTTTTGTTCTGAGCACACTCACGTTTCCCGCCTTATTAGAGACTCTAGAAAGCAAGAGAATGCTTCTTGCTCTAAAGCAGAGTGTGTTTCATGGATGAGAACTGTGCTGTGTGTTTCCCTTCAGAAACGGAGTTAAATGCCAGGCTCTGTGTCTTCCTACAAGCAAGAGTGCGTTTCAGGTAAACGCAGTCACTTTTCAGCTCAAACGAAGCTACATCGTTCACGAAGTTCACACGTTTCTCGCTCTTAACTGAGACGCATTGGATGTTCGAGGACCTGTGGTTTGTATCAGTTTCAGAAGCAGAGTTGAACTAGATATGGTCCGTGTGTGTAGGAAACACGGTTCTTTTGTTCTGAGCACATTCACGTTTCCCGCCTTATTAGAGACTCTAGAAAGCAAGAGAATGCTTCTTGCTCTAAAGCAGAGTGTGTTTCATGGATGAGAACTGTGCTGTGTGTTTCCCTTCAGAAACGGAGTTAAATGCCAGGCTCTGTGTCTTCCTACAAGCAAGAGTGCGTTTCAGGTAAACGCAGTCACTTTTCAGCTCAAACGAAGCTACATCGTTCACGAAGTTCACACGTTTCTCGCTCTTTACTGAAACGCATTGGGTGTTCGAGGACCTGTGGTTTGTATCAGTTTCAGAAGCAGAGTTGAACTAGATATGGTCCGTGTGTGTAGGAAACACGGTTCTTTTGTTCTGAGCACACTCACGTTTCCCGCCTTATTAGAGACTCTAGAAAGCAAGAGAATGCTTCTTGCTCTAAAGCAGAGTGTGTTTCATGGATGAGAACTGTGCTGTGTGTTTCCCTTCAGAAACGGAGTTAAATGCCAGGCTCTGTGTCTTCCTACAAGCAAGAGTGCGTTTCAGGTAAACGCAGTCACTTTTCAGCTCAAACGAAGCTACATCGTTCACGAAGTTCACACGTTTCTCGCTCTTAACTGAAACGCATTGGATGTTCGAGGACCTGTGGTTTGTATCAGTTTCAGAAGCAGAGTTGAACTAGATATGGTCCTTGTGTGTAGGAAACACGGTTCTTTTGTTCTGAGCACACTCACGTTTCCCGCCTTATTAGAGACTCTAGAAAGCAAGAGAATGCTTCTTGCTCTAAAGCAGAGTGTGTTTCATGGATGAGAACTGTGCTGTGTGTTTCCCTTCAGAAACGGAGTTAAATGCCAGGCTCTGTGTCTTCCTACAAGCAAGAGTGCGTTTCAGGTAAACGCAGTCACTTTTCAGCTCAAACGAAGCTACATCGTTCTCGAAGTTCACACGTTTCTCGCTCTTAACTGAAACGCATTGGATGTTCGAGGACCTGTGGTTTGGATCAGTTTCAGAAGCAGAGTTGAACTAGATATGGTCCGTGTGTGTAGGAAACACGGTTCTTTTGTTCTGAGCACACTCACGTTTCCCGCCTTATTAGAGACTCTAGAAAGCAAGAGAATGCTTCTTGCTCTAAAGCAGAGTGTGTTTCATGGATGAGAACTGTGCTGTGTGTTTCCCTTCAGAAACGGAGTTAAATGCCAGGCTCTGTGTCTTCCTACAAGCAAGAGTGCGTTTCAGGTAAACGCAGTCACTTTTCAGCTCAAACGAAGCTACATCGTTCACGAAGTTCACACGTTTCTCGCTCTTAACTGAGACGCATTGGATGTTCGAGGACCTGTGGTTTGTATCAGTTTCAGAAGCAGAGTTGAACTAGATATGGTCCGTGTGTGTAGGAAACACGGTTCTTTTGTTCTGAGCACACTCACGTTTCCCGCCTTATTAGAGACTCTAGAAAGCAAGAGAATGCTTCTTGCTCTAAAGCAGAGTGTGTTTCATGGATGAGAACAGTGCTGTGTGTTTCCCTTCAGAAACGGAGTTAAATGCCAGGCTCTGTGTCTTCCTACAAGCAAGAGTGCGTTTCAGGTAAACGCAGTCACTTTTCAGCTCAAACGAAGCTACATCGTTCACGAAGTTCACACGTTTCTCGCTCTTAACTGAAACGCATTGGATGTTCGAGGACCTGTGGTTTGGATCAGTTTCAGAAGCAGAGTTGAACTAGATATGGTCCGTGTGTGTAGGAAACACGGTTCTTTTGTTCTGAGCACACTCACGTTTCCCGCCTTATTAGAGACTCTAGAAAGCAAGAGAATGCTTCTTGCTCTAAAGCAGAGTGTGTTTCATGGAGGAGAACTGTGCTGTGTGTTTCCCTTCAGAAACGGAGTTAAATGCCAGGCTCTATGTCTTCCTACAAGCAAGAGTGCGTTTCAGGTAAACGCAGTCACTTTTCAGCTCAAACGAAGCTACATCGTTCACGAAGTTCACACGTTTCTCGCTCTTAACTGAGACGCATTGGATGTTCGAGGACCTGTGGTTTGTATCAGTTTCAGAAGCAGAGTTGAACTAGATATGGTCCGTGTGTGTAGGAAACACGGTTCTTTTGTTCTGAGCACACTCACGTTTCCCGCCTTATTAGAGACTCTAGAAAGCAAGAGAATGCTTCTTGCTCTAAAGCAGAGTGTGTTTCATGAATGAGAACTGTGCTGTGTGTTTCCCTTCAGAAACGGAGTTAAATGCCAGGCTCTGTGTCTTCCTACAAGCAAGAGTGCGTTTCAGGTAAACGCAGTCACTTTTCAGCTCAAACGAAGCTACATCGTTCACGAAGTTCACACGTTTCTCGCTCTTAACTGAGACGCATTGGATGATCGAGGACCTGTGGTTTGTATCAGTTTCAGAAGCAGAGTTGAACTAGATATGGTCCGTGTGTGTAGGAAACACGGTTCTTTTGTTCTGAGCACACTCACGTTTCCCGCCTTATTAGAGACTCTAGAAAGCAAGAGAATGCTTCTTGCTCTAAAGCAGAGTGTGTTTCATGGATGAGAACTGTGCTGTGTGTTTCCCTTCAGAAACGGAGTTAAATGCCAGGCTCTGTGTCTTCCTACAAGCAAGAGTGCGTTTCAGGTAAACGCAGTCACTTTTCAGCTCAAACGAAGCTACATCGTACACGAAGTTCACACGTTTCTCGCTCTTAACTGAAACCCATTGGATGTTCGAGGACCTGTGGTTTGTATCAGTTTCAGAAGCAGAGTTAAACTAGATATGGTCCGTGTGTGTAGGAAACACGGTTCTTTTGTTCTGAGCACACTCACGTTTCCCGCCTTATTAGAGACTCTAGAAAGCAAGAGAATGCTTCTTGCTCTAAAGCAGAGTGTGTTTCATGGATGAGAACTGTGCTGTGTGTTTCCCTTCAGAAACGGAGTTAAATGCCAGGCTCTGTGTCTTCCTACAAGCAAGAGTGCGTTTCAGGTAAACGCAGTCACTTTTCAGCTCAAACGAAGCTACATCGTTCACGAAGTTCACACGTTTCTCGCTCTTAACTGAGACGCATTGGATGTTCGAGGACCTGTGGTTTGTATCAGTTTCAGAAGCAGAGTTGAACTAGATATGGTCCGTGTGTGTAGGAAACACGGTTCTTTTGTTCTGAGCACACTCACGTTTCCCGCCTTATTAGAGACTCTAGAAAGCAAGAGAATGCTTCTTGCTCTAAAGCAGAGTGTGTTTCATGGATGAGAACTGTGCTGTGTGTTTCCCTTCAGAAACGGAGTTAAATGCCAGGCTCTGTGTCTTCCTACAAGCAAGAGTGCGTTTCAGGTAAACGCAGTCACTTTTCAGCTCAAACGAAGCTACATCGTTCACGAAGTTCACACGTTTCTCGCTCTTAACTGAAACGCATTGGATGTTCGAGGACCTGTGGTTTGGATCAGTTTCAGAAGCAGAGTTGAACTAGATATGGTCCGTGTGTGTAGGAAACACGGTTCTTTTGTTCTGAGCACACTCACGTTTCCCGCCTTATTAGAGACTCTAGAAAGCAAGAGAATGCTTCTTGCTCTAAAGCAGAGTGTGTTTCATGGAGGAGAACTGTGCTGTGTGTTTCCCTTCAGAAACGGAGTTAAATGCCAGGCTCTGTGTCTTCCTACAAGCAAGAGTGCGTTTCAGGTAAACGCAGTCACTTTTCAGCTCAAACGAAGCTACATCGTTCACGAAGTTCACACGTTTCTCGCTCTTAACTGAGACGCATTGGATGTTCGAGGACCTGTGGTTTGTATCAGTTTCAGAAGCAGAGTTGAACTAGATATGGTCCGTGTGTGTAGGAAACACGGTTCTTTTGTTCTGAGCACACTCACGTTTCCCGCCTTATTAGAGACTCTAGAAAGCAAGAGAATGCTTCTTGCTCTAAAGCAGAGTGTGTTTCATGGAGGAGAACTGTGCTGTGTGTTTCCCTTCAGAAACGGAGTTAAATGCCAGGCTCTGTGTCTTCCTACAAGCAAGAGTGCGTTTCAGGTAAACGCAGTCACTTTTCAGCTCAAACGAAGCTACATCGTTCACGAAGTTCACACGTTTCTCGCTCTTAACTGAGACGCATTGGATGTTCGAGGACCTGTGGTTTGTATCAGTTTCAGAAGCAGAGTTGAACTAGATATGGTCCGTGTGTGTAGGAAACACGGTTCTTTTGTTCTGAGCACACTCACGTTTCCCGCCTTATTAGAGACTCTAGAAAGCAAGAGAATGCTTCTTGCTCTAAAGCAGAGTGTGTTTCATGGATGAGAACTGTGCTGTGTGTTTCCCTTCAGAAACGGAGTTAAATGCCAGGCTCTGTGTCTTCCTACAAGCAAGAGTGCGTTTCAGGTAAACGCAGTCACTTTTCAGCTCAAACGAAGCTACATCGTTCACGAAGTTCACACGTTTCTCGCTCTTAACTGAAACGCATTGGATGTTCGAGGACCTGTGGTTTGGATCAGTTTCAGAAGCAGAGTTGAACTAGATATGGTCAGTGTGTGTAGGAAACACGGTTCTTTTGTTCTGAGCACACTCACGTTTCCCGCCTTATTAGAGACTCTAGAAAGCAAGAGAATGCTTCTTGCTCTAAAGCAGAGTGTGTTTCATGGAGGAGAACTGTGCTGTGTGTTTCCCTTCAGAAACGGAGTTAAATGCCAGGCTCTGTGTCTTCCTACAAGCAAGAGTGCGTTTCAGGTAAACGCAGTCACTTTTCAGCTCAAACGAAGCTACATCGTTCACGAAGTTCACACGTTTCTCGCTCTTAACTGAGACGCATTGGATGTTCGAGGACCTGTGGTTTGTATCAGTTTCAGAAGCAGAGTTGAACTAGATATGGTCCGTGTGTGTAGGAAACACGGTTCTTTTGTTCTGAGCACACTCACGTTTCCCGCCTTATTAGAGACTCTAGAAAGCAAGAGAATGCTTCTTGCTCTAAAGCAGAGTGTGTTTCATGGAGGAGAACTGTGCTGTGTGTTTCCCTTCAGAAACGGAGTTAAATGCCAGGCTCTGTGTCTTCCTACAAGCAAGAGTGCGTTTCAGGTAAACGCAGTCACTTTTCAGCTCAAACGAAGCTACATCGTTCACGAAGTTCACACGTTTCTCGCTCTTAACTGAGACGCATTGGATGTTCGAGGACCTGTGGTTTGTATCAGTTTCAGAAGCAGAGTTGAACTAGATATGGTCCGTGTGTGTAGGAAACACGGTTCTTTTGTTCTGAGCACACTCACGTTTCCCGCCTTATTAGAGACTCTAGAAAGCAAGAGAATGCTTCTTGCTCTAAAGCAGAGTGTGTTTCATGGATGAGAACTGTGCTGTGTGTTTCCCTTCAGAAACGGAGTTAAATGCCAGGCTCTGTGTCTTCCTACAAGCAAGAGTGCGTTTCAGGTAAACGCAGTCACTTTTCAGCTCAAACGAAGCTACATCGTACACGAAGTTCACACGTTTCTCGCTCTTAACTGAAACCCATTGGATGTTCGAGGACCTGTGGTTTGTATCAGTTTCAGAAGCAGAGTTGAACTAGATATGGTCCGTGTGTGTAGGAAACACTTTTCTTTTGTTCTGAGCACACTCACGTTTCCCGCCTTATTAGAGACTCTAGAAAGCAAGAGAATGCTTCTTGCTCTAAAGCAGAGTGTGTTTCATGGATGAGAACTGTGCTGTGTGTTTCCCTTCAGAAACGGAGTTAAATGCCAGGCTCTGTGTCTTCCTACAAGCAAGAGTGCGTTTCAGGTAAACGCAGTCACTTTTCAGCTCAAACGAAGCTACATCGTTCACGAAGTTCACACGTTTCTCGCTCTTAACTGAGACGCATTGGATGTTCGAGGACCTGTGGTTTGTATCAGTTTCAGAAGCAGAGTTGAACTAGATATGGTCCTTGTGTGTAGGAAACACGGTTCTTTTGTTCTGAGCACACTCACGTTTCCCGCCTTATTAGAGACTCTAGAAAGCAAGAGAATGCTTCTTGCTCTAAAGCAGAGTGTGTTTCATGGATGAGAACTGTGCTGTGTGTTTCCCTTCAGAAACGGAGTTAAATGCCAGGCTCTGTGTCTTCCTACAAGCAAGAGTGCGTTTCAGGTAAACGCAGTCACTTTTCAGCTCAAACGAAGCTACATCGTTCACGAAGTTCACACGTTTCTCGCTCTTAACTGAAACGCATTGGATGTTCGAGGACCTGTGGTTTGTATCAGTTTCAAAAGCAGAGTTGAACTAGATATGGTCCGTGTGTGTAGGAAACACGGTTCTTTTGTTCTGAGCACACTCACGTTTCCCGCCTTATTAGAGACTCTAGAAAGCAAGAGAATGCTTCTTGCTCTAAAGCAGAGTGTATTTCATGGATGAGAACTGTGCTGTGTGTTTCCCTTCAGAAACGGAGTTAAATGCCAGGCTCTGTGTCTTCCTACAAGCAAGAGTGCGTTTCAGGTAAACGCAGTCACTTTTCAGCTCAAACGAAGCTACATTGTTCACGAAGTTCACACGTTTATCGCTCTTAACTGAAACGCATTGGATGTTCGAGGACCTGTGGTTTGTATCAGTTTCAGAAGCAGAGTTGAACTAGATATGGTCCGTGTGTGTAGGAAACACGGTTCTTTTGTTCTGAGCACACTCACGTTTCCCGCCTTATTAGAGACTCTAGAAAGCAAGAGAATGCTTCTTGCTCTAAAGCAGAGTGTGTTTCATGGAGGAGAACTGTGCTGTGTGTTTCCCTTCAGAAACGGAGTTAAATGCCAGGCTCTGTGTCTTCCTACAAGCAAGAGTGCGTTTCAGGTAAACGCAGTCACTTTTCAGCTCAAACGAAGCTACATCGTTCACGAAGTTCACACGTTTCTCGCTCTTAACTGAGACGCATTGGATGTTCGAGGACCTGTGGTTTGTATCAGTTTCAGAAGCAGAGTTGAACTAGATATGGTCCGTGTGTGTAGGAAACACGGTTCTTTTGTTCTGAGCACATTCACGTTTCCCGCCTTATTAGAGACTCTAGAAAGCAAGAGAATGCTTCTTGCTCTAAAGCAGAGTGTGTTTCATGGATGAGAACTGTGCTGTGTGTTTCCCTTCAGAAACGGAGTTAAATGCCAGGCTCTGTGTCTTCCTACAAGCAAGAGTGCGTTTCAGGTAAACGCAGTCACTTTTCAGCTCAAACGAAGCTACATCGTTCACGAAGTTCACACGTTTCTCGCTCTTAACTGAGACGCATTGGATGTTCGAGGACCTGTGGTTTGTATCAGTTTCAGAAGCAGAGTTGAACTAGATATGGTCCGTGTGTGTAGGAAACACGGTTCTTTTGTTCTGAGCACACTCACGTTTCCCGCCTTATTAGAGACTCTAGAAAGCAAGAGAATGCTTCTTGCTCTAAAGCAGAGTGTGTTTCATGGATGAGAACTGTGCTGTGTGTTTCCCTTCAGAAACGGAGTTAAATGCCAGGCTCTGTGTCTTCCTACAAGCAAGAGTGCGTTTCAGGTAAACGCAGTCACTTTTCAGCTCAAACGAAGCTACATCGTACACGAAGTTCACACGTTTCTCGCTCTTAACTGAAACCCATTGGATGTTCGAGGACCTGTGGTTTGTATCAGTTTCAGAAGCAGAGTTGAACTAGATATGGTCCGTGTGTGTAGGAAACACTTTTCTTTTGTTCTGAGCACACTCACGTTTCCCGCCTTATTAGAGACTCTAGAAAGCAAGAGAATGCTTCTTGCTCTAAAGCAGAGTGTGTTTCATGGATGAGAACTGTGCTGTGTGTTTCCCTTCAGAAACGGAGTTAAATGCCAGGCTCTGTGTCTTCCTACAAGCAAGAGTGCGTTTCAGGTAAACGCAGTCACTTTTCAGCTCAAACGAAGCTACATCGTTCACGAAGTTCACACGTTTCTCGCTCTTAACTGAGACGCATTGGATGTTCGAGGACCTGTGGTTTGTATCAGTTTCAGAAGCAGAGTTGAACTAGATATGGTCCTTGTGTGTAGGAAACACGGTTCTTTTGTTCTGAGCACACTCACGTTTCCCGCCTTATTAGAGACTCTAGAAAGCAAGAGAATGCTTCTTGCTCTAAAGCAGAGTGTGTTTCATGGATGAGAACTGTGCTGTGTGTTTCCCTTCAGAAACGGAGTTAAATGCCAGGCTCTGTGTCTTCCTACAAGCAAGAGTGCGTTTCAGGTAAACGCAGTCACTTTTCAGCTCAAACGAAGCTACATCGTTCACGAAGTTCACACGTTTCTCGCTCTTAACTGAAACGCATTGGATGTTCGAGGACCTGTGGTTTGTATCAGTTTCAAAAGCAGAGTTGAACTAGATATGGTCCGTGTGTGTAGGAAACACGGTTCTTTTGTTCTGAGCACACTCACGTTTCCCGCCTTATTAGAGACTCTAGAAAGCAAGAGAATGCTTCTTGCTCTAAAGCAGAGTGTATTTCATGGATGAGAACTGTGCTGTGTGTTTCCCTTCAGAAACGGAGTTAAATGCCAGGCTCTGTGTCTTCCTACAAGCAAGAGTGCGTTTCAGGTAAACGCAGTCACTTTTCAGCTCAAACGAAGCTACATTGTTCACGAAGTTCACACGTTTCTCGCTCTTAACTGAAACGCATTGGATGTTCGAGGACCTGTGGTTTGTATCAGTTTCAGAAGCAGAGTTGAACTAGATATGGTCCGTGTGTGTAGGAAACACGGTTCTTTTGTTCTGAGCACACTCACGTTTCCCGCCTTATTAGAGACTCTAGAAAGCAAGAGAATGCTTCTTGCTCTAAAGCAGAGTGTGTTTCATGGATGAGAACTGTGCTGTGTGTTTCCCTTCAGAAACGGAGTTAAATGCCAGGCTCTGTGTCTTCCTACAAGCAAGAGTGCGTTTCAGGTAAACGCAGTCACTTTTCAGCTCAAACGAAGCTACATCGTTCACGAAGTTCACACGTTTCTCGCTCTTAACTGAGACGCATTGGATGTTCGAGGACCTGTGGTTTGTATCAGTTTCAGAAGCAGAGTTGAACTAGATATGGTCCGTGTGTGTAGGAAACACGGTTCTTTTGTTCTGAGCACATTCACGTTTCCCGCCTTATTAGAGACTCTAGAAAGCAAGAGAATGCTTCTTGCTCTAAAGCAGAGTGTGTTTCATGGATGAGAACTGTGCTGTGTGTTTCCCTTCAGAAACGGAGTTAAATGCCAGGCTCTGTGTCTTCCTACAAGCAAGAGTGCGTTTCAGGTAAACGCAGTCACTTTTCAGCTCAAACGAAGCTACATCGTTCACGAAGTTCACACGTTTCTCGCTCTTAACTGAGACGCATTGGATCTTCGAGGACCTGTGGTTTGTATCAGTTTCAGAAGCAGAGTTGAACTAGATATGGTCCTTGTGTGTAGGAAACACGGTTCTTTTGTTCTGAGCACACTCACGTTTCCCGCCTTATTAGAGACTCTAGAAAGCAAGAGAATGCTTCTTGCTCTAAAGCAGAGTGTGTTTCATGGATGAGAACTGTGCTGTGTGTTTCCCTTCAGAAACGGAGTTAAATGCCAGGCTCTGTGTCTTCCTACAAGCAAGAGTGCGTTTCAGGTAAACGCAGTCACTTTTCAGCTCAAACGAAGCTACATCGTTCACGAAGTTCACACGTTTCTCGCTCTTAACTGAAACGCATTGGATGTTCGAGGACCTGTGGTTTGTATCAGTTTCAAAAGCAGAGTTGAACTAGATATGGTCCGTGTGTGTAGGAAACACGGTTCTTTTGTTCTGAGCACACTCACGTTTCCCGCCTTATTAGAGACTCTAGAAAGCAAGAGAATGCTTCTTGCTCTAAAGCAGAGTGTATTTCATGGATGAGAACTGTGCTGTGTGTTTCCCTTCAGAAACGGAGTTAAATGCCAGGCTCTGTGTCTTCCTACAAGCAAGAGTGCGTTTCAGGTAAACGCAGTCACTTTTCAGCTCAAACGAAGCTACATTGTTCACGAAGTTCACACGTTTCTCGCTCTTAACTGAAACGCATTGGATTTTCGAGGACCTGTGGTTTGTATCAGTTTCAGAAGCAGAGTTGAACTAGATATGGTCCGTGTGTGTAGGAAACACGGTTCTTTTGTTCTGAGCACACTCACGTTTCCCGCCTTATTAGAGACTCTAGAAAGCAAGAGAATGCTTCTTGCTCTAAAGCAGAGTGTGTTTCATGGATGAGAACTGTGCTGTGTGTTTCCCTTCAGAAACGGAGTTAAATGCCAGGCTCTGTGTCTTCCTACAAGCAAGAGTGCGTTTCAGGTAAACGCAGTCACTTTTCAGCTCAAACGAAGCTACATCGTTCACGAAGTTCACACGTTTCTCGCTCTTAACTGAGACGCATTGGATGTTCGAGGACCTGTGGTTTGTATCAGTTTCAGAAGCAGAGTTGAACTAGATATGGTCCGTGTGTGTAGGAAACACGGTTCTTTTGTTCTGAGCACATTCACGTTTCCCGCCTTATTAGAGACTCTAGAAAGCAAGAGAATGCTTCTTGCTCTAAAGCAGAGTGTGTTTCATGGATGAGAACTGTGCTGTGTGTTTCCCTTCAGAAACGGAGTTAAATGCCAGGCTCTGTGTCTTCCTACAAGCAAGAGTGCGTTTCAGGTAAACGCAGTCACTTTTCAGCTCAAACGAAGCTACATCGTTCACGAAGTTCACACGTTTCTCGCTCTTAACTGAAACGCATTGGATGTTCGAGGACCTGTGGTTTGTATCAGTTTCAGAAGCAGAGTTGAACTAGATATGGTCCGTGTGTGTAGGAAACACGGTTCTTTTGTTCTGAGCACACTCACGTTTCCCGCCTTATTAGAGACTCTAGAAAGCAAGAGAATGCTTCTTGCTCTAAAGCAGAGTGTGTTTCATGGATGAGAACTGTGCTGTGTGTTTCCCTTCAGAAACGGAGTTAAATGCCAGGCTCTGTGTCTTCCTACAAGCAAGAGTGCGTTTCAGGTAAACGCAGTCACTTTTCAGCTCAAACGAAGCTACAATCGTTCACGAAGTTCACACGTTTCTCGCTCTTAACTGAGACGCATTGGATGTTCGAGGACCTGAGGTTTGTATCAGTTTCAGAAGCAGAGTTGAACTAGATATGGTCCGTGTGTGTAGGAAACACGGTTCTTTTGTTCTGAGCACACTCACGTTTCCCGCCTTATTAGAGACTCTAGAAAGCAAGAGAATGCTTCTTGCTCTAAAGCAGAGTGTGTTTCATGGATGAGAACTGTGCTGTGTGTTTCCCTTCAGAAACGGAGTTAAATGCCAGGCTCTGTGTCTTCCTACAAGCAAGAGTGCGTTTCAGGTAAACGCAGTCACTTTTCAGCTCAAACGAAGCTACATCGTTCACGAAGTTCACACGTTTCTCGCTCTTAACTGAGACGCATTGGATGTTCGAGGACCTGTGGTTTGTATCAGTTTCAGAAGCAGAGTTGAACTAGATATGGTCCGTGTGTGTAGGAAACACGGTTCTTTTGTTCTGAGCACACTCACGTTTCCCGCCTTATTAGAGACTCTAGAAAGCAAGAGAATGCTTCTTGCTCTAAAGCAGAGTGTGTTTCATGGATGAGAACTGTGCTGTGTGTTTCCCTTCAGAAACGGAGTTAAATGCCAGGCTCTGTGTCTTCCTACAAGCAAGAGTGCGTTTCAGGTAAACGCAGTCACTTTTCAGCTCAAACGAAGCTACATCGTTCACGAAGTTCACACGTTTCTCGCTCTTAACTGAGACGCATTGGATGTTCGAGGACCTGAGGTTTGTATCAGTTTCAGAAGCAGAGTTGAACTAGATATGGTCCGTGTGTGTAGGAAACACGGTTCTTTTGTTCTGAGCACACTCACGTTTCCCGCCTTATTAGAGACTCTAGAAAGCAAGAGAATGCTTCTTGCTCTAAAGCAGAGTGTGTTTCATGGATGAGAACTGTGCTGTGTGTTTCCCTTCAGAAACGGAGTTAAATGCCAGGCTCTGTGTCTTCCTACAAGCAAGAGTGCGTTTCAGGTAAACGCAGTCACTTTTCAGCTCAAACGAAGCTACATCGTTCACGAAGTTCACACGTTTCTCGCTCTTAACTGAGACGCATTGGATGTTCGAGGACCTGTGGTTTGGATCAGTTTCAGAAGCAGAGTTGAACTAGATATGGTCCGTGTGTGTAGGAAACACGGTTCTTTTGTTCTGAGCACACTCACGTTTCCCGCCTTATTAGAGACTCTAGAAAGCAAGAGAATGCTTCTTGCTCTAAAGCAGAGTGTGTTTCATGGATGAGAACTGTGCTGTGTGTTTCCCTTCAGAAACGGAGTTAAATGCCAGGCTCTGTGTCTTCCTACAAGCAAGAGTGCGTTTCAGGTAAACGCAGTCACTTTTCAGCTCAAACGAAGCTACATCGTTCACGAAGTTCACACGTTTCTCGCTCTTAACTGAGACGCATTGGATGTTCGAGGACCTGTGGTTTGTATCAGTTTCAGAAGCAGAGTTGAACTAGATATGGTCCGTGTGTGTAGGAAACACGGTTCTTTTGTTCTGAGCACACTCACGTTTCCCGCCTTATTAGAGACTCTAGAAAGCAAGAGAATGCTTCTTGCTCTAAAGCAGAGTGTGTTTCATGGATGAGAACTGTGCTGTGTGTTTCCCTTCAGAAACGGAGTTAAATGCCAGGCTCTGTGTCTTCCTACAAGCAAGAGTGCGTTTCAGGTAAACGCAGTCACTTTTCAGCTCAAACGAAGCTACATCGTTCACGAAGTTCACACGTTTCTCGCTCTTAACTGAAACGCATTGGATGTTCGAGGACCTGTGGTTTGGATCAGTTTCAGAAGCAGAGTTGAACTAGATATGGTCCGTGTGTGTAGGAAACACGGTTCTTTTGTTCTGAGCACACTCACGTTTCCCGCCTTATTAGAGACTCTAGAAAGCAAGAGAATGCTTCTTGCTCTAAAGCAGAGTGTGTTTCATGGATGAGAACTGTGCTGTGTGTTTCCCTTCAGAAACGGAGTTAAATGCCAGGCTCTGTGTCTTCCTACAAGCAAGAGTGCGTTTCAGGTAAACGCAGTCACTTTTCAGCTCAAACGAAGCTACATCGTTCACGAAGTTCACACGTTTCTCGCTCTTAACTGAAACGCATTGGATGTTCGAGGACCTGTGGTTTGTATCAGTTTCAGAAGCAGAGTTGAACTAGATATGGTCCGTGTGTGTAGGAAACACGGTTCTTTTGTTCTGAGCACACTCACGTTTCCCGCCTTATTAGAGACTCTAGAAAGCAAGAGAATGCTTCTTGCTCTAAAGCAGAGTGTGTTTCATGGATGAGAACTGTGCTGTGTGTTTCCCTTCAGAAACGGAGTTAAATGCCAGGCTCTGTGTCTTCCTACAAGCAAGAGTGCGTTTCAGGTAAACGCAGTCACTTTTCAGCTCAAACGAAGCTACATCGTTCACGAAGTTCACACGTTTCTCGCTCTTAACTGAGACGCATTGGATGTTCGAGGACCTGTGGTTTGTATCAGTTTCAGAAGCAGAGTTGAACTAGATATGGTCCGTGTGTGTAGGAAACACGGTTCTTTTGTTCTGAGCACACTCACGTTTCCCGCCTTATTAGAGACTCTAGAAAGCAAGAGAATGCTTCTTGCTCTAAAGCAGAGTGTGTTTCATGGATGAGAACTGTGCTGTGTGTTTCCCTTCAGAAACGGAGTTAAATGCCAGGCTCTTTGTCTTCCTACAAGCAAGAGTGCGTTTCAGGTAAACGCAGTCACTTTTCAGCTCAAACGAAGCTACATCGTTCACGAAGTTCACACGTTTCTCGCTCTTAACTGAGACGCATTGGATGTTCGAGGACCTGTGGTTTGTATCAGTTTCAGAAGCAGAGTTGAACTAGATATGGTCCGTGTGTGTAGGAAACACGGTTCTTTTGTTCTGAGCACACTCACGTTTCCCGCCTTATTAGAGACTCTAGAAAGCAAGAGAATGCTTCTTGCTCTAAAGCAGAGTGTGTTTCATGGATGAGAACTGTGCTGTGTGTTTCCCTTCAGAAACGGAGTTAAATGCCAGGCTCTGTGTCTTCCTACAAGCAAGAGTGCGTTTCAGGTAAACGCAGTCACTTTTCAGCTCAAACGAAGCTACATCGTTCACGAAGTTCACACGTTTCTCGCTCTTAACTGAAACGCATTGGATGTTCGAGGACCTGTGGTTTGTATCAGTTTCAGAAGCAGAGTTGAACTAGATATGGTCCGTGTGTGTAGGAAACACGGTTCTTTTGTTCTGAGCACACTCATGTTTCCCGCCTTATTAGAGACTCTAGAAAGCAAGAGAATGCTTCTTGCTCTAAAGCAGAGTGTGTTTCATGGATGAGAACTGTGCTGTGTGTTTCCCTTCAGAAACGGAGTTAAATGCCAGGCTCTGTGTCTTCCTACAAGCAAGAGTGCGTTTCAGGTAAACGCAGTCACTTTTCAGCTCAAACGAAGCTACATCGTTCACGAAGTTCACACGTTTCTCGCTCTTAACTGAGACGCATTGGATGTTCGAGGACCTGTGGTTTGTATCAGTTTCAGAAGCAGAGTTGAACTAGATATGGTCCGTGTGTGTAGGAAACACGGTTCTTTTGTTCTGAGCACACTCACGTTTCCCGCCTTATTAGAGACTCTAGAAAGCAAGAGAATGCTTCTTGCTCTAAAGCAGAGTGTGTTTCATGGATGAGAACTGTGCTGTGTGTTTCCCTTCAGAAACGGAGTTAAATGCCAGGCTCTTTGTCTTCCTACAAGCAAGAGTGCGTTTCAGGTAAACGCAGTCACTTTTCAGCTCAAACGAAGCTACATCGTTCACGAAGTTCACACGTTTCTCGCTGTTAACTGAGACGCATTGGATGTTCGAGGACCTGTGGTTTGGATCAGTTTCAGAAGCAGAGTTGAACTAGATATGGTCCGTGTGTGTAGGAAACACGGTTCTTTTGTTCTGAGCACACTCACGTTTCCCGCCTTATTAGAGACTCTAGAAAGCAAGAGAATGCTTCTTGCTCTAAAGCAGAGTGTGTTTCATGGATGAGAACTGTGCTGTGTGTTTCCCTTCAGAAACGGAGTTAAATGCCAGGCTCTGTGTCTTCCTACAAGCAAGAGTGCGTTTCAGGTAAACGCAGTCACTTTTCAGCTCAAACGAAGCTACATCGTTCACGAAGTTCACACGTTTCTCGCTCTTAACTGAAACGCATTGGATGTTCGAGGACCTGTGGTTTGTATCAGTTTCAGAAGCAGAGTTGAACTAGATATGGTCCGTGTGTGTAGGAAACACGGTTCTTTTGTTCTGAGCACACTCATGTTTCCCGCCTTATTAGAGACTCTAGAAAGCAAGAGAATGCTTCTTGCTCTAAAGCAGAGTGTGTTTCATGGATGAGAACTGTGCTGTGTGTTTCCCTTCAGAAACGGAGTTAAATGCCAGGCTCTGTGTCTTCCTACAAGCAAGAGTGCGTTTCAGGTAAACGCAGTCACTTTTCAGCTCAAACGAAGCTACATCGTTCACGAAGTTCACACGTTTCTCGCTCTTAACTGAAACGCATTGGATGTTCGAGGACCTGTGGTTTGTATCAGTTTCAGAAGCAGAGTTGAACTAGATATGGTCCGTGTGTGTAGGAAACACGGTTCTTTTGTTCTGAGCACACTCACGTTTCCCGCCTTATTAGAGACTCTAGAAAGCAAGAGAATGCTTCTTGCTCTAAAGCAGAGTGTGTTTCATGGATGAGAACTGTGCTGTGTGTTTCCCTTCAGAAACGGAGTTAAATGCCAGGCTCTGTGTCTTCCTACAAGCAAGAGTGCGTTTCAGGTAAACGCAGTCACTTTTCAGCTCAAACGAAGCTACATCGTTCACGAAGTTCACACGTTTCTCGCTCTTAACTGAAACGCATTGGATGTTCGAGGACCTGTGGTTTGTATCAGTTTCAGAAGCAGAGTTGAACTAGATATGGTCCGTGTGTGTAGGAAACACGGTTCTTTTGTTCTGAGCACACTCACGTTTCCCGCCTTATTAGAGACTCTAGAAAGCAAGAGAATGCTTCTTGCTCTAAAGCAGAGTGTGTTTCATGGATGAGAACTGTGCTGTGTGTTTCCCTTCAGAAACGGAGTTAAATGCCAGGCTCTGTGTCTTCCTACAAGCAAGAGTGCGTTTCAGGTAAACGCAGTCACTTTTCAGCTCAAACGAAGCTACATCGTTCACGAAGTTCACACGTTTCTCGCTCTTAACTGAGACGCATTGGATGTTCGAGGACCTGTGGTTTGTATCAGTTTCAGAAGCAGAGTTGAACTAGATATGGTCCGTGTGTGTAGGAAACACGGTTCTTTTGTTCTGAGCACACTCACGTTTCCCGCCTTATTAGAGACTCTAGAAAGCAAGAGAATGCTTCTTGCTCTAAAGCAGAGTGTGTTTCATGGATGAGAACTGTGCTGTGTGTTTCCCTTCAGAAACGGAGTTAAATGCCAGGCTCTGTGTCTTCCTACAAGCAAGAGTGCGTTTCAGGTAAACGCAGTCACTTTTCAGCTCAAACGAAGCTACATCGTTCACGAAGTTCACACGTTTCTCGCTCTTAACTGAGACGCATTGGATGTTCGAGGACCTGTGGTTTGTATCAGTTTCAGAAGCAGAGTTGAACTAGATATGGTCCGTGTGTGTAGGAAACACGGTTCTTTTGTTCTGAGCACACTCACGTTTCCCGCCTTATTAGAGACTCTAGAAAGCAAGAGAATGCTTCTTGCTCTAAAGCAGAGTGTGTTTCATGGATGAGAACTGTGCTGTGTGTTTCCCTTCAGAAACGGAGTTAAATGCCAGGCTCTTTGTCTTCCTACAAGCAAGAGTGCGTTTCAGGTAAACGCAGTCACTTTTCAGCTCAAACGAAGCTACATCGTTCACGAAGTTCACACGTTTCTCGCTCTTAACTGAGACGCATTGGATGTTCGAGGACCTGTGGTTTGGATCAGTTTCAGAAGCAGAGTTGAACTAGATATGGTCCGTGTGTGTAGGAAACACGGTTCTTTTGTTCTGAGCACACTCACGTTTCCCGCCTTATTAGAGACTCTAGAAAGCAAGAGAATGCTTCTTGCTCTAAAGCAGAGTGTGTTTCATGGATGAGAACTGTGCTGTGTGTTTCCCTTCAGAAACGGAGTTAAATGCCAGGCTCTGTGTCTTCCTACAAGCAAGAGTGCGTTTCAGGTAAACGCAGTCACTTTTCAGCTCAAACGAAGCTACATCGTTCACGAAGTTCACACGTTTCTCGCTCTTAACTGAAACGCATTGGATGTTCGAGGACCTGTGGTTTGGATCAGTTTCAGAAGCAGAGTTGAACTAGATATGGTCCGTGTGTGTAGGAAACACGGTTCTTTTGTTCTGAGCACACTCACGTTTCCCGCCTTATTAGAGACTCTAGAAAGCAAGAGAATGCTTCTTGCTCTAAAGCAGAGTGTGTTTCATGGATGAGAACTGTGCTGTGTGTTTCCCTTCAGAAACGGAGTTAAATGCCAGGCTCTGTGTCTTCCTACAAGCAAGAGTGCGTTTCAGGTAAACGCAGTCACTTTTCAGCTCAAACGAAGCTACATCGTTCACGAAGTTCACACGTTTCTCGCTCTTAACTGAAACGCATTGGATGTTCGAGGACCTGTGGTTTGGATCAGTTTCAGAAGCAGAGTTGAACTAGATATGGTCCGTGTGTGTAGGAAACACGGTTCTTTTGTTCTGAGCACACTCACGTTTCCCGCCTTATTAGAGACTCTAGAAAGCAAGAGAATGCTTCTTGCTCTAAAGCAGAGTGTGTTTCATGGATGAGAACTGTGCTGTGTGTTTCCCTTCAGAAACGGAGTTAAATGCCAGGCTCTGTGTCTTCCTACAAGCAAGAGTGCGTTTCAGGTAAACGCAGTCACTTTTCAGCTCAAAGGAAGCTACATCGTTCACGAAGTTCACACGTTTCTCGCTCTTAACTGAGACGCATTGGATGTTCGAGGACCTGTGGTTTGTATCAGTTTCAGAAGCAGAGTTGAACTAGATATGGTCCGTGTGTGTAGGAAACACGGTTCTTTTGTTCTGAGCACACTCACGTTTCCCGCCTTATTAGAGACTCTAGAAAGCAAGAGAATGCTTCTTGCTCTAAAGCAGAGTGTGTTTCATGGATGAGAACTGTGCTGTGTGTTTCCCTTCAGAAACGGAGTTAAATGCCAGGCTCTGTGTCTTCCTACAAGCAAGAGTGCGTTTCAGGTAAACGCAGTCACTTTTCAGCTCAAACGAAGCTACATCGTTCACGAAGTTCACACGTTTCTCGCTCTTAACTGAGACGCATTGGATGTTCGAGGACCTGTGGTTTGTATCAGTTTCAGAAGCAGAGTTGAACTAGATATGGTCCGTGTGTGTAGGAAACACGGTTCTTTTGTTCTGAGCACACTCACGTTTCCCGCCTTATTAGAGACTCTAGAAAGCAAGAGAATGCTTCTTGCTCTAAAGCAGAGTGTGTTTCATGGATGAGAACTGTGCTGTGTGTTTCCCTTCAGAAACGGAGTTAAATGCCAGGCTCTGTGTCTTCCTACAAGCAAGAGTGCGTTTCAGGTAAACGCAGTCACTTTTCAGCTCAAAGGAAGCTACATCGTTCACGAAGTTCACACGTTTCTCGCTCTTAACTGAGACGCATTGGATGTTCGAGGACCTGTGGTTTGTATCAGTTTCAGAAGCAGAGTTGAACTAGATATGGTCCGTGTGTGTAGGAAACACGGTTCTTTTGTTCTGAGCACACTCACGTTTCCCGCCTTATTAGAGACTCTAGAAAGCAAGAGAATGCTTCTTGCTCTAAAGCAGAGTGTGTTTCATGGATGAGAACTGTGCTGTGTGTTTCCCTTCAGAAACGGAGTTAAATGTCAGGCTCTGTGTCTTCCTACAAGCAAGAGTGCGTTTCAGGTAAACGCAGTCACTTTTCAGCTCAAACGAAGCTACATCGTTCACGAAGTTCACACGTTTCTCGCTCTTAACTGAGACGCATTGGATGTTCGAGGACCTGTGGTTTGTATCAGTTTCAGAAGCAGAGTTGAACTAGATATGGTCCGTGTGTGTAGGAAACACGGTTCTTTTGTTCTGAGCACACTCACGTTTCCCGCCTTATTAGAGACTCTAGAAAGCAAGAGAATGCTTCTTGCTCTAAAGCAGAGTGTGTTTCATGGATGAGAACTGTGCTGTGTGTTTCCCTTCAGAAACGGAGTTAAATGCCAGGCTCTGTGTCTTCCTACAAGCAAGAGTGCGTTTCAGGTAAACGCAGTCACTTTTCAGCTCAAACGAAGCTACATCGTTCACGAAGTTCACACGTTTCTCGCTCTTAACTGAGACGCATTGGATGTTCGAGGACCTGTGGTTTGTATCAGTTTCAGAAGCAGAGTTGAACTAGATATGGTCCGTGTGTGTAGGAAACACGGTTCTTTTGTTCTGAGCACACTCACGTTTCCCGCCTTATTAGAGACTCTAGAAAGCAAGAGAATGCTTCTTGCTCTAAAGCAGAGTGTGTTTCATGGATGAGAACTGTGCTGTGTGTTTCCCTTCAGAAACGGAGTTAAATGCCAGGCTCTGTGTCTTCCTACAAGCAAGAGTGCGTTTCAGGTAAACGCAGTCACTTTTCAGCTCAAACGAAGCTACATCGTTCACGAAGTTCACACGTTTCTCGCTCTTAACTGAGACGCATTGGATGTTCGAGGACCTGTGGTTTGTATCAGTTTCAGAAGCAGAGTTGAACTAGATATGGTCCGTGTGTGTAGGAAACACGGTTCTTTTGTTCTGAGCACACTCACGTTTCCCGCCTTATTAGAGACTCTAGAAAGCAAGAGAATGCTTCTTGCTCTAAAGCAGAGTGTGTTTCATGGATGAGAACTGTGCTGTGTGTTTCCCTTCAGAAACGGAGTTAAATGCCAGGCTCTGTGTCTTCCTACAAGCAAGAGTGCGTTTCAGGTAAACGCAGTCACTTTTCAGCTCAAACGAAGCTACATCGTTCACGAAGTTCACACGTTTCTCGCTCTTAACTGAGACGCATTGGATGTTCGAGGACCTGTGGTTTGTATCAGTTTCAGAAGCAGAGTTGAACTAGATATGGTCCGTGTGTGTAGGAAACACGGTTCTTTTGTTCTGAGCACACTCACGTTTCCCGCCTTATTAGAGACTCTAGAAAGCAAGAGAATGCTTCTTGCTCTAAAGCAGAGTGTGTTTCATGGATGAGAACTGTGCTGTGTGTTTCCCTTCAGAAACGGAGTTAAATGCCAGGCTCTGTGTCTTCCTACAAGCAAGAGTGCGTTTCAGGTAAACGCAGTCACTTTTCAGCTCAAACGAAGCTACATCGTTCACGAAGTTCACACGTTTCTCGCTCTTAACTGAGACGCATTGGATGTTCGAGAACCTGTGGTTTGTATCAGTTTCAGAAGCAGAGTTGAACTAGATATGGTCCGTGTGTGTAGGAAACACGGTTCTTTTGTTCTGAGCACACTCACGTTTCCCGCCTTATTAGAGACTCTAGAAAGCAAGAGAATGCTTCTTGCTCTAAAGCAGAGTGTGTTTCATGGATGAGAACTGTGCTGTGTGTTTCCCTTCAGAAACGGAGTTAAATGCCAGGCTCTGTGTCTTCCTACAAGCAAGAGTGCGTTTCAGGTAAACGCAGTCACTTTTCAGCTCAAACGAAGCTACATCGTTCACGAAGTTCACACGTTTCTCGCTCTTAACTGAGACGCATCGGATGTTCGAGGACCTGTGGTTTGTATCAGTTTCAGAAGCAGAGTTGAACTAGATATGGTCCGTGTGTGTAGGAAACACGGTTCTTTTGTTCTGAGCACACTCACGTTTCCCGCCTTATTAGAGACTCTAGAAAGCAAGAGAATGCTTCTTGCTCTAAAGCAGAGTGTGTTTCATGGATGAGAACTGTGCTGTGTGTTTCCCTTCAGAAACGGAGTTAAATGCCAGGCTCTGTGTCTTCCTACAAGCAAGAGTGCGTTTCAGGTAAACGCAGTCACTTTTCAGCTCAAACGAAGCTACATCGTTCACGAAGTTCACACGTTTCTCGCTCTTAACTGAGACGCATTGGATGTTCGAGGACCTGTGGTTTGTATCAGTTTCAGAAGCAGAGTTGAACTAGATATGGTCCGTGTGTGTAGGAAACACGGTTCTTTTGTTCTGAGCACACTCACGTTTCCCGCCTTATTAGAGACTCTAGAAAGCAAGAGAATGCTTCTTGCTCTAAAGCAGAGTGTGTTTCATGGATGAGAACTGTGCTGTGTGTTTCCCTTCAGAAACGGAGTTAAATGTCAGGCTCTGTGTCTTCCTACAAGCAAGAGTGCGTTTCAGGTAAACGCAGTCACTTTTCAGCTCAAACGAAGCTACATCGTTCACGAAGTTCACACGTTTCTCGCTCTTAACTGAGACGCATTGGATGTTCGAGGACCTGTGGTTTGTATCAGTTTCAGAAGCAGAGTTGAACTAGATATGGTCCGTGTGTGTAGGAAACACGGTTCTTTTGTTCTGAGCACACTCACGTTTCCCGCCTTATTAGAGACTCTAGAAAGCAAGAGAATGCTTCTTGCTCTAAAGCAGAGTGTGTTTCATGGATGAGAACTGTGCTGTGTGTTTCCCTTCAGAAACGGAGTTAAATGCCAGGCTCTGTGTCTTCCTACAAGCAAGAGTGCGTTTCAGGTAAACGCAGTCACTTTTCAGCTCAAACGAAGCTACATCATTCACGAAGTTCACACGTTTCTCGCTCTTAACTGAGACGCATCGGATGTTCGAGGACCTGTGGTTTGTATCAGTTTCAGAAGCAGAGTTGAACTAGATATGGTCCGTGTGTGTAGGAAACACGGTTCTTTTGTTCTGAGCACACTCACGTTTCCCGCCTTATTAGAGACTCTAGAAAGCAAGAGAATGCTTCTTGCTCTAAAGCAGAGTGTGTTTCATGGATGAGAACTGTGCTGTGTGTTTCCCTTCAGAAACGGAGTTAAATGCCAGGCTCTGTGTCTTCCTACAAGCAAGAGTGCGTTTCAAGTAAACGCAGTCACTTTTCAGCTCAAACGAAGCTACATCGTTCACGAAGTTCACACGTTTCTCGCTCTTAACTGAAACGCATTGGATGTTCGAGGACCTGTGGTTTGGATCAGTTTCAGAAGCAGAGTTGAACTAGATATGGTCCGTGTGTGTAGGAAACACGGTTCTTTTGTTCTGAGCACACTCACGTTTCCCGCCTTATTAGAGACTCTAGAAAGCAAGAGAATGCTTCTTGCTCTAAAGCAGAGTGTGTTTCATGGATGAGAACTGTGCTGTGTGTTTCCCTTCAGAAACGGAGTTAAATGCCAGGCTCTGTGTCTTCCTACAAGCAAGAGTGCGTTTCAGGTAAACGCAGTCACTTTTCAGCTCAAACGAAGCTACATCGTTCACGAAGTTCACACGTTTCTCGCTCTTAACTGAGACGCATTGGATGTTCGAGGACCTGTGGTTTGTATCAGTTTCAGAAGCAGAGTTGAACTAGATATGGTCCTTGTGTGTAGGAAACACGGTTCTTTTGTTCTGAGCACACTCACGTTTCCCGCCTTATTAGAGACTCTAGAAAGCAAGAGAATGCTTCTTGCTCTAAAGCAGAGTGTGTTTCATGGATGAGAACTGTGCTGTGTGTTTCCCTTCAGAAACGGAGTTAAATGCCAGGCTCTTTGTCTTCCTACAAGCAAGAGTGCGTTTCAGGTAAACGCAGTCACTTTTCAGCTCAAACGAAGCTACATCGTTCACGAAGTTCACACGTTTCTCGCTCTTAACTGAGACGCATTGGATGTTCGAGGACCTGTGGTTTGTATCAGTTTCAGAAGCAGAGTTGAACTAGATATGGTCCGTGTGTAGGAAACACGGTTCTTTTGTTCTGAGCACACTCACGTTTCCCGCCTTATTAGAGACTCTAGAAAGCAAGAGAATGCTTCTTGCTCTAAAGCAGAGTGTGTTTCATGGATGAGAACTGTGCTGTGTGTTTCCCTTCAGAAACGGAGTTAAATGCCAGGCTCTGTGTCTTCCTACAAGCAAGAGTGCGTTTCAGGTAAACGCAGTCACTTTTCAGCTCAAACGAAGCTACATCGTTCACGAAGTTCACACGTTTCTCGCTCTTAACTGAGACGCATTGGATGTTCGAGGACCTGTGGTTTGTATCAGTTTCAGACGCAGAGTTGAACTAGATATGGTCCGTGTGTGTAGGAAACACGGTTCTTTTGTTCTGAGCACACTCACGTTTCCCGCCTTATTAGAGACTCTAGAAAGCAAGAGAATGCTTCTTGCTCTAAAGCAGAGTGTGTTTCATGGATGAGAACTGTGCTGTGTGTTTCCCTTCAGAAACGGAGTTAAATGCCAGGCTCTGTGTCTTCCTACAAGCAAGAGTGCGTTTCAGGTAAACGCAGTCACTTTTCAGCTCAAACGAAGCTACATCGTTCACGAAGTTCACACGTTTCTCGCTCTTAACTGAAACGCATTGGATGTTCGAGGACCTGTGGTTTGGATCAGTTTCAGAAGCAGAGTTGAACTAGATATGGTCCGTGTGTGTAGGAAACACGGTTCTTTTGTTCTGAGCACACTCACGTTTCCCGCCTTATTAGAGACTCTAGAAAGCAAGAGAATGCTTCTTGCTCTAAAGCAGAGTGTGTTTCATGGATGAGAACTGTGCTGTGTGTTTCCCTTCAGAAACGGAGTTAAATGCCAGGCTCTGTGTCTTCCTACAAGCAAGAGTGCGTTTCAGGTAAACGCAGTCACTTTTCAGCTCAAACGAAGCTACATCGTTCACGAAGTTCACACGTTTCTCGCTCTTAACTGAGACGCATTGGATGTTCGAGGACCTGTGGTTTGTATCAGTTTCAGAAGCAGAGTTGAACTAGATATGGTCCTTGTGTGTAGGAAACACGGTTCTTTTGTTCTGAGCACACTCACGTTTCCCGCCTTATTAGAGACTCTAGAAAGCAAGAGAATGCTTCTTGCTCTAAAGCAGAGTGTGTTTCATGGATGAGAACTGTGCTGTGTGTTTCCCTTCAGAAACGGAGTTAAATGCCAGGCTCTTTGTCTTCCTACAAGCAAGAGTGCGTTTCAGGTAAACGCAGTCACTTTTCAGCTCAAACGAAGCTACATCGTTCACGAAGTTCACACGTTTCTCGCTCTTAACTGAGACGCATTGGATGTTCGAGGACCTGTGGTTTGTATCAGTTTCAGAAGCAGAGTTGAACTAGATATGGTCCGTGTGTAGGAAACACGGTTCTTTTGTTCTGAGCACACTCACGTTTCCCGCCTTATTAGAGACTCTAGAAAGCAAGAGAATGCTTCTTGCTCTAAAGCAGAGTGTGTTTCATGGATGAGAACTGTGCTGTGTGTTTCCCTTCAGAAACGGAGTTAAATGCCAGGCTCTGTGTCTTCCTACAAGCAAGAGTGCGTTTCAGGTAAACGCAGTCACTTTTCAGCTCAAACGAAGCTACATCGTTCACGAAGTTCACACGTTTCTCGCTCTTAACTGAGACGCATTGGATGTTCGAGGACCTGTGGTTTGTATCAGTTTCAGACGCAGAGTTGAACTAGATATGGTCCGTGTGTGTAGGAAACACGGTTCTTTTGTTCTGAGCACACTCACGTTTCCCGCCTTATTAGAGACTCTAGAAAGCAAGAGAATGCTTCTTGCTCTAAAGCAGAGTGTGTTTCATGGATGAGAACTGTGCTGTGTGTTTCCCTTCAGAAACGGAGTTAAATGCCAGGCTCTGTGTCTTCCTACAAGCAAGAGTGCGTTTCAGGTAAACGCAGTCACTTTTCAGCTCAAACGAAGCTACATCGTTCACGAAGTTCACACGTTTCTCGCTCTTAACTGAAACGCATTGGATGTTCGAGGACCTGTGGTTTGGATCAGTTTCAGAAGCAGAGTTGAACTAGATATGGTCCGTGTGTGTAGGAAACACGGTTCTTTTGTTCTGAGCACACTCACGTTTCCCGCCTTATTAGAGACTCTAGAAAGCAAGAGAATGCTTCTTGCTCTAAAGCAGAGTGTGTTTCATGGATGAGAACTGTGCTGTGTGTTTCCCTTCAGAAACGGAGTTAAATGCCAGGCTCTGTGTCTTCCTACAAGCAAGAGTGCGTTTCAGGTAAACGCAGTCACTTTTCAGCTCAAACGAAGCTACATCGTTCACGAAGTTCACACGTTTCTCGCTCTTAACTGAAACGCATTGGATGTTCGAGGACCTGTGGTTTGGATCAGTTTCAGAAGCAGAGTTGAACTAGATATGGTCCGTGTGTGTAGGAAACACGGTTCTTTTGTTCTGAGCACACTCACGTTTCCCGCCTTATTAGAGACTCTAGAAAGCAAGAGAATGCTTCTTGCTCTAAAGCAGAGTGTGTTTCATGGATGAGAACTGTGCTGTGTGTTTCCCTTCAGAAACGGAGTTAAATGCCAGGCTCTGTGTCTTCCTACAAGCAAGAGTGCGTTTCAGGTAAACGCAGTCACTTTTCAGCTCAAACGAAGCTACATCGTTCACGAAGTTCACACGTTTCTCGCTCTTAACTGAGACGCATTGGATGTTCGAGGACCTGTGGTTTGTATCAGTTTCAGAAGCAGAGTTGAACTACATATGGTCCGTGTGTGTAGGAAACACGGTTCTTTTGTTCTGAGCACACTCACCTTTCCCGCCTTATTAGAGACTCTAGAAAGCAAGAGAATGCTTCTTGCTCTAAAGCAGAGTGTGTTTCATGGATGAGAACTGTGCTGTGTGTTTCCCTTCAGAAACGGAGTTAAATGCCAGGCTCTGTGTCTTCCTACAAGCAAGAGTGCGTTTCAGGTAAACGCAGTCACTTTTCAGCTCAAAGGAAGCTACATCGTTCACGAAGTTCACACGTTTCTCGCTCTTAACTGAGACGCATTGGATGTTCGAGGACCTGTGGTTTGTATCAGTTTCAGAAGCAGAGTTGAACTAGATATGGTCCGTGTGTGTAGGAAACACGGTTCTTTTGTTCTGAGCACACTCACGTTTCCCGCCTTATTAGAGACTCTAGAAAGCAAGAGAATGCTTCTTGCTCTAAAGCAGAGTGTGTTTCATGGATGAGAACTGTGCTGTGTGTTTCCCTTCAGAAACGGAGTTAAATGCCAGGCTCTGTGTCTTCCTACAAGCAAGAGTGCGTTTCAGGTAAACGCAGTCACTTTTCAGCTCAAACGAAGCTACATCGTTCACGAAGTTCACACGTTTCTCGCTCTTAACTGAGACGCATTGGATGTTCGAGGACCTGTGGTTTGTATCAGTTTCAGACGCAGAGTTGAACTAGATATGGTCCGTGTGTGTAGGAAACACGGTTCTTTTGTTCTGAGCACACTCACGTTTCCCGCCTTATTAGAGACTCTAGAAAGCAAGAGAATGCTTCTTGCTCTAAAGCAGAGTGTGTTTCATGGATGAGAACTGTGCTGTGTGTTTCCCTTCAGAAACGGAGTTAAATGCCAGGCTCTGTGTCTTCCTACAAGCAAGAGTGCGTTTCAGGTAAACGCAGTCACTTTTCAGCTCAAACGAAGCTACATCGTTCACGAAGTTCACACGTTTCTCGCTCTTAACTGAAACGCATTGGATGTTCGAGGACCTGTGGTTTGGATCAGTTTCAGAAGCAGAGTTGAACTAGATATGGTCCGTGTGTGTAGGAAACACGGTTCTTTTGTTCTGAGCACACTCACGTTTCCCGCCTTATTAGAGACTCTAGAAAGCAAGAGAATGCTTCTTGCTCTAAAGCAGAGTGTGTTTCATGGATGAGAACTGTGCTGTGTGTTTCCCTTCAGAAACGGAGTTAAATGCCAGGCTCTGTGTCTTCCTACAAGCAAGAGTGCGTTTCAGGTAAACGCAGTCACTTTTCAGCTCAAACGAAGCTACATCGTTCACGAAGTTCACACGTTTCTCGCTCTTAACTGAAACGCATTGGATGTTCGAGGACCTGTGGTTTGGATCAGTTTCAGAAGCAGAGTTGAACTAGATATGGTCCGTGTGTGTAGGAAACACGGTTCTTTTGTTCTGAGCACACTCACGTTTCCCGCCTTATTAGAGACTCTAGAAAGCAAGAGAATGCTTCTTGCTCTAAAGCAGAGTGTGTTTCATGGATGAGAACTGTGCTGTGTGTTTCCCTTCAGAAACGGAGTTAAATGCCAGGCTCTGTGTCTTCCTACAAGCAAGAGTGCGTTTCAGGTAAACGCAGTCACTTTTCAGCTCAAACGAAGCTACATCGTTCACGAAGTTCACACGTTTCTCGCTCTTAACTGAGACGCATTGGATGTTCGAGGACCTGTGGTTTGTATCAGTTTCAGAAGCAGAGTTGAACTACATATGGTCCGTGTGTGTAGGAAACACGGTTCTTTTGTTCTGAGCACACTCACGTTTCCCGCCTTATTAGAGACTCTAGAAAGCAAGAGAATGCTTCTTGCTCTAAAGCAGAGTGTGTTTCATGGATGAGAACTGTGCTGTGTGTTTCCCTTCAGAAACGGAGTTAAATGCCAGGCTCTGTGTCTTCCTACAAGCAAGAGTGCGTTTCAGGTAAACGCAGTCACTTTTCAGCTCAAACGAAGCTACATCGTTCACGAAGTTCACACGTTTCTCGCTCTTAACTGAGACGCATTGGATGTTCGAGGACCTGTGGTTTGTATCAGTTTCAGAAGCAGAGTTGAACTAGATATGGTCCGTGTGTGTAGGAAACACGGTTCTTTTGTTCTGAGCACACTCACGTTTCCCGCCTTATTAGAGACTCTAGAAAGCAAGAGAATGCTTCTTGCTCTAAAGCAGAGTGTGTTTCATGGATGAGAACTGTGCTGTGTGTTTCCCTTCAGAAACGGAGTTAAATGCCAGGCTCTGTGTCTTCCTACAAGCAAGAGTGCGTTTCAGGTAAACGCAGTCACTTTTCAGCTCAAACGAAGCTACATCGTTCACGAAGTTCACACGTTTCTCGCTCTTAACTGAGACGCATTGGATGTTCGAGGACCTGTGGTTTGTATCAGTTTCAGACGCAGAGTTGAACTAGATATGGTCCGTGTGTGTAGGAAACACGGTTCTTTTGTTCTGAGCACACTCACGTTTCCCGCCTTATTAGAGACTCTAGAAAGCAAGAGAATGCTTCTTGCTCTAAAGCAGAGTGTGTTTCATGGATGAGAACTGTGCTGTGTGTTTCCCTTCAGAAACGGAGTTAAATGCCAGGCTCTGTGTCTTCCTACAAGCAAGAGTGCGTTTCAGGTAAACGCAGTCACTTTTCAGCTCAAACGAAGCTACATCGTTCACGAAGTTCACACGTTTCTCGCTCTTAACTGAGACGCATTGGATGTTCGAGGACCTGTGGTTTGTATCAGTTTCAGAAGCAGAGTTGAACTAGATATGGTCCGTGTGTGTAGGAAACACGGTTCTTTTGTTCTGAGCACACTCACGTTTCCCGCCTTATTAGAGACTCTAGAAAGCAAGAGAATGCTTCTTGCTCTAAAGCAGAGTGTGTTTCATGGATGAGAACTGTGCTGTGTGTTTCCCTTCAGAAACGGAGTTAAATGCCAGGCTCTGTGTCTTCCTACAAGCAAGAGTGCGTTTCAGGTAAACGCAGTCACTTTTCAGCTCAAACGAAGCTACATCGTTCACGAAGTTCACACGTTTCTCGCTCTTAACTGAGACGCATTGGATGTTCGAGAACCTGTGGTTTGTATCAGTTTCAGAAGCAGAGTTGAACTAGATATGGTCCGTGTGTGTAGGAAACACGGTTCTTTTGTTCTGAGCACACTCACGTTTCCCGCCTTATTAGAGACTCTAGAAAGCAAGAGAATGCTTCTTGCTCTAAAGCAGAGTGTGTTTCATGGATGAGAACTGTGCTGTGTGTTTCCCTTCAGAAACGGAGTTAAATGCCAGGCTCTGTGTCTTCCTACAAGCAAGAGTGCGTTTCAGGTAAACGCAGTCACTTTTCAGCTCAAACGAAGCTACATCGTTCACGAAGTTCACACGTTTCTCGCTCTTAACTGAGACGCATCGGATGTTCGAGGACCTGTGGTTTGTATCAGTTTCAGAAGCAGAGTTGAACTAGATATGGTCCGTGTGTGTAGGAAACACGGTTCTTTTGTTCTGAGCACACTCACGTTTCCCGCCTTATTAGAGACTCTAGAAAGCAAGAGAATGCTTCTTGCTCTAAAGCAGAGTGTGTTTCATGGATGAGAACTGTGCTGTGTGTTTCCCTTCAGAAACGGAGTTAAATGCCAGGCTCTGTGTCTTCCTACAAGCAAGAGTGCGTTTCAGGTAAACGCAGTCACTTTTCAGCTCAAACGAAGCTACATCGTTCACGAAGTTCACACGTTTCTCGCTCTTAACTGAGACGCATTGGATGTTCGAGGACCTGTGGTTTGTATCAGTTTCAGAAGCAGAGTTGAACTAGATATGGTCCGTGTGTGTAGGAAACACGGTTCTTTTGTTCTGAGCACACTCACGTTTCCCGCCTTATTAGAGACTCTAGAAAGCAAGAGAATGCTTCTTGCTCTAAAGCAGAGTGTGTTTCATGGATGAGAACTGTGCTGTGTGTTTCCCTTCAGAAACGGAGTTAAATGCCAGGCTCTGTGTCTTCCTACAAGCAAGAGTGCGTTTCAGGTAAACGCAGTCACTTTTCAGCTCAAACGAAGCTACATCGTTCACGAAGTTCACACGTTTCTCGCTCTTAACTGAGACGCATTGGATGTTCGAGGACCTGTGGTTTGTATCAGTTTCAGAAGCAGAGTTGAACTAGATATGGTCCGTGTGTGTAGGAAACACGGTTCTTTTGTTCTGAGCACACTCACGTTTCCCGCCTTATTAGAGACTCTAGAAAGCAAGAGAATGCTTCTTGCACTAAAGCAGAGTGTGTTTCATGGATGAGAACTGTGCTGTGTGTTTCCCTTCAGAAACGGAGTTAAATGCCAGGCTCTGTGTCTTCCTACAAGCAAGAGTGCGTTTCAGGTAAACGCAGTCACTTTTCAGCTCAAACGAAGCTACATCATTCACGAAGTTCACACGTTTCTCGCTCTTAACTGAGACGCATCGGATGTTCGAGGACCTGTGGTTTGTATCAGTTTCAGAAGCAGAGTTGAACTAGATATGGTCCGTGTGTGTAGGAAACACGGTTCTTTTGTTCTGAGCACACTCACGTTTCCCGCCTTATTAGAGACTCTAGAAAGCAAGAGAATGCTTCTTGCTCTAAAGCAGAGTGTGTTTCATGGATGAGAACTGTGCTGTGTGTTTCCCTTCAGAAACGGAGTTAAATGCCAGGCTCTGTGTCTTCCTACAAGCAAGAGTGCGTTTCAGGTAAAAGCAGTCACTTTTCAGCTCAAACGAAGCTACATCGTTCACGAAGTTCACACGTTTCTCGCTCTTAACTGAAACGCATTGGATGTTCGAGGACCTGTGGTTTGGATCAGTTTCAGAAGCAGAGTTGAACTAGATATGGTCCGTGTGTGTAGGAAACACGGTTCTTTTGTTCTGAGCACACTCACGTTTCCCGCCTTATTAGAGACTCTAGAAAGCAAGAGAATGCTTCTTGCTCTAAAGCAGAGTGTGTTTCATGGATGAGAACTGTGCTGTGTGTTTCCCTTCAGAAACGGAGTTAAATGCCAGGCTCTGTGTCTTCCTACAAGCAAGAGTGCGTTTCAAGTAAACGCAGTCACTTTTCAGCTCAAACGAAGCTACATCGTTCACGAAGTTCACACGTTTCTCGCTCTTAACTGAAACGCATTGGATGTTCGAGGACCTGTGGTTTGGATCAGTTTCAGAAGCAGAGTTGAACTAGATATGGTCCGTGTGTGTAGGAAACACGGTTCTTTTGTTCTGAGCACACTCACGTTTCCCGCCTTATTAGAGACTCTAGAAAGCAAGAGAATGCTTCTTGCTCTAAAGCAGAGTGTGTTTCATGGATGAGAACTGTGCTGTGTGTTTCCCTTCAGAAACGGAGTTAAATGCCAGGCTCTGTGTCTTCCTACAAGCAAGAGTGCGTTTCAGGTAAACGCAGTCACTTTTCAGCTCAAACGAAGCTACATCGTTCACGAAGTTCACACGTTTCTCGCTCTTAACTGAGACGCATTGGATGTTCGAGGACCTGTGGTTTGTATCAGTTTCAGAAGCAGAGTTGAACTAGATATGGTCCTTGTGTGTAGGAAACACGGTTCTTTTGTTCTGAGCACACTCACGTTTCCCGCCTTATTAGAGACTCTAGAAAGCAAGAGAATGCTTCTTGCTCTAAAGCAGAGTGTGTTTCATGGATGAGAACTGTGCTGTGTGTTTCCCTTCAGAAACGGAGTTAAATGCCAGGCTCTTTGTCTTCCTACAAGCAAGAGTGCGTTTCAGGTAAACGCAGTCACTTTTCAGCTCAAACGAAGCTACATCGTTCACGAAGTTCACACGTTTCTCGCTCTTAACTGAGACGCATTGGATGTTCGAGGACCTGTGGTTTGTATCAGTTTCAGAAGCAGAGTTGAACTAGATATGGTCCGTGTGTAGGAAACACGGTTCTTTTGTTCTGAGCACACTCACGTTTCCCGCCTTATTAGAGACTCTAGAAAGCAAGAGAATGCTTCTTGCTCTAAAGCAGAGTGTGTTTCATGGATGAGAACTGTGCTGTGTGTTTCCCTTCAGAAACGGAGTTAAATGCCAGGCTCTTTGTCTTCCTACAAGCAAGAGTGCGTTTCAGGTAAACGCAGTCACTTTTCAGCTCAAACGAAGCTACATCGTTCACGAAGTTCACACGTTTCTCGCTCTTAACTGAGACGCATTGGATGTTCGAGGACCTGTGGTTTGTATCAGTTTCAGACGCAGAGTTGAACTAGATATGGTCCGTGTGTGTAGGAAACACGGTTCTTTTGTTCTGAGCACACTCACGTTTCCCGCCTTATTAGAGACTCTAGAAAGCAAGAGAATGCTTCTTGCTCTAAAGCAGAGTGTGTTTCATGGATGAGAACTGTGCTGTGTGTTTCCCTTCAGAAACGGAGTTAAATGCCAGGCTCTGTGTCTTCCTACAAGCAAGAGTGCGTTTCAGGTAAACGCAGTCACTTTTCAGCTCAAACGAAGCTACATCGTTCACGAAGTTCACACGTTTCTCGCTCTTAACTGAAACGCATTGGATGTTCGAGGACCTGTGGTTTGGATCAGTTTCAGAAGCAGAGTTGAACTAGATATGGTCCGTGTGTGTAGGAAACACGGTTCTTTTGTTCTGAGCACACTCACGTTTCCCGCCTTATTAGAGACTCTAGAAAGCAAGAGAATGCTTCTTGCTCTAAAGCAGAGTGTGTTTCATGGATGAGAACTGTGCTGTGTGTTTCCCTTCAGAAACGGAGTTAAATGCCAGGCTCTGTGTCTTCCTACAAGCAAGAGTGCGTTTCAGGTAAACGCAGTCACTTTTCAGCTCAAACGAAGCTACATCGTTCACGAAGTTCACACGTTTCTCGCTCTTAACTGAAACGCATTGGATGTTCGAGGACCTGTGGTTTGTATCAGTTTCAGAAGCAGAGTTGAACTAGATATGGTCCGTGTGTGTAGGAAACACGGTTCTTTTGTTCTGAGCACACTCACGTTTCCCGCCTTATTAGAGACTCTAGAAAGCAAGAGAATGCTTCTTGCTCTAAAGCAGAGTGTGTTTCATGGATGAGAACTGTGCTGTGTGTTTCCCTTCAGAAACGGAGTTAAATGCCAGGCTCTGTGTCTTCCTACAAGCAAGAGTGCGTTTCAGGTAAACGCAGTCACTTTTCAGCTCAAACGAAGCTACATCGTTCACGAAGTTCACACGTTTCTCGCTCTTAACTGAGACGCATTGGATGTTCGAGGACCTGTGGTTTGTATCAGTTTCAGAAGCAGAGTTGAACTAGATATGGTCCGTGTGTGTAGGAAACACGGTTCTTTTGTTCTGAGCACACTCACGTTTCCCGCCTTATTAGAGACTCTAGAAAGCAAGAGAATGCTTCTTGCTCTAAAGCAGAGTGTGTTTCATGGATGAGAACTGTGCTGTGTGTTTCCCTTCAGAAACGGAGTTAAATGCCAGGCTCTGTGTCTTCCTACAAGCAAGAGTGCGTTTCAGGTAAACGCAGTCACTTTTCAGCTCAAACGAAGCTACATCGTTCACGAAGTTCACACGTTTCTCGCTCTTAACTGAGACGCATTGGATGTTCGAGGACCTGTGGTTTGTATCAGTTTCAGAAGCAGAGTTGAACTAGATATGGTCCGTGTGTGTAGGAAACACGGTTCTTTTGTTCTGAGCACACTCACGTTTCCCGCCTTATTAGAGACTCTAGAAAGCAAGAGAATGCTTCTTGCTCTAAAGCAGAGTGTGTTTCATGGATGAGAACTGTGCTGTGTGTTTCCCTTCAGAAACGGAGTTAAATGCCAGGCTCTGTGTCTTCCTACAAGCAAGAGTGCGTTTCAGGTAAACGCAGTCACTTTTCAGCTCAAACGAAGCTACATCGTTCACGAAGTTCACACGTTTCTCGCTCTTAACTGAGACGCATTGGATGTTCGAGGACCTGTGGTTTGTATCAGTTTCAGACGCAGAGTTGAACTAGATATGGTCCGTGTGTGTAGGAAACACGGTTCTTTTGTTCTGAGCACACTCACGTTTCCCGCCTTATTAGAGACTCTAGAAAGCAAGAGAATGCTTCTTGCTCTAAAGCAGAGTGTGTTTCATGGATGAGAACTGTGCTGTGTGTTTCCCTTCAGAAACGGAGTTAAATGCCAGGCTCTGTGTCTTCCTACAAGCAAGAGTGCGTTTCAGGTAAACGCAGTCACTTTTCAGCTCAAACGAAGCTACATCGTTCACGAAGTTCACACGTTTCTCGCTCTTAACTGAAACGCATTGGATGTTCGAGGACCTGTGGTTTGTATCAGTTTCAGAAGCAGAGTTGAACTAGATATGGTCCGTGTGTGTAGGAAACACGGTTCTTTTGTTCTGAGCACACTCACGTTTCCCGCCTTATTAGAGACTCTAGAAAGCAAGAGAATGCTTCTTGCTCTAAAGCAGAGTGTGTTTCATGGATGAGAACTGTGCTGTGTGTTTCCCTTCAGAAACGGAGTTAAATGCCAGGCTCTGTGTCTTCCTACAAGCAAGAGTGCGTTTCAGGTAAACGCAGTCACTTTTCAGCTCAAACGAAGCTACATCGTTCACGAAGTTCACACGTTTCTCGCTCTAAACTGAGACGCATTGGATGTTCGAGGACCTGTGGTTTGTATCAGTTTCAGAAGCAGAGTTGAACTAGATATGGTCCGTGTGTGTAGGAAACACGGTTCTTTTGTTCTGAGCACACTCACGTTTCCCGCCTTATTAGAGACTCTAGAAAGCAAGAGAATGCTTCTTGCTCTAAAGCAGAGTGTGTTTCATGGATGAGAACTGTGCTGTGTGTTTCCCTTCAGAAACGGAGTTAAATGCCAGGCTCTGTGTCTTCCTACAAGCAAGAGTGCGTTTCAGGTAAACGCAGTCACTTTTCAGCTCAAACGAAGCTACATGGTTCACGAAGTTCACACGTTTCTCGCTCTTAACTGAGACGCATTGGATGTTCGAGGACCTGTGGTTTGTATCAGTTTCAGAAGCAGAGTTGAACTAGATATGGTCCGTGTGTGTAGGAAACACGGTTCTTTTGTTCTGAGCACACTCACGTTTCCCGCCTTATTAGAGACTCTAGAAAGCAAGAGAATGCTTCTTGCTCTAAAGCAGAGTGTGTTTCATGGATGAGAACTGTGCTGTGTGTTTCCCTTCAGAAACGGAGTTAAATGCCAGGCTCTGTGTCTTCCTACAAGCAAGAGTGCGTTTCAGGTAAACGCAGTCACTTTTCAGCTCAAACGAAGCTACATCGTTCACGAAGTTCACACGTTTCTCGCTCTTAACTGAGACGCATTGGATGTTCGAGGACCTGTGGTTTGTATCAGTTTCAGAAGCAGAGTTGAACTAGATATGGTCCGTGTGTGTAGGAAACACGGTTCTTTTGTTCTGAGCACACTCACGTTTCCCGCCTTATTAGAGACTCTAGAAAGCAAGAGAATGCTTCTTGCTCTAAAGCAGAGTGTGTTTCATGGATGAGAACTGTGCTGTGTGTTTCCCTTCAGAAACGGAGTTAAATGCCAGGCTCTGTGTCTTCCTACAAGCAAGAGTGCGTTTCAGGTAAACGCAGTCACTTTTCAGCTCAAACGAAGCTACATCGTTCACGAAGTTCACACGTTTCTCGCTCTTAACTGAGACGCATCGGATGTTCGAGGACCTGTGGTTTGTATCAGTTTCAGAAGCAGAGTTGAACTAGATATGGTCCGTGTGTGTAGGAAACACGGTTCTTTTGTTCTGAGCACACTCACGTTTCCCGCCTTATTAGAGACTCTAGAAAGCAAGAGAATGCTTCTTGCTCTAAAGCAGAGTGTGTTTCATGGATGAGAACTGTGCTGTGTGTTTCCCTTCAGAAACGGAGTTAAATGCCAGGCTCTGTGTCTTCCTACAAGCAAGAGTGCGTTTCAGGTAAACGCAGTCACTTTTCAGCTCAAACGAAGCTACATCGTTCACGAAGTTCACACGTTTCTCGCTCTTAACTGAGACGCATTGGATGTTCGAGGACCTGTGGTTTGTATCAGTTTCAGAAGCAGAGTTGAACTAGATATGGTCCGTGTGTGTAGGAAACACGGTTCTTTTGTTCTGAGCACACTCACGTTTCCCGCCTTATTAGAGACTCTAGAAAGCAAGAGAATGCTTCTTGCTCTAAAGCAGAGTGTGTTTCATGGATGAGAACTGTGCTGTGTGTTTCCCTTCAGAAACGGAGTTAAATGTCAGGCTCTGTGTCTTCCTACAAGCAAGAGTGCGTTTCAGGTAAACGCAGTCACTTTTCAGCTCAAACGAAGCTACATCGTTCACGAAGTTCACACGTTTCTCGCTCTTAACTGAGACGCATTGGATGTTCGAGGACCTGTGGTTTGTATCAGTTTCAGAAGCAGAGTTGAACTAGATATGGTCCGTGTGTGTAGGAAACACGGTTCTTTTGTTCTGAGCACACTCACGTTTCCCGCCTTATTAGAGACTCTAGAAAGCAAGAGAATGCTTCTTGCTCTAAAGCAGAGTGTGTTTCATGGATGAGAACTGTGCTGTGTGTTTCCCTTCAGAAACGGAGTTAAATGCCAGGCTCTGTGTCTTCCTACAAGCAAGAGTGCGTTTCAGGTAAACGCAGTCACTTTTCAGCTCAAACGAAGCTACATCGTTCACGAAGTTCACACGTTTCTCGCTCTTAACTGAGACGCATTGGATGTTCGAGGACCTGTGGTTTGTATCAGTTTCAGAAGCAGAGTTGAACTAGATATGGTCCGTGTGTGTAGGAAACACGGTTCTTTTGTTCTGAGCACACTCACGTTTCCCGCCTTATTAGAGACTCTAGAAAGCAAGAGAATGCTTCTTGCTCTAAAGCAGAGTGTGTTTCATGGATGAGAACTGTGCTGTGTGTTTCCCTTCAGAAACGGAGTTAAATGCCAGGCTCTGTGTCTTCCTACAAGCAAGAGTGCGTTTCAGGTAAACGCAGTCACTTTTCAGCTCAAACGAAGCTACATCGTTCACGAAGTTCACACGTTTCTCGCTCTTAACTGAGACGCATTGGATGTTCGAGGACCTGTGGTTTGTATCAGTTTCAGAAGCAGAGTTGAACTAGATATGGTCCGTGTGTGTAGGAAACACGGTTCTTTTGTTCTGAGCACACTCACGTTTCCCGCCTTATTAGAGACTCTAGAAAGCAAGAGAATGCTTCTTGCTCTAAAGCAGAGTGTGTTTCATGGATGAGAACTGTGCTGTGTGTTTCCCTTCAGAAACGGAGTTAAATGCCAGGCTCTGTGTCTTCCTACAAGCAAGAGTGCGTTTCAGGTAAACGCAGTCACTTTTCAGCTCAAACGAAGCTACATCGTTCACGAAGTTCACACGTTTCTCGCTCTTAACTGAAACGCATTGGATGTTCGAGGACCTGTGGTTTGTATCAGTTTCAGAAGCAGAGTTGAACTAGATATGGTCCGTGTGTGTAGGAAACACGGTTCTTTTGTTCTGAGCACACTCACGTTTCCCGCCTTATTAGAGACTCTAGAAAGCAAGAGAATGCTTCTTGCTCTAAAGCAGAGTGTGTTTCATGGATGAGAACTGTGCTGTGTGTTTCCCTTCAGAAACGGAGTTAAATGCCAGGCTCTGTGTCTTCCTACAAGCAAGAGTGCGTTTCAGGTAAACGCAGTCACTTTTCAGCTCAAACGAAGCTACATCGTTCACGAAGTTCACACGTTTCTCGCTCTTAACTGAGACGCATTGGATGTTCGAGGACCTGTGGTTTGTATCAGTTTCAGAAGCAGAGTTGAACTAGATATGGTCCGTGTGTGTAGGAAACACGGTTCTTTTGTTCTGAGCACACTCACGTTTCCCGCCTTATTAGAGACTCTAGAAAGCAAGAGAATGCTTCTTGCTCTAAAGCAGAGTGTGTTTCATGGATGAGAACTGTGCTGTGTGTTTCCCTTCAGAAACGGAGTTAAATGCCAGGCTCTGTGTCTTCCTACAAGCAAGAGTGCGTTTCAGGTAAACGCAGTCACTTTTCAGCTCAAACGAAGCTACATCGTTCACGAAGTTCACACGTTTCTCGCTCTTAACTGAGACGCATTGGATGTTCGAGGACCTGTGGTTTGTATCAGTTTCAGAAGCAGAGTTGAACTAGATATGGTCCGTGTGTGTAGGAAACACGGTTCTTTTGTTCTGAGCACACTCACGTTTCCCGCCTTATTAGAGACTCTAGAAAGCAAGAGAATGCTTCTTGCTCTAAAGCAGAGTGTGTTTCATGGATGAGAACTGTGCTGTGTGTTTCCCTTCAGAAACGGAGTTAAATGCCAGGCTCTGTGTCTTCCTACAAGCAAGAGTGCGTTTCAGGTAAACGCAGTCACTTTTCAGCTCAAACGAAGCTACATCGTTCACGAAGTTCACACGTTTCTCGCTCTTAACTGAGACGCATTGGATGTTCGAGGACCTGTGGTTTGTATCAGTTTCAGAAGCAGAGTTGAACTAGATATGGTCCGTGTGTGTAGGAAACACGGTTCTTTTGTTCTGAGCACACTCACGTTTCCCGCCTTATTAGAGACTCTAGAAAGCAAGAGAATGCTTCTTGCTCTAAAGCAGAGTGTGTTTCATGGATGAGAACTGTGCTGTGTGTTTCCCTTCAGAAACGGAGGTAAATGCCAGGCTCTGTGTCTTCCTACAAGCAAGAGTGCGTTTCAGGTAAACGCAGTCACTTTTCAGCTCAAACGAAGCTACATCGTTCACGAAGTTCACACGTTTCTCGCTCTTAACTGAGACACATCGGATGTTCGAGGACCTGTGGTTTGTATCAGTTTCAGAAGCAGAGTTGAACTAGATATGGTCCGTGTGTGTAGGAAACACGGTTCTTTTGTTCTGAGCACACTCACGTTTCCCGCCTTATTAGAGACTCTAGAAAGCAAGAGAATGCTTCTTGCTCTAAAGCAGAGTGTGTTTCATGGATGAGAACTGTGCTGTGTGTTTCCCTTCAGAAACGGAGTTAAATGCCAGGCTCTGTGTCTTCCTACAAGCAAGAGTGCGTTTCAGGTAAACGCAGTCACTTTTCAGCTCAAACGAAGCTACATCGTTCACGAAGTTCACACGTTTCTCGCTCTTAACTGAGACGCATTGGATGTTCGAGGACCTGTGGTTTGTATCAGTTTCAGAAGCAGAGTTGAACTAGATATGGTCCGTGTGTGTAGGAAACACGGTTCTTTTGTTCTGAGCACACTCACGTTTCCCGCCTTATTAGAGACTCTAGAAAGCAAGAGAATGCTTCTTGCTCTAAAGCAGAGTGTGTTTCATGGATGAGAACTGTGCTGTGTGTTTCCCTTCAGAAACGGAGTTAAATGTCAGGCTCTGTGTCTTCCTACAAGCAAGAGTGCGTTTCAGGTAAACGCAGTCACTTTTCAGCTCAAACGAAGCTACATCGTTCACGAAGTTCACACGTTTCTCGCTCTTAACTGAGACGCATTGGATGTTCGAGGACCTGTGGTTTGTATCAGTTTCAGAAGCAGAGTTGAACTAGATATGGTCCGTGTGTGTAGGAAACACGGTTCTTTTGTTCTGAGCACACTCACGTTTCCCGCCTTATTAGAGACTCTAGAAAGCAAGAGAATGCTTCTTGCTCTAAAGCAGAGTGTGTTTCATGGATGAGAACTGTGCTGTGTGTTTCCCTTCAGAAACGGAGTTAAATGCCAGGCTCTGTGTCTTCCTACAAGCAAGAGTGCGTTTCAGGTAAACGCAGTCACTTTTCAGCTCAAACGAAGCTACATCGTTCACGAAGTTCACACGTTTCTCGCTCTTAACTGAGACGCATTGGATGTTCGAGGACCTGTGGTTTGTATCAGTTTCAGAAGCAGAGTTGAACTAGATATGGTCCGTGTGTGTAGGAAACACGGTTCTTTTGTTCTGAGCACACTCACGTTTCCCGCCTTATTAGAGACTCTAGAAAGCAAGAGAATGCTTCTTGCTCTAAAGCAGAGTGTGTTTCATGGATGAGAACTGTGCTGTGTGTTTCCCTTCAGAAACGGAGTTAAATGCCAGGCTCTGTGTCTTCCTACAAGCAAGAGTGCGTTTCAGGTAAACGCAGTCACTTTTCAGCTCAAACGAAGCTACATCGTTCACGAAGTTCACACGTTTCTCGCTCTTAACTGAGACGCATTGGATGTTCGAGGACCTGTGGTTTGTATCAGTTTCAGAAGCAGAGTTGAACTAGATATGGTCCGTGTGTGTAGGAAACACGGTTCTTTTGTTCTGAGCACACTCACGTTTCCCGCCTTATTAGAGACTCTAGAAAGCAAGAGAATGCTTCTTGCTCTAAAGCAGAGTGTGTTTCATGGATGAGAACTGTGCTGTGTGTTTCCCTTCAGAAACGGAGTTAAATGCCAGGCTCTGTGTCTTCCTACAAGCAAGAGTGCGTTTCAGGTAAACGCAGTCACTTTTCAGCTCAAACGAAGCTACATCGTTCACGAAGTTCACACGTTTCTCGCTCTTAACTGAGACGCATTGGATGTTCGAGGACCTGTGGTTTGTATCAGTTTCAGAAGCAGAGTTGAACTAGATATGGTCCGTGTGTGTAGGAAACACGGTTCTTTTGTTCTGAGCACACTCACGTTTCCCGCCTTATTAGAGACTCTAGAAAGCAAGAGAATGCTTCTTGCTCTAAAGCAGAGTGTGTTTCATGGATGAGAACTGTGCTGTGTGTTTCCCTTCAGAAACGGAGTTAAATGCCAGGCTCTGTGTCTTCCTACAAGCAAGAGTGCGTTTCAGGTAAACGCAGTCACTTTTCAGCTCAAACGAAGCTACATCGTTCACGAAGTTCACACGTTTCTCGCTCTTAACTGAAACGCATTGGATGTTCGAGGACCTGTGGTTTGGATCAGTTTCAGAAGCAGAGTTGAACTAGATATGGTCCGTGTGTGTAGGAAACACGGTTCTTTTGTTCTGAGCACACTCACGTTTCCCGCCTTATTAGAGACTCTAGAAAGCAAGAGAATGCTTCTTGCTCTAAAGCAGAGTGTGTTTCATGGATGAGAACTGTGCTGTGTGTTTCCCTTCAGAAACGGAGTTAAATGCCAGGCTCTGTGTCTTCCTACAAGCAAGAGTGCGTTTCAGGTAAACGCAGTCACTTTTCAGCTCAAACGAAGCTACATCGTTCACGAAGTTCACACGTTTCTCGCTCTTAACTGAGACGCATTGGATGTTCGAGGACCTGTGGTTTGTATCAGTTTCAGAAGCAGAGTTGAACTAGATATGGTCCGTGTGTGTAGGAAACACGGTTCTTTTGTTCTGAGCACACTCACGTTTCCCGCCTTATTAGAGACTCTAGAAAGCAAGAGAATGCTTCTTGCTCTAAAGCAGAGTGTGTTTCATGGATGAGAACTGTGCTGTGTGTTTCCCTTCAGAAACGGAGTTAAATGCCAGGCTCTGTGTCTTCCTACAAGCAAGAGTGCGTTTCAGGTAAACGCAGTCACTTTTCAGCTCAAACGAAGCTACATCGTTCACGAAGTTCACACGTTTCTCGCTCTTAACTGAGACGCATTGGATGTTCGAGGACCTGTGGTTTGTATCAGTTTCAGAAGCAGAGTTGAACTAGATATGGTCCGTGTGTGTAGGAAACACGGTTCTTTTGTTCTGAGCACACTCACGTTTCCCGCCTTATTAGAGACTCTAGAAAGCAAGAGAATGCTTCTTGCTCTAAAGCAGAGTGTGTTTCATGGATGAGAACTGTGCTGTGTGTTTCCCTTCAGAAACGGAGTTAAATGCCAGGCTCTGTGTCTTCCTACAAGCAAGAGTGCGTTTCAGGTAAACGCAGTCACTTTTCAGCTCAAACGAAGCTACATCGTTCACGAAGTTCACACGTTTCTCGCTCTTAACTGAAAGGCATTGGATGTTCGAGGACCTGTGGTTTGGATCAGTTTCAGAAGCAGAGTTGAACTAGATATGGTCCGTGTGTGTAGGAAACACGGTTCTTTTGTTCTGAGCACACTCACGTTTCCCGCCTTATTAGAGACTCTAGAAAGCAAGAGAATGCTTCTTGCTCTAAAGCAGAGTGTGTTTCATGGATGAGAACTGTGCTGTGTGTTTCCCTTCAGAAACGGAGTTAAATGCCAGGCTCTGTGTCTTCCTACAAGCAAGAGTGCGTTTCAGGTAAACGCAGTCACTTTTCAGCTCAAACGAAGCTACATCGTTCACGAAGTTCACACGTTTCTCGCTCTTAACTGAAACGCATTGGATGTTCGAGGACCTGTGGTTTGGATCAGTTTCAGAAGCAGAGTTGAACTAGATATGGTCCGTGTGTGTAGGAAACACGGTTCTTTTGTTCTGAGCACACTCACGTTTCCCGCCTTATTAGAGACTCTAGAAAGCAAGAGAATGCTTCTTGCTCTAAAGCAGAGTGTGTTTCATGGATGAGAACTGTGCTGTGTGTTTCCCTTCAGAAACGGAGTTAAATGCCAGGCTCTGTGTCTTCCTACAAGCAAGAGTGCGTTTCAGGTAAACGCAGTCACTTTTCAGCTCAAACGAAGCTACATCGTTCACGAAGTTCACACGTTTCTCGCTCTTAACTGAGACGCATTGGATGTTCGAGGACCTGTGGTTTGTATCAGTTTCAGAAGCAGAGTTGAACTAGATATGGTCCGTGTGTGTAGGAAACACGGTTCTTTTGTTCTGAGCACACTCACGTTTCCCGCCTTATTAGAGACTCTAGAAAGCAAGAGAATGCTTCTTGCTCTAAAGCAGAGTGTGTTTCATGGAGGAGAACTGTGCTGTGTGTTTCCCTTCAGAAACGGAGTTAAATGCCAGGCTCTGTGTCTTCCTACAAGCAAGAGTGCGTTTCAGGTAAACGCAGTCACTTTTCAGCTCAAACGAAGCTACATCGTTCACGAAGTTCACACGTTTCTCGCTCTTAACTGAGACGCATTGGATGTTCGAGGACCTGTGGTTTGTATCAGTTTCAGAAGCAGAGTTGAACTAGATATGGTCCGTGTGTGTAGGCAACACGGTTCTTTTGTTCTGAGCACACTCACGTTTCCCGCCTTATTAGAGACTCTAGAAAGCAAGAGAATGCTTCTTGCTCTAAAGCAGAGTGTGTTTCATGGATGAGAACTGTGCTGTGTGTTTCCCTTCAGAAACGGAGTTAAATGCCAGGCTCTGTGTCTTCCTACAAGCAAGAGTGCGTTTCAGGTAAACGCAGTCACTTTTCAGCTCAAACGAAGCTACATCGTTCACGAAGTTCACACGTTTCTCGCTCTTAACTGAAACGCATTGGATGTTCGAGGACCTGTGGTTTGGATCAGTTTCAGAAGCAGAGTTGAACTAGATATGGTCCGTGTGTGTAGGAAACACGGTTCTTTTGTTCTGAGCACACTCACGTTTCCCGCCTTATTAGAGACTCTAGAAAGCAAGAGAATGCTTCTTGCTCTAAAGCAGAGTGTGTTTCATGGATGAGAACTGTGCTGTGTGTTTCCCTTCAGAAACGGAGTTAAATGCCAGGCTCTGTGTCTTCCTACAAGCAAGAGTGCGTTTCAGGTAAACGCAGTCACTTTTCAGCTCAAACGAAGCTACATCGTTCACGAAGTTCACACGTTTCTCGCTCTTAACTGAAACGCATTGGATGTTCGAGGACCTGTGGTTTGGATCAGTTTCAGAAGCAGAGTTGAACTAGATATGGTCCGTGTGTGTAGGAAACACGGTTCTTTTGTTCTGAGCACACTCACGTTTCCCGCCTTATTAGAGACTCTAGAAAGCAAGAGAATGCTTCTTGCTCTAAAGCAGAGTGTGTTTCATGGATGAGAACTGTGCTGTGTGTTTCCCTTCAGAAACGGAGTTAAATGCCAGGCTCTGTGTCTTCCTACAAGCAAGAGTGCGTTTCAGGTAAACGCAGTCACTTTTCAGCTCAAACGAAGCTACATCGTTCACGAAGTTCACACGTTTCTCGCTCTTAACTGAAACGCATTGGATGTTCGAGGACCTGTGGTTTGTATCAGTTTCAGAAGCAGAGTTGAACTAGATATGGTCCGTGTGTGTAGGAAACACGGTTCTTTTGTTCTGAGCACACTCACGTTTCCCGCCTTATTAGAGACTCTAGAAAGCAAGAGAATGCTTCTTGCTCTAAAGCAGAGTGTGTTTCATGGATGAGAACTGTGCTGTGTGTTTCCCTTCAGAAACGGAGTTAAATGCCAGGCTCTGTGTCTTCCTACAAGCAAGAGTGCGTTTCAGGTAAACGCAGTCACTTTTCAGCTCAAACGAAGCTACATCGTTCACGAAGTTCACACGTTTCTCGCTCTTAACTGAAACGCATTGGATGTTCGAGGACCTGTGGTTTGTATCAGTTTCAGAAGCAGAGTTGAACTAGATATGGTCCGTGTGTGTAGGAAACACGGTTCTTTTGTTCTGAGCACACTCACGTTTCCCGCCTTATTAGAGACTCTAGAAAGCAAGAGAATGCTTCTTGCTCTAAAGCAGAGTGTGTTTCATGGATGAGAACTGTGCTGTGTGTTTCCCTTCAGAAACGGAGTTAAATGCCAGGCTCTGTGTCTTCCTACAAGCAAGAGTGCGTTTCAGGTAAACGCAGTCACTTTTCAGCTCAAACGAAGCTACATCGTTCACGAAGTTCACACGTTTCTCGCTCTTAACTGAGACGCATTGGATGTTCGAGGACCTGTGGTTTGGATCAGTTTCAGAAGCAGAGTTGAACTAGATATGGTCCGTGTGTGTAGGAAACACGGTTCTTTTGTTCTGAGCACACTCATGTTTCCCGCCTTATTAGAGACTCTAGAAAGCAAGAGAATGCTTCTTGCTCTAAAGCAGAGTGTGTTTCATGGAGGAGAACTGTGCTGTGTGTTTCCCTTCAGAAACGGAGGTAAATGCCAGGCTCTGTGTCTTCCTACAAGCAAGAGTGCGTTTCAGGTAAACGCAGTCACTTTTCAGCTCAAACGAAGCTACATCGTTCACGAAGTTCACACGTTTCTCGCTCTTAACTGAGACGCATTGGATGTTCGAGGACCTGTGGTTTGTATCAGTTTCAGAAGCAGAGTTGAACTAGATATGGTCCGTGTGTGTAGGAAACACGGTTCTTTTGTTCTGAGCACACTCACGTTTCCCGCCTTATTAGAGACTCTAGAAAGCAAGAGAATGCTTCTTGCTCTAAAGCAGAGTGTGTTTCATGGATGAGAACTGTGCTGTGTGTTTCCCTTCAGAAACGGAGTTAAATGCCAGGCTCTGTGTCTTCCTACAAGCAAGAGTGCGTTTCAGGTAAACGCAGTCACTTTTCAGCTCAAACGAAGCTACATCGTTCACGAAGTTCACACGTTTCTCGCTCTTAACTGAAACGCATTGGATGTTCGAGGACCTGTGGTTTGGATCAGTTTCAGAAGCAGAGTTGAACTAGATATGGTCCGTGTGTGTAGGAAACACGGTTCTTTTGTTCTGAGCACACTCACGTTTCCCGCCTTATTAGAGACTCTAGAAAGCAAGAGAATGCTTCTTGCTCTAAAGCAGAGTGTGTTTCATGGATGAGAACTGTGCTGTGTGTTTCCCTTCAGAAACGGAGTTAAATGCCAGGCTCTGTGTCTTCCTACAAGCAAGAGTGCGTTTCAGGTAAACGCAGTCACTTTTCAGCTCAAACGAAGCTACATCGTTCACGAAGTTCACACGTTTCTCGCACTTAACTGAAACGCATTGGATGTTCGAGGACCTGTGGTTTGGATCAGTTTCAGAAGCAGAGTTGAACTAGATATGGTCCGTGTGTGTAGGAAACACGGTTCTTTTGTTCTGAGCACACTCACGTTTCCCGCCTTATTAGAGACTCTAGAAAGCAAGAGAATGCTTCTTGCTCTAAAGCAGAGTGTGTTTCATGGATGAGAACTGTGCTGTGTGTTTCCCTTCAGAAACGGAGTTAAATGCCAGGCTCTGTGTCTTCCTACAAGCAAGAGTGCGTTTCAGGTAAACGCAGTCACTTTTCAGCTCAAACGAAGCTACATCGTTCACGAAGTTCACACGTTTCTCGCTCATAACTGAGACGCATTGGATGTTCGAGGACCTGTGGTTTGTATCAGTTTCAGAAGCAGAGTTGAACTAGATATGGTCCTTGTGTGTAGGAAACACGGTTCTTTTGTTCTGAGCACACTCACGTTTCCCGCCTTATTAGAGACTCTAGAAAGCAAGAGAATGCTTCTTGCTCTAAAGCAGAGTGTGTTTCATGGATGAGAACTGTGCTGTGTGTTTCCCTTCAGAAACGGAGTTAAATGCCAGGCTCTGTGTCTTCCTACAAGCAAGAGTGCTTTTCAGGTAAACGCAGTCACTTTTCAGCTCAAACGAAGCTACATCGTTCACGAAGTTCACACGTTTCTCGCTCTTAACTGAAACGCATTGGATGTTCGAGGACCTGTGGTTTGGATCAGTTTCAGAAGCAGAGTTGAACTAGATATGGTCCGTGTGTGTAGGAAACACGGTTCTTTTGTTCTGAGCACACTCACGTTTCCCGCCTTATTAGAGACTCTAGAAAGCAAGAGAATGCTTCTTGCTCTAAAGCAGAGTGTGTTTCATGGATGAGAACTGTGCTGTGTGTTTCCCTTCAGAAACGGAGTTAAATGCCAGGCTCTGTGTCTTCCTACAAGCAAGAGTGCGTTTCAGGTAAACGCAGTCACTTTTCAGCTCAAACGAAGCTACATCGTTCACGAAGTTCACACGTTTCTCGCTCTTAACTGAAACGCATTGGATGTTCGAGGACCTGTGGTTTGTATCAGTTTCAGAAGCAGAGTTGAACTAGATATGGTCCGTGTGTGTAGGAAACACGGTTCTTTTGTTCTGAGCACACTCACGTTTCCCGCCTTATTAGAGACTCTAGAAAGCAAGAGAATGCTTCTTGCTCTAAAGCAGAGTGTGTTTCATGGATGAGAACTGTGCTGTGTGTTTCCCTTCAGAAACGGAGTTAAATGCCAGGCTCTGTGTCTTCCTACAAGCAAGAGTGCGTTTCAGGTAAACGCAGTCACTTTTCAGCTCAAACGAAGCTACATCGTTCACGAAGTTCACACGTTTCTCGCTCTTAACTGAGACGCATTGGATGTTCGAGGACCTGTGGTTTGTATCAGTTTCAGAAGCAGAGTTGAACTAGATATGGTCCGTGTGTGTAGGAAACACGGTTCTTTTGTTCTGAGCACACTCACGTTTCCCGCCTTATTAGAGACTCTAGAAAGCAAGAGAATGCTTCTTGCTCTAAAGCAGAGTGTGTTTCATGGATGAGAACTGTGCTGTGTGTTTCCCTTCAGAAACGGAGTTAAATGCCAGGCTCTGTGTCTTCCTACAAGCAAGAGTGCGTTTCAGGTAAACGCAGTCACTTTTCAGCTCAAACGAAGCTACATCGTTCACGAAGTTCACACGTTTCTCGCTCTTAACTGAGACGCATTGGATGTTCGAGGACCTGTGGTTTGTATCAGTTTCAGAAGCAGAGTTGAACTAGATATGGTCCGTGTGTGTAGGAAACACGGTTCTTTTGTTCTGAGCACACTCACGTTTCCCGCCTTATTAGAGACTCTAGAAAGCAAGAGAATGCTTCTTGCTCTAAAGCAGAGTGTGTTTCATGGATGAGAACTGTGCTGTGTGTTTCCCTTCAGAAACGGAGTTAAATGCCAGGCTCTGTGTCTTCCTACAAGCAAGAGTGCGTTTCAGGTAAACGCAGTCACTTTTCAGCTCAAACGAAGCTACATCGTTCACGAAGTTCACACGTTTCTCGCTCTTAACTGAAAGGCATTGGATGTTCGAGGACCTGTGGTTTGGATCAGTTTCAGAAGCAGAGTTGAACTAGATATGGTCCGTGTGTGTAGGAAACACGGTTCTTTTGTTCTGAGCACACTCACGTTTCCCGCCTTATTAGAGACTCTAGAAAGCAAGAGAATGCTTCTTGCTCTAAAGCAGAGTGTGTTTCATGGATGAGAACTGTGCTGTGTGTTTCCCTTCAGAAACGGAGTTAAATGCCAGGCTCTGTGTCTTCCTACAAGCAAGAGTGCGTTTCAGGTAAACGCAGTCACTTTTCAGCTCAAACGAAGCTACATCGTTCACGAAGTTCACACGTTTCTCGCTCTTAACTGAAACGCATTGGATGTTCGAGGACCTGTGGTTTGGATCAGTTTCAGAAGCAGAGTTGAACTAGATATGGTCCGTGTGTGTAGGAAACACGGTTCTTTTGTTCTGAGCACACTCACGTTTCCCGCCTTATTAGAGACTCTAGAAAGCAAGAGAATGCTTCTTGCTCTAAAGCAGAGTGTGTTTCATGGATGAGAACTGTGCTGTGTGTTTCCCTTCAGAAACGGAGTTAAATGCCAGGCTCTGTGTCTTCCTACAAGCAAGAGTGCGTTTCAGGTAAACGCAGTCACTTTTCAGCTCAAACGAAGCTACATCGTTCACGAAGTTCACACGTTTCTCGCTCTTAACTGAGACGCATTGGATGTTCGAGGACCTGTGGTTTGTATCAGTTTCAGAAGCAGAGTTGAACTAGATATGGTCCGTGTGTGTAGGAAACACGGTTCTTTTGTTCTGAGCACACTCACGTTTCCCGCCTTATTAGAGACTCTAGAAAGCAAGAGAATGCTTCTTGCTCTAAAGCAGAGTGTGTTTCATGGAGGAGAACTGTGCTGTGTGTTTCCCTTCAGAAACGGAGTTAAATGCCAGGCTCTGTGTCTTCCTACAAGCAAGAGTGCGTTTCAGGTAAACGCAGTCACTTTTCAGCTCAAACGAAGCTACATCGTTCACGAAGTTCACACGTTTCTCGCTCTTAACTGAGACGCATTGGATGTTCGAGGACCTGTGGTTTGTATCAGTTTCAGAAGCAGAGTTGAACTAGATATGGTCCGTGTGTGTAGGCAACACGGTTCTTTTGTTCTGAGCACACTCACGTTTCCCGCCTTATTAGAGACTCTAGAAAGCAAGAGAATGCTTCTTGCTCTAAAGCAGAGTGTGTTTCATGGATGAGAACTGTGCTGTGTGTTTCCCTTCAGAAACGGAGTTAAATGCCAGGCTCTGTGTCTTCCTACAAGCAAGAGTGCGTTTCAGGTAAACGCAGTCACTTTTCAGCTCAAACGAAGCTACATCGTTCACGAAGTTCACACGTTTCTCGCTCTTAACTGAAACGCATTGGATGTTCGAGGACCTGTGGTTTGTATCAGTTTCAGAAGCAGAGTTGAACTAGATATGGTCCGTGTGTGTAGGAAACACGGTTCTTTTGTTCTGAGCACACTCACGTTTCCCGCCTTATTAGAGACTCTAGAAAGCAAGAGAATGCTTCTTGCTCTAAAGCAGAGTGTGTTTCATGGATGAGAACTGTGCTGTGTGTTTCCCTTCAGAAACGGAGTTAAATGCCAGGCTCTGTGTCTTCCTACAAGCAAGAGTGCGTTTCAGGTAAACGCAGTCACTTTTCAGCTCAAACGAAGCTACATCGTTCACGAAGTTCACACGTTTCTCGCTCTTAACTGAGACGCATTGGATGTTCGAGGACCTGTGGTTTGTATCAGTTTCAGAAGCAGAGTTGAACTAGATATGGTCCGTGTGTGTAGGAAACACGGTTCTTTTGTTCTGAGCACACTCACGTTTCCCGCCTTATTAGAGACTCTAGAAAGCAAGAGAATGCTTCTTGCTCTAAAGCAGAGTGTGTTTCATGGAGGAGAACTGTGCTGTGTGTTTCCCTTCAGAAACGGAGTTAAATGCCAGGCTCTGTGTCTTCCTACAAGCAAGAGTGCGTTTCAGGTAAACGCAGTCACTTTTCAGCTCAAACGAAGCTACATCGTTCACGAAGTTCACACGTTTCTCGCTCTTAACTGAGACGCATTGGATGTTCGAGGACCTGTGGTTTGTATCAGTTTCAGAAGCAGAGTTGAACTAGATATGGTCCGTGTGTGTAGGCAACACGGTTCTTTTGTTCTGAGCACACTCACGTTTCCCGCCTTATTAGAGACTCTAGAAAGCAAGAGAATGCTTCTTGCTCTAAAGCAGAGTGTGTTTCATGGATGAGAACTGTGCTGTGTGTTTCCCTTCAGAAACGGAGTTAAATGCCAGGCTCTGTGTCTTCCTACAAGCAAGAGTGCGTTTCAGGTAAACGCAGTCACTTTTCAGCTCAAACGAAGCTACATCGTTCACGAAGTTCACACGTTTCTCGCTCTTAACTGAAACGCATTGGATGTTCGAGGACCTGTGGTTTGGATCAGTTTCAGAAGCAGAGTTGAACTAGATATGGTCCGTGTGTGTAGGAAACACGGTTCTTTTGTTCTGAGCACACTCACGTTTCCCGCCTTATTAGAGACTCTAGAAAGCAAGAGAATGCTTCTTGCTCTAAAGCAGAGTGTGTTTCATGGATGAGAACTGTGCTGTGTGTTTCCCTTCAGAAACGGAGTTAAATGCCAGGCTCTGTGTCTTCCTACAAGCAAGAGTGCGTTTCAGGTAAACGCAGTCACTTTTCAGCTCAAACGAAGCTACATCGTTCACGAAGTTCACACGTTTCTCGCTCTTAACTGAGACGCATTGGATGTTCGAGGACCTGTGGTTTGTATCAGTTTCAGAAGCAGAGTTGAACTAGATATGGTCCGTGTGTGTAGGAAACACGGTTCTTTTGTTCTGAGCACACTCACGTTTCCCGCCTTATTAGAGACTCTAGAAAGCAAGAGAATGCTTCTTGCTCTAAAGCAGAGTGTGTTTCATGGATGAGAACTGTGCTGTGTGTTTCCCTTCAGAAACGGAGTTAAATGCCAGGCTCTGTGTCTTCCTACAAGCAACAGTGCGTTTCAGGTAAACGCAGTCACTTTTCAGCTCAAACGAAGCTACATCGTTCACGAAGTTCACACGTTTCTCGCTCTTAACTGAGACGCATTGGATGTTCGAGGACCTGTGGTTTGTATCAGTTTCAGAAGCAGAGTTGAACTAGATATGGTCCGTGTGTGTAGGAAACACGGTTCTTTTGTTCTGAGCACACTCACGTTTCCCGCCTTATTAGAGACTCTAGAAAGCAAGAGAATGCTTCTTGCTCTAAAGCAGAGTGTGTTTCATGGAGGAGAACTGTGCTGTGTGTTTCCCTTCAGAAACGGAGTTAAATGCCAGGCTCTGTGTCTTCCTACAAGCAAGAGTGCGTTTCAGGTAAACGCAGTCACTTTTCAGCTCAAACGAAGCTACATCGTTCACGAAGTTCACACGTTTCTCGCTCTTAACTGAGACGCATTGGATGTTCGAGGACCTGTGGTTTGTATCAGTTTCAGAAGCAGAGTTGAACTAGATATGGTCCGTGTGTGTAGGCAACACGGTTCTTTTGTTCTGAGCACACTCACGTTTCCCGCCTTATTAGAGACTCTAGAAAGCAAGAGAATGCTTCTTGCTCTAAAGCAGAGTGTGTTTCATGGATGAGAACTGTGCTGTGTGTTTCCCTTCAGAAACGGAGTTAAATGCCAGGCTCTGTGTCTTCCTACAAGCAAGAGTGCGTTTCAGGTAAACGCAGTCACTTTTCAGCTCAAACGAAGCTACATCGTTCACGAAGTTCACACGTTTCTCGCTCTTAACTGAAACGCATTGGATGTTCGAGGACCTGTGGTTTGTATCAGTTTCAGAAGCAGAGTTGAACTAGATATGGTCCGTGTGTGTAGGAAACACGGTTCTTTTGTTCTGAGCACACTCACGTTTCCCGCCTTATTAGAGACTCTAGAAAGCAAGAGAATGCTTCTTGCTCTAAAGCAGAGTGTGTTTCATGGATGAGAACTGTGCTGTGTGTTTCCCTTCAGAAACGGAGTTAAATGCCAGGCTCTGTGTCTTCCTACAAGCAAGAGTGCGTTTCAGGTAAACGCAGTCACTTTTCAGCTCAAACGAAGCTACATCGTTCACGAAGTTCACACGTTTCTCGCTCTTAACTGAGACGCATTGGATGTTCGAGGACCTGTGGTTTGTATCAGTTTCAGAAGCAGAGTTGAACTAGATATGGTCCGTGTGTGTAGGAAACACGGTTCTTTTGTTCTGAGCACACTCACGTTTCCCGCCTTATTAGAGACTCTAGAAAGCAAGAGAATGCTTCTTGCTCTAAAGCAGAGTGTGTTTCATGGATGAGAACTGTGCTGTGTGTTTCCCTTCAGAAACGGAGTTAAATGCCAGGCTCTGTGTCTTCCTACAAGCAAGAGTGCGTTTCAGGTAAACGCAGTCACTTTTCAGCTCAAACGAAGCTACATCGTTCACGAAGTTCACACGTTTCTCGCTCTTAACTGAAAGGCATTGGATGTTCGAGGACCTGTGGTTTGGATCAGTTTCAGAAGCAGAGTTGAACTAGATATGGTCCGTGTGTGTAGGAAACACGGTTCTTTTGTTCTGAGCACACTCACGTTTCCCGCCTTATTAGAGACTCTAGAAAGCAAGAGAATGCTTCTTGCTCTAAAGCAGAGTGTGTTTCATGGATGAGAACTGTGCTGTGTGTTTCCCTTCAGAAACGGAGTTAAATGCCAGGCTCTGTGTCTTCCTACAAGCAAGAGTGCGTTTCAGGTAAACGCAGTCACTTTTCAGCTCAAACGAAGCTACATCGTTCACGAAGTTCACACGTTTCTCGCTCTTAACTGAAACGCATTGGATGTTCGAGGACCTGTGGTTTGTATCAGTTTCAGAAGCAGAGTTGAACTAGATATGGTCCGTGTGTGTAGGAAACACGGTTCTTTTGTTCTGAGCACACTCACGTTTCCCGCCTTATTAGAGACTCTAGAAAGCAAGAGAATGCTTCTTGCTCTAAAGCAGAGTGTGTTTCATGGATGAGAACTGTGCTGTGTGTTTCCCTTCAGAAACGGAGTTAAATGCCAGGCTCTTTGTCTTCCTACAAGCAAGAGTGCGTTTCAGGTAAACGCAGTCACTTTTCAGCTCAAACGAAGCTACATCGTTCACGAAGTTCACACGTTTCTCGCTCTTAACTGAGACGCATTGGATGTTCGAGGACCTGTGGTTTGTATCAGTTTCAGAAGCAGAGTTGAACTAGATATGGTCCGTGTGTGTAGGAAACACGGTTCTTTTGTTCTGAGCACACTCACGTTTCCCGCCTTATTAGAGACTCTAGAAAGCAAGAGAATGCTTCTTGCTCTAAAGCAGAGTGTGTTTCATGGATGAGAACTGTGCTGTGTGTTTCCCTTCAGAAACGGAGTTAAATGCCAGGCTCTGTGTCTTCCTACAAGCAAGAGTGCGTTTCAGGTAAACGCAGTCACTTTTCAGCTCAAACGAAGCTACATCGTTCACGAAGTTCACACGTTTCTCGCTCTTAACTGAGACGCATTGGATGTTCGAGGACCTGTGGTTTGTATCAGTTTCAGAAGCAGAGTTGAACTAGATATGGTCCGTGTGTGTAGGAAACACGGTTCTTTTGTTCTGAGCACACTCACGTTTCCCGCCTTATTAGAGACTCTAGAAAGCAAGAGAATGCTTCTTGCTCTAAAGCAGAGTGTGTTTCATGGAGGAGAACTGTGCTGTGTGTTTCCCTTCAGAAACGGAGTTAAATGCCAGGCTCTGTGTCTTCCTACAAGCAAGAGTGCGTTTCAGGTAAACGCAGTCACTTTTCAGCTCAAACGAAGCTACATCGTTCACGAAGTTCACACGTTTCTCGCTCTTAACTGAGACGCATTGGATGGTCGAGGACCTGTGGTTTGTATCAGTTTCAGACACAGAGTTGAACTAGATATGGTCCGTGTGTGTAGGAAACACGGTTCTTTTGTTCTGAGCACACTCACGTTTCCCGCCTTATTAGAGACTCTAGAAAGCAAGAGAATGCTTCTTGCTCTAAAGCAGAGTGTGTTTCATGGATGAGAACTGTGCTGTGTGTTTCCCTTCAGAAACGGAGTTAAATGCCAGGCTCTGTGTCTTCCTACAAGCAAGAGTGCGTTTCAGGTAAACGCAGTCACTTTTCAGCTCAAACGAAGCTACATCGTTCACGAAGTTCACACGTTTCTCGCTCTTAACTGAAACGCATTGGATGTTCGAGGACCTGTGGTTTGGATCAGTTTCAGAAGCAGAGTTGAACTAGATATGGTCCGTGTGTGTAGGAAACACGGTTCTTTTGTTCTGAGCACACTCACGTTTCCCGCCTTATTAGAGACTCTAGAAAGCAAGAGAATGCTTCTTGATCTAAAGCAGAGTGTGTTTCATGGATGAGAACTGTGCTGTGTGTTTCCCTTCAGAAACGGAGTTAAATGCCAGGCTCTGTGTCTTCCTACAAGCAAGAGTGCGTTTCAGGTAAACGCAGTCACTTTTCAGCTCAAACGAAGCTACATCGTTCACGAAGTTCACACGTTTCTCGCTCTTAACTGAGACGCATTGGATGTTCGAGGACCTGTGGTTTGTATCAGTTTCAGAAGCAGAGTTGAACTAGATATGGTCCGTGTGTGTAGGAAACACGGTTCTTTTGTTCTGAGCACACTCACGTTTCCCGCCTTATTAGAGACTCTAGAAAGCAAGAGAATGCTTCTTGCTCTAAAGCAGAGTGTGTTTCATGGAGGAGAACTGTGCTGTGTGTTTCCCTTCAGAAACGGAGTTAAATGCCAGGCTCTGTGTCTTCCTACAAGCAAGAGTGCGTTTCAGGTAAACGCAGTCACTTTTCAGGTCAAACGAAGCTACATCGTTCACGAAGTTCACACGTTTCTCGCTCTTAACTGAGACGCATTGGATGTTCGAGGACCTGTGGTTTGTATCAGTTTCAGAAGCAGAGTTGAACTAGATATGGTCCGTGTGTGTAGGAAACACGGTTCTTTTGTTCTGAGCACACTCACGTTTCCCGCCTTATTAGAGACTCTAGAAAGCAAGAGAATGCTTCTTGCTCTAAAGCAGAGTGTGTTTCATGGATGAGAACTGTGCTGTGTGTTTCCCTTCAGAAACGGAGTTAAATGCCAGGCTCTGTGTCTTCCTACAAGCAAGAGTGCGTTTCAGGTAAACGCAGTCACTTTTCAGCTCAAACGAAGCTACATCGTTCACGAAGTTCACACGTTTCTCGCTCTTAACTGAAACGCATTGGATGTTCGAGGACCTGTGGTTTGTATCAGTTTCAGAAGCAGAGTTGAACTAGATATGGTCCGTGTGTGTAGGAAACACGGTTCTTTTGTTCTGAGCACACTCACGTTTCCCGCCTTATTAGAGACTCTAGAAAGCAAGAGAATGCTTCTTGCTCTAAAGCAGAGTGTGTTTCATGGATGAGAACTGTGCTGTGTGTTTCCCTTCAGAAACGGAGTTAAATGCCAGGCTCTGTGTCTTCCTACAAGCAAGAGTGCGTTTCAGGTAAACGCAGTCACTTTTCAGCTCAAACGAAGCTACATCGTTCACGAAGTTCACACGTTTCTCGCTCTTAACTGAGACGCATTGGATGTTCGAGGACCTGTGGTTTGTATCAGTTTCAGAAGCAGAGTTGAACTAGATATGGTCCGTGTGTGTAGGAAACACGGTTCTTTTGTTCTGAGCACACTCACGTTTCCCGCCTTATTAGAGACTCTAGAAAGCAAGAGAATGCTTCTTGCTCTAAAGCAGAGTGTGTTTCATGGATGAGAACTGTGCTGTGTGTTTCCCTTCAGAAACGGAGTTAAATGCCAGGCTCTGTGTCTTCCTACAAGCAAGAGTGCGTTTCAGGTAAACGCAGTCACTTTTCAGCTCAAACGAAGCTACATCGTTCACGAAGTTCACACGTTTCTCGCTCTTAACTGAGACGCATTGGATGTTCGAGGACCTGTGGTTTGTATCAGTTTCAGAAGCAGAGTTGAACTAGATATGGTCCGTGTGTGTAGGAAACACGGTTCTTTTGTTCTGAGCACACTCACGTTTCCCGCCTTATTAGAGACTCTAGAAAGCAAGAGAATGCTTCTTGCTCTAAAGCAGAGTGTGTTTCATGGATGAGAACTGTGCTGTGTGTTTCCCTTCAGAAACGGAGTTAAATGCCAGGCTCTGTGTCTTCCTACAAGCAAGAGTGCGTTTCAGGTAAACGCAGTCACTTTTCAGCTCAAACGAAGCTACATCGTTCACGAAGTTCACACGTTTCTCGCTCTTAACTGAAACGCATTGGATGTTCGAGGACCTGTGGTTTGGATCAGTTTCAGAAGCAGAGTTGAACTAGATATGGTCCGTGTGTGTAGGAAACACGGTTCTTTTGTTCTGAGCACACTCACGTTTCCCGCCTTATTAGAGACTCTAGAAAGCAAGAGAATGCTTCTTGCTCTAAAGCAGAGTGTGTTTCATGGATGAGAACTGTGCTGTGTGTTTCCCTTCAGAAACGGAGTTAAATGCCAGGCTCTGTGTCTTCCTACAAGCAAGAGTGCGTTTCAGGTAAACGCAGTCACTTTTCAGCTCAAACGAAGCTACATCGTTCACGAAGTTCACACGTTTCTCGCTCTTAACTGAGACGCATTGGATGTTCGAGGACCTGTGGTTTGTATCAGTTTCAGAAGCAGAGTTGAACTAGATATGGTCCGTGTGTGTAGGAAACACGGTTCTTTTGTTCTGAGCACACTCACGTTTCCCGCCTTATTAGAGACTCTAGAAAGCAAGAGAATGCTTCTTGCTCTAAAGCAGAGTGTGTTTCATGGATGAGAACTGTGCTGTGTGTTTCCCTTCAGAAACGGAGTTAAATGCCAGGCTCTTTGTCTTCCTACAAGCAAGAGTGGGTTTCAGGTAAACGCAGTCACTTTTCAGCTCAAACGAAGCTACATCGTTCACGAAGTTCACACGTTTCTCGCTCTTAACTGAGACGCATTGGATGTTCGAGGACCTGTGGTTTGGATCAGTTTCAGAAGCAGAGTTGAACTAGATATGGTCCGTGTGTGTAGGAAACACGGTTCTTTTGTTCTGAGCACACTCACGTTTCCCGCCTTATTAGAGACTCTAGAAAGCAAGAGAATGCTTCTTGCTCTAAAGCAGAGTGTGTTTCATGGATGAGAACTGTGCTGTGTGTTTCCCTTCAGAAACGGAGTTAAATGCCAGGCTCTGTGTCTTCCTACAAGCAAGAGTGCGTTTCAGGTAAACGCAGTCACTTTTCAGCTCAAACGAAGCTACATCGTTCACGAAGTTCACACGTTTCTCGCTCTTAACTGAAACGCATTGGATGTTCGAGGACCTGTGGTTTGTATCAGTTTCAGAAGCAGAGTTGAACTAGATATGGTCCGTGTGTGTAGGAAACACGGTTCTTTTGTTCTGAGCACACTCATGTTTCCCGCCTTATTAGAGACTCTAGAAAGCAAGAGAATGCTTCTTGCTCTAAAGCAGAGTGTGTTTCATGGATGAGAACTGTGCTGCGTGTTTCCCTTCAGAAACGGAGTTAAATGCCAGGCTCTGTGTCTTCCTACAAGCAAGAGTGCGTTTCAGGTAAACGCAGTCACTTTTCAGCTCAAACGAAGCTACATCGTTCACGAAGTTCACACGTTTCTCGCTCTTAACTGAAACGCATTGGATGTTCGAGGACCTGTGGTTTGGATCAGTTTCAGAAGCAGAGTTGAACTAGATATGGTCCGTGTGTGTAGGAAACACGGTTCTTTTGTTCTGAGCACACTCACGTTTCCCGCCTTATTAGAGACTCTAGAAAGCAAGAGAATGCTTCTTGCTCTAAAGCAGAGTGTGTTTCATGGATGAGAACTGTGCTGTGTGTTTCCCTTCAGAAACGGAGTTAAATGCCAGGCTCTGTGTCTTCCTACAAGCAAGAGTGCGTTTCAGGTAAACGCAGTCACTTTTCAGCTCAAACGAAGCTACATCGTTCACGAAGTTCACACGTTTCTCGCTCTTAACTGAGACGCATTGGATGTTCGAGGACCTGTGGTTTGTATCAGTTTCAGAAGCAGAGTTGAACTAGATATGGTCCGTGTGTGTAGGAAACACGGTTCTTTTGTTCTGAGCACACTCACGTTTCCCGCCTTATTAGAGACTCTAGAAAGCAAGAGAATGCTTCTTGCTCTAAAGCAGAGTGTGTTTCATGGATGAGAACTGTGCTGTGTGTTTCCCTTCAGAAACGGAGTTAAATGCCAGGCTCTTTGTCTTCCTACAAGCAAGAGTGGGTTTCAGGTAAACGCAGTCACTTTTCAGCTCAAACGAAGCTACATCGTTCACGAAGTTCACACGTTTCTCGCTCTTAACTGAGACGCATTGGATGTTCGAGGACCTGTGGTTTGGATCAGTTTCAGAAGCAGAGTTGAACTAGATATGGTCCGTGTGTGTAGGAAACACGGTTCTTTTGTTCTGAGCACACTCACGTTTCCCGCCTTATTAGAGACTCTAGAAAGCAAGAGAATGCTTCTTGCTCTAAAGCAGAGTGTGTTTCATGGATGAGAACTGTGCTGTGTGTTTCCCTTCAGAAACGGAGTTAAATGCCAGGCTCTGTGTCTTCCTACAAGCAAGAGTGCGTTTCAGGTAAACGCAGTCACTTTTCAGCTCAAACGAAGCTACATCGTTCACGAAGTTCACACGTTTCTCGCTCTTAACTGAAACGCATTGGATGTTCGAGGACCTGTGGTTTGTATCAGTTTCAGAAGCAGAGTTGAACTAGATATGGTCCGTGTGTGTAGGAAACACGGTTCTTTTGTTCTGAGCACACTCATGTTTCCCGCCTTATTAGAGACTCTAGAAAGCAAGAGAATGCTTCTTGCTCTAAAGCAGAGTGTGTTTCATGGATGAGAACTGTGCTGCGTGTTTCCCTTCAGAAACGGAGTTAAATGCCAGGCTCTGTGTCTTCCTACAAGCAAGAGTGCGTTTCAGGTAAACGCAGTCACTTTTCAGCTCAAACGAAGCTACATCGTTCACGAAGTTCACACGTTTCTCGCTCTTAACTGAAACGCATTGGATGTTCGAGGACCTGTGGTTTGTATCAGTTTCAGAAGCAGAGTTGAACTAGATATGGTCCGTGTGTGTAGGAAACACGGTTCTTTTGTTCTGAGCACACTCACGTTTCCCGCCTTATTAGAGACTCTAGAAAGCAAGAGAATGCTTCTTGCTCTAAAGCAGAGTGTGTTTCATGGATGAGAACTGTTCTGTGTGTTTCCCTTCAGAAACGGAGTTAAATGCCAGGCTCTGTGTCTTCCTACAAGCAAGAGTGCGTTTCAGGTAAAAGCAGTCACTTTTCAGCTCAAACGAAGCTACATCGTTCACGAAGTTCACACGTTTCTCGCTCTTAACTGAGACGCATTGGATGTTCGAGGACCTGTGGTTTGTATCAGTTTCAGAAGCAGAGTTGAACTAGATATGGTCCGTGTGTGTAGGAAACACGGTTCTTTTGTTCTGAGCACACTCACGTTTCCCGCCTTATTAGAGACTCTAGAAAGCAAGAGAATGCTTCTTGCTCTAAAGCAGAGTGTGTTTCATGGATGAGAACTGTGCTGTGTGTTTCCCTTCAGAAACGGAGTTAAATGCCTGGCTCTGTGTCTTCCTACAAGCAAGAGTGCGTTTCAGGTAAACGCAGTCACTTTTCAGCTCAAACGAAGCTACATCGTTCACGAAGTTCACACGTTTCTCGCTCTTAACTGAAACGCATTGGATGTTCGAGGACCTGTGGTTTGGATCAGTTTCAGAAGCAGAGTTGAACTAGATATGGTCCGTGTGTGTAGGAAACACGGTTCTTTTGTTCTGAGCACACTCACGTTTCCCGCCTTATTAGAGACTCTAGAAAGCAAGAGAATGCTTCTTGCTCTAAAGCAGAGTGTGTTTCATGGATGAGAACTGTGCTGTGTGTTTCCCTTCAGAAACGGAGTTAAATGCCAGGCTCTGTGTCTTCCTACAAGCAAGAGTGCGTTTCAGGTAAACGCAGTCACTTTTCAGCTCAAACGAAGCTACATCGTTCACGAAGTTCACACGTTTCTCGCTCTTAACTGAGACGCATTGGATGTTCGAGGACCTGTGGTTTGTATCAGTTTCAGAAGCAGAGTTGAACTAGATATGGTCCGTGTGTGTAGGAAACACGGTTCTTTTGTTCTGAGCACACTCACGTTTCCCGCCTTATTAGAGACTCTAGAAAGCAAGAGAATGCTTCTTGCTCTAAAGCAGAGTGTGTTTCATGGATGAGAACTGTGCTGTGTGTTTCCCTTCAGAAACGGAGTTAAATGCCAGGCTCTGTGTCTTCCTACAAGCAAGAGTGCGTTTCAGGTAAACGCAGTCACTTTTCAGCTCAAACGAAGCTACATCGTTCACGAAGTTCACACGTTTCTCGCTCTTAACTGAGACGCATTGGATGTTCGAGGACCTGTGGTTTGGATCAGTTTCAGAAGCAGAGTTGAACTAGATATGGTCCGTGTGTGTAGGAAACACGGTTCTTTTGTTCTGAGCACACTCACGTTTCCCGCCTTATTAGAGACTCTAGAAAGCAAGAGAATGCTTCTTGCTCTAAAGCAGAGTGTGTTTCATGGATGAGAACTGTGCTGTGTGTTTCCCTTCAGAAACGGAGTTAAATGCCAGGCTCTGTGTCTTCCTACAAGCAAGAGTGCGTTTCAGGTAAACGCAGTCACTTTTCAGCTCAAACGAAGCTACATCGTTCACGAAGTTCACACGTTTCTCGCTCTTAACTGAGACGCATTGGATGTTCGAGGACCTGTGGTTTGTATCAGTTTCAGAAGCAGAGTTGAACTAGATATGGTCCGTGTGTGTAGGAAACACGGTTCTTTTGTTCTGAGCACACTCACGTTTCCCGCCTTATTAGAGACTCTAGAAAGCAAGAGAATGCTTCTTGCTCTAAAGCAGAGTGTGTTTCATGGATGAGAACTGTGCTGTGTGTTTCCCTTCAGAAACGGAGTTAAATGCCAGGCTCTGTGTCTTCCTACAAGCAAGAGTGCGTTTCAGGTAAACGCAGTCACTTTTCAGCTCAAACGAAGCTACATCGTCCACGAAGTTCACACGTTTCTCGCTCTTAACTGAGACGCATTGGATGTTCGAGGACCTGTGGTTTGTATCAGTTTCAGAAGCAGAGTTGAACTAGATATGGTCCGTGTGTGTAGGAAACACGGTTCTTTTGTTCTGAGCACACTCACGTTTCCCGCCTTATTAGAGACTCTAGAAAGCAAGAGAATGCTTCTTGCTCTAAAGCAGAGTGTGTTTCATGGATGAGAACTGTGCTGTGTGTTTCCCTTCAGAAACGGAGTTAAATGCCAGGCTCTGTGTCTTCCTACAAGCAAGAGTGCGTTTCAGGTAAACGCAGTCACTTTTCAGCTCAAACGAAGCTACATCGTTCACGAAGTTCACACGTTTCTCGCTCTTAACTGAGACGCATTGGATGTTCGAGGACCTGTGGTTTGTATCAGTTTCAGAAGCAGAGTTGAACTAGATATGGTCCGTGTGTGTAGGAAACACGGTTCTTTTGTTCTGAGCACACTCACGTTTCCCGCCTTATTAGAGACTCTAGAAAGCAAGAGAATGCTTCTTGCTCTAAAGCAGAGTGTGTTTCATGGATGAGAACTGTGCTGTGTGTTTCCCTTCAGAAACGGAGTTAAATGCCAGGCTCTGAGTCTTCCTACAAGCAAGAGTGCGTTTCAGGTAAACGCAGTCACTTTTCAGCTCAAACGAAGCTACATCGTTCACGAAGTTCACACGTTTCTCGCTCTTAACTGAGACGCATTGGATGTTTGAGGACCTGTGGTTTGTATCAGTTTCAGAAGCAGAGTTGAACTAGATATGGTCCGTGTGTGTAGGAAACACGGTTCTTTTGTTCTGAGCACACTCACGTTTCCCGCCTTATTAGAGACTCTAGAAAGCAAGAGAATGCTTCTTGCTCTAAAGCAGAGTGTGTTTCATGGATGAGAACTGTGCTGTGTGTTTCCCTTCAGAAACGGAGTTAAATGCCAGGCTCTGTGTCTTCCTACAAGCAAGAGTGCGTTTCAGGTAAACGCAGTCACTTTTCAGCTCAAACGAAGCTACATCGTTCACGAAGTTCACACGTTTCTCGCTCTTAACTGAGACGCATTGGATGTTCGAGGACCTGTGGTTTGTATCAGTTTCAGAAGCAGAGTTGAACTAGATATGGTCCGTGTGTGTAGGAAACACGGTTCTTTTGTTCTGAGCACACTCACGTTTCCCGCCTTATTAGAGACTCTAGAAAGCAAGAGAATGCTTCTTGCTCTAAAGCAGAGTGTGTTTCATGGATGAGAACTGTGCTGTGTGTTTCCCTTCAGAAACGGAGTTAAATGCCAGGCTCTGTGTCTTCCTACAAGCAAGAGTGCGTTTCAGGTAAACGCAGTCACTTTTCAGCTCAAACGAAGCTACATCGTTCACGAAGTTCACACGTTTCTCGCTCTTAACTGAGACGCATTGGATGTTCGAGGACCTGTGGTTTGGATCAGTTTCAGAAGCAGAGTTGAACTAGATATGGTCCGTGTGTGTAGGAAACACGGTTCTTTTGTTCTGAGCACACTCACGTTTCCCGCCTTATTAGAGACTCTAGAAAGCAAGAGAATGCTTCTTGCTCTAAAGCAGAGTGTGTTTCATGGATGAGAACTGTGCTGTGTGTTTCCCTTCAGAAACGGAGTTAAATGCCAGGCTCTGTGTCTTCCTACAAGCAAGAGTGCGTTTCAGGTAAACGCAGTCACTTTTCAGCTCAAACGAAGCTACATTGTTCACGAAGTTCACACGTTTCTCGCTCTTAACTGAGACGCATTGGATGTTCGAGGACCTGTGGTTTGTATCAGTTTCAGAAGCAGAGTTGAACTAGATATGGTCCGTGTGTGTAGGAAACACGGTTCTTTTGTTCTGAGCACACTCACGTTTCCCGCCTTATTAGAGACTCTAGAAAGCAAGAGAATGCTTCTTGCTCTAAAGCAGAGTGTGTTTCATGGATGAGAACTGTGCTGTGTGTTTCCCTTCAGAAACGGAGTTAAATGCCAGGCTCTGAGTCTTCCTACAAGCAAGAGTGCGTTTCAGGTAAACGCAGTCACTTTTCAGCTCAAACGAAGCTACATCGTTCACGAAGTTCACACGTTTCTCGCTCTTAACTGAGACGCATTGGATGTTTGAGGACCTGTGGTTTGTATCAGTTTCAGAAGCAGAGTTGAACTAGATATGGTCCGTGTGTGTAGGAAACACGGTTCTTTTGTTCTGAGCACACTCACGTTTCCCGCCTTATTAGAGACTCTAGAAAGCAAGAGAATGCTTCTTGCTCTAAAGCAGAGTGTGTTTCATGGATGAGAACTGTGCTGTGTGTTTCCCTTCAGAAACGGAGTTAAATGCCAGGCTCTGTGTCTTCCTACAAGCAAGAGTGCGTTTCAGGTAAACGCAGTCACTTTTCAGCTCAAACGAAGCTACATCGTTCACGAAGTTCACACGTTTCTCGCTCTTAACTTCGACGCATTGGATGTTTGAGGACCTGTGGTTTGTATCAGTTTCAGAAGCAGAGTTGAACTAGATATGGTCCGTGTGTGTAGGAAACACGGTTCTTTTGTTCTGAGCACACTCACGTTTCCCGCCTTATTAGAGACTCTAGAAAGCAAGAGAATGCTTCTTGCTCTAAGGCAGAGTGTGTTTCATGGATGAAAACTGTGCTGTGTGTTTCCCTTCAGAAACGGAGTTAAATGCCAGGCTCTGTGTCTTCCTACAAGCAAGAGTGCGTTTCAGGTAAAAGCAGTCACTTTTCAGCTCAAACGAAGCTACATCGTTCACGAAGTTCACACGTTTCTCGCTCTTAACTGAGACGCATTGGATGTTCGAGGACCTGTGGTTTGGATCAGTTTCAGAAGCAGAGTTGAACTAGATATGGTCCGTGTGTGTAGGAAACACGGTTCTTTTGTTCTGAGCACACTCACGTTTCCCGCCTTATTAGAGACTCTAGAAAGCAAGAGAATGCTTCTTGCTCTAAAGCAGAGTGTGTTTCATGGATGAGAACTGTGCTGTGTGTTTCCCTTCAGAAACGGAGTTAAATGCCAGGCTCTGTGTCTTCCTACAAGCAAGAGTGCGTTTCAGGTAAACGCAGTCACTTTTCAGCTCAAACGAAGCTACATCGTTCACGAAGTTCACACGTTTCTCGCTCTTAACTGAGACGCATTGGATGTTCGAGGACCTGTGGTTTGTATCAGTTTCAGAAGCAGAGTTGAACTAGATATGGTCCGTGTGTGTAGGAAACACGGTTCTTTTGTTCTGAGCACACTCACGTTTCCCGCCTTATTAGAGACTCTAGAAAGCAAGAGAATGCTTCTTGCTCTAAAGCAGAGTGTGTTTCATGGATGAGAACTGTGCTGTTTGTTTCCCTTCAGAAACGGAGTTAAATGCCAGGCTCTGTGTCTTCCTACAAGCAAGAGTGCGTTTCAGGTAAACGCAGTCACTTTTCAGCTCAAACGAAGCTACATCGTTCACGAAGTTCACACGTTTCTCGCTCTTAACTGAAACGCATTGGATGTTCGAGGACCTGTGGTTTGGATCAGTTTCAGAAGCAGAGTTGAACTAGATATGGTCCGTGTGTGTAGGAAACACGGTTCTTTTGTTCTGAGCACACTCACGTTTCCCGCCTTATTAGAGACTCTAGAAAGCAAGAGAATGCTTCTTGCTCTAAAGCAGAGTGTGTTTCATGGATGAGAACTGTGCTGTGTGTTTCCCTTCAGAAACGGAGTTAAATGCCAGGCTCTGTGTCTTCCTACATGCAAGAGTGCGTTTCAGGTAAAAGCAGTCACTTTTCAGCTCAAACGAAGCTACATCGTTCACGAAGTTCACACGTTTCTCGCTCTTAACTGAGACGCATTGGATGTTCGAGGACCTGTGGTTTGGATCAGTTTCAGAAGCAGAGTTGAACTAGATATGGTCCGTGTGTGTAGGAAACACGGTTCTTTTGTTCTGAGCACACTCACGTTTCCCGCCTTATTAGAGACTCTAGAAAGCAAGAGAATGCTTCTTGCTCTAAAGCAGAGTGTGTTTCATGGATGAGAACTGTGCTGTGTGTTTCCCTTCAGAAACGGAGTTAAATGCCAGGCTCTGTGTCTTCCTACAAGCAAGAGTGCGTTTCAGGTAAACGCAGTCACTTTTCAGCTCAAACGAAGCTACATCGTTCACGAAGTTCACACGTTTCTCGCTCTTAACTGAGACGCATTGGATGTTCGAGGACCTGTGGTTTGTATCAGTTTCAGAAGCAGAGTTGAACTAGATATGGTCCGTGTGTGTAGGAAACACGGTTCTTTTGTTCTGAGCACACTCACGTTTCCCGCCTTATTAGAGACTCTAGAAAGCAAGAGAATGCTTCTTGCTCTAAAGCAGAGTGTGTTTCATGGATGAGAACTGTGCTGTGTGTTTCCCTTCAGAAACGGAGTTAAATGCCAGGCTCTGTGTCTTCCTACAAGCAAGAGTGCGTTTCAGGTAAACGCAGTCACTTTTCAGCTCAAACGAAGCTACATCGTTCACGAAGTTCACACGTTTCTCGCTCTTAACTGAGACGCATTGGATGTTCGAGGACCTGTGGTTTGTATCAGTTTCAGAAGCAGAGTTGAACTAGATATGGTCCGTGTGTGTAGGAAACACGGTTCTTTTGTTCTGAGCACACTCACGTTTCCCGCCTTATTAGAGACTCTAGAAAGCAAGAGAATGCTTCTTGCTCTAAAGCAGAGTGTGTTTCATGGATGAGAACTGTGCTGTGTGTTTCCCTTCAGAAACGGAGTTAAATGCCAGGCTCTGTGTCTTCCTACAAGCAAGAGTGCGTTTCAGGTAAACGCAGTCACTTTTCAGCTCAAACGAAGCTAATCGTTCACGAAGTTCACACGTTTCTCGCTCTTAACTGAGACGCATTGGATGTTCGAGGACCTGTGGTTTGTATCAGTTTCAGAAGCAGAGTTGAACTAGATATGGTCCGTGTGTGTAGGAAACACGGTTCTTTTGTTCTGAGCACACTCACGTTTCCCGCCTTATTAGAGACTCTAGAAAGCAAGAGAATGCTTCTTGCTCTAAAGCAGAGTGTGTTTCATGGAGGAGAACTGTGCTGTGTGTTTCCCTTCAGAAACGGAGTTAAATGCCAGGCTCTGTGTCTTCCTACAAGCAAGAGTGCGTTTCAGGTAAACGCAGTCACTTTTCAGCTCAAACGAAGCTACATCGTTCACGAAGTTCACACGTTTCTCGCTCTTAACTGAGACGCATTGGATGTTCGAGGACCTGTGGTTTGTATCAGTTTCAGAAGCAGAGTTGAACTAGATATGGTCCGTGTGTGTAGGCAACACGGTTCTTTTGTTCTGAGCACACTCACGTTTCCCGCCTTATTAGAGACTCTAGAAAGCAAGAGAATGCTTCTTGCTCTAAAGCAGAGTGTGTTTCATGGATGAGAACTGTGCTGTGTGTTTCCCTTCAGAAACGGAGTTAAATGCCAGGCTCTGTGTCTTCCTACAAGCAAGAGTGCGTTTCAGGTAAACGCAGTCACTTTTCAGCTCAAACGAAGCTACATCGTTCTCGAAGTTCACACGTTTCTCGCTCTTAACTGAGACGCATTGGATGTTCGAGGACCTGTGGTTTGTATCAGTTTCAGAAGCAGAGTTGAACTAGATATGGTCCGTGTGTGTAGGAAACACGGTTCTTTTGTTCTGAGCACACTCACGTTTCCCGCCTTATTAGAGACTCTAGAAAGCAAGAGAATGCTTCTTGCTCTAAAGCAGAGTGTGTTTCATGGATGAGAACTGTGCTGTGTGTTTCCCTTCAGAAACGGAGTTAAATGCCAGGCTCTGTGTCTTCCTACAAGCAAGAGTGCGTTTCAGGTAAACGCAGTCACTTTTCAGCTCAAACGAAGCTACATCGTTCACGAAGTTCACACGTTTCTCGCTCTTAACTGAGACGCATTGGATGTTCGAGGACCTGTGGTTTGTATCAGTTTCAGAAGCAGAGTTGAACTAGATATGGTCCGTGTGTGTAGGAAACACGGTTCTTTTGTTCTGAGCACACTCACGTTTCCCGCCTTATTAGAGACTCTAGAAAGCAAGAGAATGCTTCTTGCTCTAAAGCAGAGTGTGTTTCATGGATGAGAACTGTGCTGTGTGTTTCCCTTCAGAAACGGAGTTAAATGCCAGGCTCTGTGTCTTCCTACAAGCAAGAGTGCGTTTCAGGTAAACGCAGTCACTTTTCAGCTCAAACGAAGCTACATCGTTCACGAAGTTCACACGTTTCTCGCTCTTAACTGAGACGCAATGGATGTTCGAGGACCTGTGGTTTGTATCAGTTTCAGAAGCAGAGTTGAACTAGATATGGTCCGTGTGTGTAGGAAACACGGTTCTTTTGTTCTGAGCACACTCACGTTTCCCGCCTTATTAGAGACTCTAGAAAGCAAGAGAATGCTTCTTGCTCTAAAGCAGAGTGTGTTTCATGGATGAGAACTGTGCTGTGTGTTTCCCTTCAGAAACGGAGTTAAATGCCAGGCTCTGTGTCTTCCTACAAGCAAGAGTGCGTTTCAGGTAAACGCAGTCACTTTTCAGCTCAAACGAAGCTACATCGTTCACGAAGTTCACACGTTTCTTGCTCTTAACTGAGACGCATTGGATGTTCGAGGACCTGTGGTTTGTATCAGTTTCAGAAGCAGAGTTGAACTAGATATGGTCCGTGTGTGTAGGAAACACGGTTCTTTTGTTCTGAGCACACTCACGTTTCCCGCCTTATTAGAGACTCTAGAAAGCAAGAGAATGCTTCTTGCTCTAAAGCAGAGTGTGTTTCATGGATGAGAACTGTGCTGTGTGTTTCCCTTCAGAAACGGAGTTAAATGCCAGGCTCTGTGTCTTCCTACAAGCAAGAGTGCGTTTCAGGTAAAAGCAGTCACTTTTCAGCTCAAACGAAGCTACATCGTTCACGAAGTTCACACGTTTCTCGCTCTTAACTGAGACGCATTGGATGTTCGAGGACCTGTGGTTTGGATCAGTTTCAGAAGCAGAGTTGAACTAGATATGGTCCGTGTGTGTAGGAAACACTGTTCTTTTGTTCTGAGCACACTCACGTTTCCCGCCTTATTAGAGACTCTAGAAAGCAAGAGAATGCTTCTTGCTCTAAAGCAGAGTGTGTTTCATGGATGAGAACTGTGCTGTGTGTTTCCCTTCAGAAACGGAGTTAAATGCCAGGCTCTGTGTCTTCCTACAAGCAAGACTGCGTTTCAGGTAAACGCAGTCACTTTTCAGCTCAAACGAAGCTACATCGTTCACGAAGTTCACACGTTTCTCGATCTTAACTGAGACGCATTGGATGTTCGAGGACCTGTGGTTTGTATCAGTTTCAGAAGCAGAGTTGAACTAGATATGGTCCGTGTGTGTAGGAAACACGGTTCTTTTGTTCTGAGCACACTCACGTTTCCCGCCTTATTAGAGACTCTAGAAAGCAAGAGAATGCTTCTTGCTCTAAAGCAGAGTGTGTTTCATGGATGAGAACTGTGCTGTGTGTTTCCCTTCAGAAACGGAGTTAAATGCCAGGCTCTGTGTCTTCCTACAAGCAAGAGTGCGTTTCAGGTAAACGCAGTCACTTTTCAGCTCAAACGAAGCTACATCGTTCACGAAGTTCACACGTTTCTCGCTCTTAACTGAAACGCATTGGATGTTCGAGGACCTGTGGTTTGTATCAGTTTCAGAAGCAGAGTTGAACTAGATATGGTCCGTGTGTGTAGGAAACACGGTTCTTTTGTTCTGAGCACACTCACGTTTCCCGACTTATTAGAGACTCTAGGAAGCAAGAGAATGCTTCTTGCTCTAAAGCAGAGTGTGTTTCATGGATGAGAACTGTGCTGTGTGTTTCCCTTCAGAAACGGAGTTAAATGCCAGGCTCTGTGTCTTCCTACAAGCAAGAGTGCGTTTCAGGTAAACGCAGTCACTTTTCAGCTCAAACGAAGCTACATCGTTCACGAAGTTCACACGTTTCTCGCTCTTAACTGAGACGCATTGGATGTTCGAGGACCTGTGGTTTGTATCAGTTTCAGAAGCAGAGTTGAACTAGATATGGTCCGTGTGTGTAGGAAACACGGTTCTTTTGTTCTGAGCACACTCACGTTTCCCGCCTTATTAGAGACTCTAGAAAGCAAGAGAATGCTTCTTGCTCTAAAGCAGAGTGTGTTTCATGGATGAGAACTGTGCTGTGTGTTTCCCTTCAGAAACGGAGTTAAATGCCAGGCTCTGTGTCTTCCTACAAGCAAGAGTGCGTTTCAGGTAAACGCAGTCACTTTTCAGCTCAAACGAAGCTACATCGTTCACGAAGTTCACACGTTTCTCGCTCTTAACTGAAACGCATTGGATGTTCGAGGACCTGTGGTTTGTATCAGTTTCAGAAGCAGAGTTGAACTAGATATGGTCCGTGTGTGTAGGAAACACGGTTCTTTTGTTCTGAGCACACTCACGTTTCCCGCCTTATTAGAGACTCTAGAAAGCAAGAGAATGCTTCTTGCTCTAAAGCAGAGTGTGTTTCATGGATGAGAACTGTGCTGTGTGTTTCCCTTCAGAAACGGAGTTAAATGCCAGGCTCTGTGTCTTCCTACAAGCAAGAGTGCGTTTCAGGTAAACGCAGTCACTTTTCAGCTCAAACGAAGCTACATCGTTCACGAAGTTCACACGTTTCTCGCTCTTAACTGAGACGCATTGGATGTTCGAGGACCTGTGGTTTGTATCAGTTTCAGAAGCAGAGTTGAACTAGATATGGTCCGTGTGTGTAGGAAACACGGTTCTTTTGTTCTGAGCACACTCACGTTTCCCGCCTTATTAGAGACTCTAGAAAGCAAGAGAATGCTTCTTGCTCTAAAGCAGAGTGTGTTTCATGGATGAGAACTGTGCTGTGTGTTTCCCTTCAGAAACGGAGTTAAATGCCAGGCTCTGTGTCTTCCTACAAGCAAGAGTGCGTTTCAGGTAAAAGCAGTCACTTTTCAGCTCAAACGAAGCTACATCGTTCACGAAGTTCACACGTTTCTCGCTCTTAACTGAGACGCATTGGATGTTCGAGGACCTGTGGTTTGGATCAGTTTCAGAAGCAGAGTTGAACTAGATATGGTCCGTGTGTGTAGGAAACACTGTTCTTTTGTTCTGAGCACACTCACGTTTCCCGCCTTATTAGAGACTCTAGAAAGCAAGAGAATGCTTCTTGCTCTAAAGCAGAGTGTGTTTCATGGATGAGAACTGTGCTGTGTGTTTCCCTTCAGAAACGGAGTTAAATGCCAGGCTCTGTGTCTTCCTACAAGCAAGACTGCGTTTCAGGTAAACGCAGTCACTTTTCAGCTCAAACGAAGCTACATCGTTCACGAAGTTCACACGTTTCTCGATCTTAACTGAGACGCATTGGATGTTCGAGGACCTGTGGTTTGTATCAGTTTCAGAAGCAGAGTTGAACTAGATATGGTCCGTGTGTGTAGGAAACACGGTTCTTTTGTTCTGAGCACACTCACGTTTCCCGCCTTATTAGAGACTCTAGAAAGCAAGAGAATGCTTCTTGCTCTAAAGCAGAGTGTGTTTCATGGATGAGAACTGTGCTGTGTGTTTCCCTTCAGAAACGGAGTTAAATGCCAGGCTCTGTGTCTTCCTACAAGCAAGAGTGCGTTTCAGGTAAACGCAGTCACTTTTCAGCTCAAACGAAGCTACATCGTTCACGAAGTTCACACGTTTCTCGCTCTTAACTGAAACGCATTGGATGTTCGAGGACCTGTGGTTTGTATCAGTTTCAGAAGCAGAGTTGAACTAGATATGGTCCGTGTGTGTAGGAAACACGGTTCTTTTGTTCTGAGCACACTCACGTTTCCCGCCTTATTAGAGACTCTAGAAAGCAAGAGAATGCTTCTTGCTCTAAAGCAGAGTGTGTTTCATGGATGAGAACTGTGCTGTGTGTTTCCCTTCAGAAACGGAGTTAAATGCCAGGCTCTGTGTCTTCCTACAAGCAAGAGTGCGTTTCAGGTAAACGCAGTCACTTTTCCGCTCAAACGAAGCTACATCGTTCACGAAGTTCACACGTTTCTCGCTCTTAACTGAGACGCAATGGATGTTCGAGGACCTGTGGTTTGTATCAGTTTCAGAAGCAGAGTTGAACTAGATATGGTCCGTGTGTGTAGGAAACACGGTTCTTTTGTTCTGAGCACACTCACGTTTCCCGCCTTATTAGAGACTCTAGAAAGCAAGAGAATGCTTCTTGCTCTAAAGCAGAGTGTGTTTCATGGATGAGAACTGTGCTGTGTGTTTCCCTTCAGAAACAGAGTTAAATGCCAGGCTCTGTGTCTTCCTACAAGCAAGAGTGCGTTTCAGGTAAACGCAGTCACTTTTCAGCTCAAACGAAGCTACATCGTTCACGAAGTTCACACGTTTCTCGCTCTTAACTGAGACGCATTGGATGTTCGAGGACCTGTGGTTTGTATCAGTTTCAGAAGCAGAGTTGAACTAGATATGGTCCGTGTGTGTAGGAAACACGGTTCTTTTGTTCTGAGCACACTCACGTTTCCCGCCTTATTAGAGACTCTAGAAAGCAAGAGAATGCTTCTTGCTCTAAAGCAGAGTGTGTTTCATGGATGAGAACTGTGCTGTGTGTTTCCCTTCAGAAACGGAGTTAAATGCCAGGCTCTGTGTCTTCCTACAAGCAAGAGTGCGTTTCAGGTAAACGCAGTCACTTTTCAGCTCAAACGAAGCTACATCGTTCACGAAGTTCACACGTTTCTCGCTCTTAACTGAAACGCATTGGATGTTCGAGGACCTGTGGTTTGTATCAGTTTCAGAAGCAGAGTTGAACTAGATATGGTCCGTGTGTGTAGGAAACACGGTTCTTTTGTTCTGAGCACACTCACGTTTCCCGCCTTATTAGAGACTCTAGAAAGCAAGAGAATGCTTCTTGCTCTAAAGCAGAGTGTGTTTCATGGATGAGAACTGTGCTGTGTGTTTCCCTTCAGAAACGGAGTTAAATGCCAGGCTCTGTGTCTTCCTACAAGCAAGAGTGCGTTTCAGGTAAACGCAGTCACTTTTCAGCTCAAACGAAGCTACATCGTTCACGAAGTTCACACGTTTCTCGCTCTTAACTGAGACGCATTGGATGTTCGAGGACCTGTGGTTTGTATCAGTTTCAGAAGCAGAGTTGAACTAGATATGGTCCGTGTGTGTAGGAAACACGGTTCTTTTGTTCTGAGCACACTCACGTTTCCCGCCTTATTAGAGACTCTAGAAAGCAAGAGAATGCTTCTTGCTCTAAAGCAGAGTGTGTTTCATGGATGAGAACTGTGCTGTGTGTTTCCCTTCAGAAACGGAGTTAAATGCCAGGCTCTGTGTCTTCCTACAAGCAAGAGTGCGTTTCAGGTAAAAGCAGTCACTTTTCAGCTCAAACGAAGCTACATCGTTCACGAAGTTCACACGTTTCTCGCTCTTAACTGAGACGCATTGGATGTTCGAGGACCTGTGGTTTGTATCAGTTTCAGAAGCAGAGTTGAACTAGATATGGTCCGTGTGTGTAGGAAACACGGTTCTTTTGTTCTGAGCACACTCACGTTTCCCGCCTTATTAGAGACTCTAGAAAGCAAGAGAATGCTTCTTGCTCTAAAGCAGAGTGTGTTTCATGGATGAGAACTGTGCTGTGTGTTTCCCTTCAGAAACGGAGTTAAATGCCAGGCTCTGTGTCTTCCTACAAGCAAGAGTGCGTTTCAGGTAAACGCAGTCACTTTTCAGCTCAAACGAAGCTACATCGTTCACGAAGTTCACACGTTTCTCGCTCTTAACTGAAACGCATTGGATGTTCGAGGACCTGTGGTTTGTATCAGTTTCAGAAGCAGAGTTGAACTAGATATGGTCCGTGTGTGTAGGAAACACGGTTCTTTTGTTCTGAGCACACTCACGTTTCCCGCCTTATTAGAGACTCTAGAAAGCAAGAGAATGCTTCTTGCTCTAAAGCAGAGTGTGTTTCATGGATGAGAACTGTGCTGTGTGTTTCCCTTCAGAAACGGAGTTAAATGCCAGGCTCTGTGTCTTCCTACAAGCAAGAGTGCGTTTCAGGTAAAAGCAGTCACTTTTCAGCTCAAACGAAGCTACATCGTTCACGAAGTTCACACGTTTCTCGCTCTTAACTGAGACGCATTGGATGTTCGAGGACCTGTGGTTTGTATCAGTTTCAGAAGCAGAGTTGAACTAGATATGGTCCGTGTGTGTAGGAAACACGGTTCTTTTGTTCTGAGCACACTCACGTTTCCCGCCTTATTAGAGACTCTAGAAAGCAAGAGAATGCTTCTTGCTCTAAAGCAGAGTGTGTTTCATGGATGAGAACTGTGCTGTGTGTTTCCCTTCAGAAACGGAGTTAAATGCCTGGCTCTGTGTCTTCCTACAAGCAAGAGTGCGTTTCAGGTAAACGCAGTCACTTTTCAGCTCAAACGAAGCTACATCGTTCACGAAGTTCACACGTTTCTCGCTCTTAACTGAGACGCATTGGATGTTCGAGGACCTGTGGTTTGGATCAGTTTCAGAAGCAGAGTTGAACTAGATATGGTCCGTGTGTGTAGGAAACACGGTTCTTTTGTTCTGAGCACACTCACGTTTCCCGCCTTATTAGAGACTCTAGAAAGCAAGAGAATGCTTCTTGCTCTAAAGCAGAGTGTGTTTCATGGATGAGAACTGTGCTGTGTGTTTCCCTTCAGAAACGGAGTTAAATGCCAGGCTCTGTGTCTTCCTACAAGCAAGAGTGCGTTTCAGGTAAACGCAGTCACTTTTCAGCTCAAACGAAGCTACATCGTTCACGAAGTTCACACGTTTCTCGCTCTTAACTGAGACGCATTGGATGTTCGAGGACCTGTGGTTTGTATCAGTTTCAGAAGCAGAGTTGAACTAGATATGGTCCGTGTGTGTAGGAAACACGGTTCTTTTGTTCTGAGCACACTCACGTTTCCCGCCTTATTAGAGACTCTAGAAAGCAAGAGAATGCTTCTTGATCTAAAGCAGAGTGTGTTTCATGGATGAGAACTGTGCTGTGTGTTTCCCTTCAGAAACGTAGTTAAATGCCAGGCTCTGAGTCTTCCTACAAGCAAGAGTGCGTTTCAGGTAAACGCAATCACTTTTCAGCTCAAACGAAGCTACATCGTTCACGAAGTTCACACGTTTCTCGCTCTTAACTGAGACGCATTGGATGTTTGAGGACCTGTGGTTTGTATCAGTTTCAGAAGCAGAGTTGAACTAGATATGGTCCGTGTGTGTAGGAAACACGGTTCTTTTGTTCTGAGCACACTCACGTTTCCCGCCTTATTAGAGACTCTAGAAAGCAAGAGAATGCTTCTTGCTCTAAAGCAGAGTGTGTTTCATGGATGAGAACTGTGCTGTGTGTTTCCCTTCAGAAACGGAGTTAAATGCCAGGCTCTGTGTCTTCCTACAAGCAAGAGTGCGTTTCAGGTAAACGCAGTCACTTTTCAGCTCAAACGAAGCTACATCGTTCACGAAGTTCACACGTTTCTCGCTCTTAACTGAGACGCATTGGATGTTCGAGGACCTGTGGTTTGTATCAGTTTCAGAAGCAGAGTTGAACTAGATATGGTCCGTGTGTGTAGGAAACACGGTTCTTTTGTTCTGAGCACACTCACGTTTCCCGCCTTATTAGAGACTCTAGAAAGCAAGAGAATGCTTCTTGCTCTAAAGCAGAGTGTGTTTCATGGATGAGAACTGTGCTGTGTGTTTCCCTTCAGAAACGGAGTTAAATGCCAGGCTCTGTGTCTTCCTACAAGCAAGAGTGCGTTTCAGGTAAACGCAGTCACTTTTCAGCTCAAACGAAGCTACATCGTTCACGAAGTTCACACGTTTCTCGCTCTTAACTGAAACGCATTGGATGTTCGAGGACCTGTGGTTTGTATCAGTTTCAGAAGCAGAGTTGAACTAGATATGGTCCGTGTGTGTAGGAAACACGGTTCTTTTGTTCTGAGCACACTCACGTTTCCCGCCTTATTAGAGACTCTAGAAAGCAAGAGAATGCTTCTTGCTCTAAAGCAGAGTGTGTTTCATGGATGAGAACTGTGCTGTGTGTTTCCCTTCAGAAACGGAGTTAAATGCCAGGCTCTGTGTCTTCCTACAAGCAAGAGTGCGTTTCAGGTAAACGCAGTCACTTTTCAGCTCAAACGAAGCTACATCGTTCACGAAGTTCACACGTTTCTCGCTCTTAACTGAGACGCATTGGATGTTCGAGGACCTGTGGTTTGTATCAGTTTCAGAAGCAGAGTTGAACTAGATATGGTCCGTGTGTGTAGGAAACACGGTTCTTTTGTTCTGAGCACACTCACGTTTCCCGCCTTATTAGAGACTCTAGAAAGCAAGAGAATGCTTCTTGCTCTAAAGCAGAGTGTGTTTCATGGATGAGAACTGTGCTGTGTGTTTCCCTTCAGAAACGGAGTTAAATGCCTGGCTCTGTGTCTTCCTACAAGCAAGAGTGCGTTTCAGGTAAACGCAGTCACTTTTCAGCTCAAAGGAAGCTACATCGTTCACGAAGTTCACACGTTTCTCGCTCTTAACTGAGACGCATTGGATGTTCGAGGACCTGTGGTTTGTATCAGTTTCAGAAGCAGAGTTGAACTAGATATGGTCCGTGTGTGTAGGAAACACGGTTCTTTTGTTCTGAGCACACTCACGTTTCCCGCCTTATTAGAGACTCTAGAAAGCAAGAGAATGCTTCTTGCTCTAAAGCAGAGTGTGTTTCATGGATGAGAACTGTGCTGTGTGTTTCCCTTCAGAAACGGAGTTAAATGCCAGGCTCTGTGTCTTCCTACAAGCAAGAGTGCGTTTCAGGTAAACGCAGTCACTTTTCAGCTCAAACGAAGCTACATCGTTCACGAAGTTCACACGTTTCTCGCTCTTAACTGAGACGCATTGGATGTTCGAGGACCTGTGGTTTGTATCAGTTTCAGAAGCAGAGTTGAACTAGATATGGTCCGTGTGTGTAGGAAACACGGTTCTTTTGTTCTGAGCACACTCACGTTTCCCGCCTTATTAGAGACTCTAGAAAGCAAGAGAATGCTTCTTGATCTAAAGCAGAGTGTGTTTCATGGATGAGAACTGTGCTGTGTGTTTCCCTTCAGAAACGGAGTTAAATGCCAGGCTCTGAGTCTTCCTACAAGCAAGAGTGCGTTTCAGGTAAACGCAGTCACTTTTCAGCTCAAACGAAGCTACATCGTTCACGAAGTTCACACGTTTCTCGCTCTTAACTGAGACGCATTGGATGTTTGAGGACCTGTGGTTTGTATCAGTTTCAGAAGCAGAGTTGAACTAGATATGGTCCGTGTGTGTAGGAAACACGGTTCTTTTGTTCTGAGCACACTCACGTTTCCCGCCTTATTAGAGACTCTAGAAAGCAAGAGAATGCTTCTTGCTCTAAAGCAGAGTGTGTTTCATGGATGAGAACTGTGCTGTGTGTTTCCCTTCAGAAACGGAGTTAAATGCCAGGCTCTGTGTCTTCCTACAAGCAAGAGTGCGTTTCAGGTAAACGCAGTCACTTTTCAGCTCAAACGAAGCTACATCGTTCACGAAGTTCACACGTTTCTCGCTCTTAACTGAGACGCATTGGATGTTCGAGGACCTGTGGTTTGTATCAGTTTCAGAAGCAGAGTTGAACTAGATATGGTCCGTGTGTGTAGGAAACACGGTTCTTTTGTTCTGAGCACACTCACGTTTCCCGCCTTATTAGAGACTCTAGAAAGCAAGAGAATGCTTCTTGCTCTAAAGCAGAGTGTGTTTCATGGATGAGAACTGTGCTGTGTGTTTCCCTTCAGAAACGGAGTTAAATGCCAGGCTCTGTGTCTTCCTACAAGCAAGAGTGCGTTTTAGGTAAAAGCAGTCACTTTTCAGCTCAAACGAAGCTACATCGTTCACGAAGTTCACACGTTTCTCGCTCTTAACTGAGACGCATTGGATGTTCGAGGACCTGTGGTTTGGATCAGTTTCAGAAGCAGAGTTGAACTAGATATGGTCCGTGTGTGTAGGAAACACGGTTCTTTTGTTCTGAGCACACTCACGTTTCCCGCCTTATTAGAGACTCTAGAAAGCAAGAGAATGCTTCTTGCTCTAAAGCAGAGTGTGTTTCATGGATGAGAACTGTGCTGTGTGTTTCCCTTCAGAAACGGAGTTAAATGCCAGGCTCTGTGTCTTCCTACAAGCAAGAGTGCGTTTCAGGTAAACGCAGTCACTTTTCAGCTCAAACGAAGCTACATCGTTCACGAAGTTCACACGTTTCTCGCTCTTAACTGAGACGCATTGGATGTTCGAGGACCTGTGGTTTGTATCAGTTTCAGAAGCAGAGTTGAACTAGATATGGTCCGTGTGTGTAGGAAACACGGTTCTTTTGTTCTGAGCACACTCACGTTTCCCGCCTTATTAGAGACTCTAGAAAGCAAGAGAATGCTTCTTGCTCTAAAGCAGAGTGTGTTTCATGGATGAGAACTGTGCTGTGTGTTTCCCTTCAGAAACGGAGTTAAATGCCAGGCTCTGTGTCTTCCTACAAGCAAGAGTGCGTTTCAGGTAAACGCAGTCACTTTTCAGCTCAAACGAAGCTACATCGTTCACGAAGTTCACACGTTTCTCGCTCTTAACTGAGACGCATTGGATGTTCGAGGACCTGTGGTTTGTATCAGTTTCAGAAGCAGAGTTGAACTAGATATGGTCCGTGTGTGTAGGAAACACGGTTCTTTTGTTCTGAGCACACTCACGTTTCCCGCCTTATTAGAGACTCTAGAAAGCAAGAGAATGCTTCTTGCTCTAAAGCAGAGTGTGTTTCATGGATGAGAACTGTGCTGTGTGTTTCCCTTCAGAAACGGAGTTAAATGCCAGGCTCTGTGTCTTCCTACAAGCAAGAGTGCGTTTCAGGTAAACGCAGTCACTTTTCAGCTCAAACGAAGCTACATCGTTCACGAAGTTCACACGTTTCTCGCTCTTAACTGAGACGCATTGGATGTTCGAGGACCTGTGGTTTGTATCAGTTTCAGAAGCAGAGTTGAACTAGATATGGTCCGTGTGTGTAGGAAACACGGTTCTTTTGTTCTGAGCACACTCACGTTTCCCGCCTTATTAGAGACTCTAGAAAGCAAGAGAATGCTTCTTGCTCTAAAGCAGAGTGTGTTTCATGGATGAGAACTGTGCTGTGTGTTTCCCTTCAGAAACGGAGTTAAATGCCAGGCTCTGTGTCTTCCTACAAGCAAGAGTGCGTTTCAGGTAAACGCAGTCACTTTTCAGCTCAAACGAAGCTACATCGTTCACGAAGTTCACACGTTTCTCGCTCTTAACTGAGACGCATTGGATGTTCGAGGACCTGTGGTTTGTATCAGTTTCAGAAGCAGAGTTGAACTAGATATGGTCCGTGTGTGTAGGAAACACGGTTCTTTTGTTCTGAGCACACTCACGTTTCCCGCCTTATTAGAGACTCTAGAAAGCAAGAGAATGCTTCTTGCTCTAAAGCAGAGTGTGTTTCATGGATGAGAACTGTGCTGTGTGTTTCCCTTCAGAAACGGAGTTAAATGCCAGGCTCTGTGTCTTCCTACAAGCAAGAGTGCGTTTCAGGTAAACGCAGTCACTTTTCAGCTCAAACGAAGCTACATCGTTCACGAAGTTCACACGTTTCTCGCTCTTAACTGAGACGCATTGGATGTTCGAGGACCTGTGGTTTGTATCAGTTTCAGAAGCAGAGTTGAACTAGATATGGTCCGTGTGTGTAGGAAACACGGTTCTTTTGTTCTGAGCACACTCACGTTTCCCGCCTTATTAGAGACTCTAGAAAGCAAGAGAATGCTTCTTGCTCTAAAGCAGAGTGTGTTTCATGGATGAGAACTGTGCTGTGTGTTTCCCTTCAGAAACGGAGTTAAATGCCAGGCTCTGTGTCTTCCTACAAGCAAGAGTGCGTTTCAGGTAAACGCAGTCACTTTTCAGCTCAAACGAAGCTACATCGTTCACGAAGTTCACACGTTTCTCGCTCTTAACTGAGACGCATTGGATGTTCGAGGACCTGTGGTTTGTATCAGTTTCAGAAGCAGAGTTGAACTAGATATGGTCCGTGTGTGTAGGAAACACGGTTCTTTTGTTCTGAGCACACTCACGTTTCCCGCCTTATTAGAGACTCTAGAAAGCAAGAGAATGCTTCTTGCTCTAAAGCAGAGTGTGTTTCATGGATGAGAACTGTGCTGTGTGTTTCCCTTCAGAAACGGAGTTAAATGCCAGGCTCTGTGTCTTCCTACAAGCAAGAGTGCGTTTCAGGTAAACGCAGTCACTTTTCAGCTCAAACGAAGCTACATCGTTCACGAAGTTCACACGTTTCTCGCTCTTAACTGAGACGCAATGGATGTTCGAGGACCTGTGGTTTGTATCAGTTTCAGAAGCAGAGTTGAACTAGATATGGTCCGTGTGTGTAGGAAACACGGTTCTTTTGTTCTGAGCACACTCACGTTTCCCGCCTTATTAGAGACTCTAGAAAGCAAGAGAATGCTTCTTGCTCTAAAGCAGAGTGTGTTTCATGGATGAGAACTGTGCTGTGTGTTTCCCTTCAGAAACGGAGTTAAATGCCAGGCTCTGTGTCTTCCTACAAGCAAGAGTGCGTTTCAGGTAAACGCAGTCACTTTTCAGCTCAAACGAAGCTACATCGTTCACGAAGTTCACACGTTTCTCGCTCTTAACTGAGACGCATTGGATGTTCGAGGACCTGTGGTTTGTATCAGTTTCAGAAGCAGAGTTGAACTAGATATGGTCCGTGTGTGTAGGAAACACGGTTCTTTTGTTCTGAGCACACTCACGTTTCCCGCCTTATTAGAGACTCTAGAAAGCAAGAGAATGCTTCTTGCTCTAAAGCAGAGTGTGTTTCATGGATGAGAACTGTGCTGTGTGTTTCCCTTCAGAAACGGAGTTAAATGCCAGGCTCTGTGTCTTCCTACAAGCAAGAGTGCGTTTCAGGTAAACGCAGTCACTTTTCAGCTCAAACGAAGCTACATCGTTCACGAAGTTCACACGTTTCTCGCTCTTAACTGAGACGCATTGGATGTTCGAGGACCTGTGGTTTGTATCAGTTTCAGAAGCAGAGTTGAACTAGATATGGTCCGTGTGTGTAGGAAACACGGTTCTTTTGTTCTGAGCACACTCACGTTTCCCGCCTTATTAGAGACTCTAGAAAGCAAGACAATGCTTCTTGCTCTAAAGCAGAGTGTGTTTCATGGATGAGAACTGTGCTGTGTGTTTCCCTTCAGAAACGGAGTTAAATGCCAGGCTCTGTGTCTTCCTACAAGCAACAGTGCGTTTCAGGTAAACGCAGTCACTTTTCAGCTCAAACGAAGCTACATCGTTCACGAAGTTCACACGTTTCTCGCTCTTAACTGAGACGCATTGGATGTTCGAGGACCTGTGGTTTGTATCAGTTTCAGAAGCAGAGTTGAACTAGATATGGTCCGTGTGTGTAGGAAACACGGTTCTTTTGTTCTGAGCACACTCACGTTTCCCGCCTTATTAGAGACTCTAGAAAGCAAGAGAATGCTTCTTGCTCTAAAGCAGAGTGTGTTTCATGGATGAGAACTGTGCTGTGTGTTTCCCTTCAGAAACGGAGTTAAATGCCAGGCTCTGTGTCTTCCTACAAGCAAGAGTGCGTTTCAGGTAAACGCAGTCACTTTTCAGCTCAAACGAAGCTACATCGTTCACGAAGTTCACACGTTTCTCGCTCTTAACTGAGACGCATTGGATGTTCGAGGACCTGTGGTTTGTATCAGTTTCAGAAGCAGAGTTGAACTAGATATGGTCCGTGTGTGTAGGAAACACGGTTCTTTTGTTCTGAGCACACTCACGTTTCCCGCCTTATTAGAGACTCTAGAAAGCAAGAGAATGCTTCTTGCTCTAAAGCAGAGTGTGTTTCATGGATGAGAACTGTGCTGTGTGTTTCCCTTCAGAAACGGAGTTAAATGCCAGGCTCTGTGTCTTCCTACAAGCAAGAGTGCGTTTCAGGTAAACGCAGTCACTTTTCAGCTCAAACGAAGCTACATCGTTCACGAAGTTCACACGTTTCTCGCTCTTAACTGAGACGCATTGGATGTTCGAGGACCTGTGGTTTGTATCAGTTTCAGAAGCAGAGTTGAACTAGATATGGTCCGTGTGTGTAGGAAACACGGTTCTTTTGTTCTGAGCACACTCACGTTTCCCGCCTTATTAGAGACTCTAGAAAGCAAGAGAATGCTTCTTGATCTAAAGCAGAGTGTGTTTCATGGATGAGAACTGTGCTGTGTGTTTCCCTTCAGAAACGGAGTTAAATGCCAGGCTCTGTGTCTTCCTACAAGCAAGAGTGCGTTTCAGGTAAACGCAGTCACTTTTCAGCTCAAACGAAGCTACATCGTTCACGAAGTTCACACGTTTCTCGCTCTTAACTGAGACGCATTGGATGTTCGAGGACCTGTGGTTTGTATCAGTTTCAGAAGCAGAGTTGAACTAGATATGGTCCGTGTGTGTAGGAAACACGGTTCTTTTGTTCTGAGCACACTCACGTTTCCCGCCTTATTAGAGACTCTAGAAAGCAAGAGAATGCTTCTTGCTCTAAAGCAGAGTGTGTTTCATGGATGAGAACTGTGCTGTGTGTTTCCCTTCAGAAACGGAGTTAAATGCCAGGCTCTGTGTCTTCCTACAAGCAAGAGTGCGTTTCAGGTAAACGCAGTCACTTTTCAGCTCAAACGAAGCTACATCGTTCACGAAGTTCACACGTTTCTCGCTCTTAACTGAGACGCAATGGATGTTCGAGGACCTGTGGTTTGTATCAGTTTCAGAAGCAGAGTTGAACTAGATATGGTCCGTGTGTGTAGGAAACACGGTTCTTTTGTTCTGAGCACACTCACGTTTCCCGCCTTATTAGAGACTCTAGAAAGCAAGAGAATGCTTCTTGCTCTAAAGCAGAGTGTGTTTCATGGATGAGAACTGTGCTGTGTGTTTCCCTTCAGAAACGGAGTTAAATGCCAGGCTCTGTGTCTTCCTACAAGCAAGAGTGCGTTTCAGGTAAACGCAGTCACTTTTCAGCTCAAACGAAGCTACATCGTTCACGAAGTTCACACGTTTCTCGCTCTTAACTGAGACGCATTGGATGTTCGAGGACCTGTGGTTTGGATCAGTTTCAGAAGCAGAGTTGAACTAGATATGGTCCGTGTGTGTAGGAAACACGGTTCTTTTGTTCTGAGCACACTCACGTTTCCCGCCTTATTAGAGACTCTAGAAAGCAAGACAATGCTTCTTGCTCTAAAGCAGAGTGTGTTTCATGGATGAGAACTGTGCTGTGTGTTTCCCTTCAGAAACGGAGTTAAATGCCAGGCTCTGTGTCTTCCTACAAGCAACAGTGCGTTTCAGGTAAACGCAGTCACTTTTCAGCTCAAACGAAGCTACATTGTTCACGAAGTTCACACGTTTCTCGCTCTTAACTGAGACGCATTGGATGTTCGAGGACCTGTGGTTTGTATCAGTTTCAGAAGCAGAGTTGAACTAGATATGGTCCGTGTGTGTAGGAAACACGGTTCTTTTGTTCTGAGCACACTCACGTTTCCCGCCTTATTAGAGACTCTAGAAAGCAAGAGAATGCTTCTTGCTCTAAAGCAGAGTGTGTTTCATGGATGAGAACTGTGCTGTGTGTTTCCCTTCAGAAACGGAGTTAAATGCCAGGCTCTGTGTCTTCCTACAAGCAAGAGTGCGTTTCAGGTAAACGCAGTCACTTTTCAGCTCAAACGAAGCTACATCGTTCACGAAGTTCACACGTTTCTCGCTCTTAACTGAGACGCATTGGATGTTCGAGGACCTGTGGTTTGTATCAGTTTCAGAAGCAGAGTTGAACTAGATATGGTCCGTGTGTGTAGGAAACACGGTTCTTTTGTTCTGAGCACACTCACGTTTCCCGCCTTATTAGAGACTCTAGAAAGCAAGAGAATGCTTCTTGCTCTAAAGCAGAGTGTGTTTCATGGATGAGAACTGTGCTGTGTGTTTCCCTTCAGAAACGGAGTTAAATGCCAGGCTCTGTGTCTTCCTACAAGCAAGAGTGCGTTTCAGGTAAACGCAGTCACTTTTCAGCTCAAACGAAGCTACATCGTTCACGAAGTTCACACGTTTCTCGCTCTTAACTGAGACGCATTGGATGTTCGAGGACCTGTGGTTTGTATCAGTTTCAGAAGCAGAGTTGAACTAGATATGGTCCGTGTGTGTAGGAAACACGGTTCTTTTGTTCTGAGCACACTCACGTTTCCCGCCTTATTAGAGACTCTAGAAAGCAAGAGAATGCTTCTTGCTCTAAAGCAGAGTGTGTTTCATGGATGAGAACTGTGCTGTGTGTTTCCCTTCAGAAACGGAGTTAAATGCCAGGCTCTGTGTCTTCCTACAAGCAAGAGTGCGTTTCAGGTAAACGCAGTCACTTTTCAGCTCAAACGAAGCTACATCGTTCACGAAGTTCACACGTTTCTCGCTCTTAACTGAGACGCATTGGATGTTCGAGGACCTGTGGTTTGTATCAGTTTCAGAAGCAGAGTTGAACTAGATATGGTCCGTGTGTGTAGGAAACACGGTTCTTTTGTTCTGAGCACACTCACGTTTCCCGCCTTATTAGAGACTCTAGAAAGCAAGAGAATGCTTCTTGCTCTAAAGCAGAGTGTGTTTCATGGATGAGAACTGTGCTGTGTGTTTCCCTTCAGAAACGGAGTTAAATGCCAGGCTCTGTGTCTTCCTACAAGCAAGAGTGCGTTTCAGGTAAACGCAGTCACTTTTCAGCTCAAACGAAGCTACATCGTTCACGAAGTTCACACGTTTCTCGCTCTTAACTGAGACGCATTGGATGTTCGAGGACCTGTGGTTTGTATCAGTTTCAGAAGCAGAGTTGAACTAGATATGGTCCGTGTGTGTAGGAAACACGGTTCTTTTGTTCTGAGCACACTCACGTTTCCCGCCTTATTAGAGACTCTAGAAAGCAAGAGAATGCTTCTTGCTCTAAAGCAGAGTGTGTTTCATGGATGAGAACTGTGCTGTGTGTTTCCCTTCAGAAACGGAGTTAAATGCCAGGCTCTGTGTCTTCCTACAAGCAAGAGTGCGTTTCAGGTAAACGCAGTCACTTTTCAGCTCAAACGAAGCTACATCGTTCACGAAGTTAACACGTTTCTCGCTCTTAACTGAGACGCATTGGATGTTCGAGGACCTGTGGTTTGTATCAGTTTCAGAAGCAGAGTTGAACTAGATATGGTCCGTGTGTGTAGGAAACACGGTTCTTTTGTTCTGAGCACACTCACGTTTCCCGCCTTATTAGAGACTCTAGAAAGCAAGAGAATGCTTCTTGCTCTAAAGCAGAGTGTGTTTCATGGATGAGAACTGTGCTGTGTGTTTCCCTTCAGAAACGGAGTTAAATGCCAGGCTCTGTGTCTTCCTACAAGCAAGAGTGCGTTTCAGGTAAACGCAGTCACTTTTCAGCTCAAACGAAGCTACATCGTTCACGAAGTTCACACGTTTCTCGCTCTTAACTGAGACGCAATGGATGTTCGAGGACCTGTGGTTTGTATCAGTTTCAGAAGCAGAGTTGAACTAGATATGGTCCGTGTGTGTAGGAAACACGGTTCTTTTGTTCTGAGCACACTCACGTTTCCCGCCTTATTAGAGACTCTAGAAAGCAAGAGAATGCTTCTTGCTCTAAAGCAGAGTGTGTTTCATGGATGAGAACTGTGCTGTGTGTTTCCCTTCAGAAACGGAGTTAAATGCCAGGCTCTGTGTCTTCCTACAAGCAAGAGTGCGTTTCAGGTAAACGCAGTCACTTTTCAGCTCAAACGAAGCTACATCGTTCACGAAGTTCACACGTTTCTCGCTCTTAACTGAGACGCATTGGATGTTCGAGGACCTGTGGTTTGTATCAGTTTCAGAAGCAGAGTTGAACTAGATATGGTCCGTGTGTGTAGGAAACACGGTTCTTTTGTTCTGAGCACACTCACGTTTCCCGCCTTATTAGAGACTCTAGAAAGCAAGAGAATGCTTCTTGCTCTAAAGCAGAGTGTGTTTCATGGATGAGAACTGTGCTGTGTGTTTCCCTTCAGAAACGGAGTTAAATGCCAGGCTCTGTGTCTTCCTACAAGCAAGAGTGCGTTTCAGGTAAACGCAGTCACTTTTCAGCTCAAACGAAGCTACATCGTTCACGAAGTTCACACGTTTCTCGCTCTTAACTGAGACGCATTGGATGTTCGAGGACCTGTGGTTTGTATCAGTTTCAGAAGCAGAGTTGAACTAGATATGGTCCGTGTGTGTAGGAAACACGGTTCTTTTGTTCTGAGCACACTCACGTTTCCCGCCTTATTAGAGACTCTAGAAAGCAAGACAATGCTTCTTGCTCTAAAGCAGAGTGTGTTTCATGGATGAGAACTGTGCTGTGTGTTTCCCTTCAGAAACGGAGTTAAATGCCAGGCTCTGTGTCTTCCTACAAGCAACAGTGCGTTTCAGGTAAACGCAGTCACTTTTCAGCTCAAACGAAGCTACATCGTTCACGAAGTTCACACGTTTCTCGCTCTTAACTGAGACGCATTGGATGTTCGAGGACCTGTGGTTTGTATCAGTTTCAGAAGCAGAGTTGAACTAGATATGGTCCGTGTGTGTAGGAAACACGGTTCTTTTGTTCTGAGCACACTCACGTTTCCCGCCTTATTAGAGACTCTAGAAAGCAAGAGAATGCTTCTTGCTCTAAAGCAGAGTGTGTTTCATGGATGAGAACTGTGCTGTGTGTTTCCCTTCAGAAACGGAGTTAAATGCCAGGCTCTGTGTCTTCCTACAAGCAAGAGTGCGTTTCAGGTAAACGCAGTCACTTTTCAGCTCAAACGAAGCTACATCGTTCACGAAGTTCACACGTTTCTCGCTCTTAACTGAGACGCATTGGATGTTCGAGGACCTGTGGTTTGTATCAGTTTCAGAAGCAGAGTTGAACTAGATATGGTCCGTGTGTGTAGGAAACACGGTTCTTTTGTTCTGAGCACACTCACGTTTCCCGCCTTATTAGAGACTCTAGAAAGCAAGAGAATGCTTCTTGCTCTAAAGCAGAGTGTGTTTCATGGATGAGAACTGTGCTGTGTGTTTCCCTTCAGAAACGGAGTTAAATGCCAGGCTCTGTGTCTTCCTACAAGCAAGAGTGCGTTTCAGGTAAACGCAGTCACTTTTCAGCTCAAACGAAGCTACATCGTTCACGAAGTTCACACGTTTCTCGCTCTTAACTGAGACGCATTGGATGTTCGAGGACCTGTGGTTTGTATCAGTTTCAGAAGCAGAGTTGAACTAGATATGGTCCGTGTGTGTAGGAAACACGGTTCTTTTGTTCTGAGCACACTCACGTTTCCCGCCTTATTAGAGACTCTAGAAAGCAAGAGAATGCTTCTTGCTCTAAAGCAGAGTGTGTTTCATGGATGAGAACTGTGCTGTGTGTTTCCCTTCAGAAACGGAGTTAAATGCCAGGCTCTGTGTCTTCCTACAAGCAAGAGTGCGTTTCAGGTAAACGCAGTCACTTTTCAGCTCAAACGAAGCTACATCGTTCACGAAGTTCACACGTTTCTCGCTCTTAACTGAGACGCATTGGATGTTCGAGGACCTGTGGTTTGTATCAGTTTCAGAAGCAGAGTTGAACTAGATATGGTCCGTGTGTGTAGGAAACACGGTTCTTTTGTTCTGAGCACACTCACGTTTCCCGCCTTATTAGAGACTCTAGAAAGCAAGAGAATGCTTCTTGCTCTAAAGCAGAGTGTGTTTCATGGATGAGAACTGTGCTGTGTGTTTCCCTTCAGAAACGGAGTTAAATGCCAGGCTCTGTGTCTTCCTACAAGCAAGAGTGCGTTTCAGGTAAACGCAGTCACTTTTCAGCTCAAACGAAGCTACATCGTTCACGAAGTTCACACGTTTCTCGCTCTTAACTGAGACGCAATGGATGTTCGAGGACCTGTGGTTTGTATCAGTTTCAGAAGCAGAGTTGAACTAGATATGGTCCGTGTGTGTAGGAAACACGGTTCTTTTGTTCTGAGCACACTCACGTTTCCCGCCTTATTAGAGACTCTAGAAAGCAAGAGAATGCTTCTTGCTCTAAAGCAGAGTGTGTTTCATGGATGAGAACTGTGCTGTGTGTTTCCCTTCAGAAACGGAGTTAAATGCCAGGCTCTGTGTCTTCCTACAAGCAAGAGTGCGTTTCAGGTAAACGCAGTCACTTTTCAGCTCAAACGAAGCTACATCGTTCACGAAGTTCACACGTTTCTCGCTCTTAACTGAGACGCATTGGATGTTCGAGGACCTGTGGTTTGTATCAGTTTCAGAAGCAGAGTTGAACTAGATATGGTCCGTGTGTGTAGGAAACACGGTTCTTTTGTTCTGAGCACACTCACGTTTCCCGCCTTATTAGAGACTCTAGAAAGCAAGACAATGCTTCTTGCTCTAAAGCAGAGTGTGTTTCATGGATGAGAACTGTGCTGTGTGTTTCCCTTCAGAAACGGAGTTAAATGCCAGGCTCTGTGTCTTCCTACAAGCAACAGTGCGTTTCAGGTAAACGCAGTCACTTTTCAGCTCAAACGAAGCTACATCGTTCACGAAGTTCACACGTTTCTCGCTCTTAACTGAGACGCATTGGATGTTCGAGGACCTGTGGTTTGTATCAGTTTCAGAAGCAGAGTTGAACTAGATATGGTCCGTGTGTGTAGGAAACACGGTTCTTTTGTTCTGAGCACACTCACGTTTCCCGCCTTATTAGAGACTCTAGAAAGCAAGAGAATGCTTCTTGCTCTAAAGCAGAGTGTGTTTCATGGATGAGAACTGTGCTGTGTGTTTCCCTTCAGAAACGGAGTTAAATGCCAGGCTCTGTGTCTTCCTACAAGCAAGAGTGCGTTTCAGGTAAACGCAGTCACTTTTCAGCTCAAACGAAGCTACATCGTTCACGAAGTTCACACGTTTCTCGCTCTTAACTGAGACGCATTGGATGTTCGAGGACCTGTGGTTTGTATCAGTTTCAGAAGCAGAGTTGAACTAGATATGGTCCGTGTGTGTAGGAAACACGGTTCTTTTGTTCTGAGCACACTCACGTTTCCCGCCTTATTAGAGACTCTAGAAAGCAAGAGAATGCTTCTTGCTCTAAAGCAGAGTGTGTTTCATGGATGAGAACTGTGCTGTGTGTTTCCCTTCAGAAACGGAGTTAAATGCCAGGCTCTGTGTCTTCCTACAAGCAAGAGTGCGTTTCAGGTAAACGCAGTCACTTTTCAGCTCAAACGAAGCTACATCGTTCACGAAGTTCACACGTTTCTCGCTCTTAACTGAGACGCATTGGATGTTCGAGGACCTGTGGTTTGTATCAGTTTCAGAAGCAGAGTTGAACTAGATATGGTCCGTGTGTGTAGGAAACACGGTTCTTTTGTTCTGAGCACACTCACGTTTCCCGCCTTATTAGAGACTCTAGAAAGCAAGAGAATGCTTCTTGCTCTAAAGCAGAGTGTGTTTCATGGATGAGAACTGTGCTGTGTGTTTCCCTTCAGAAACGGAGTTAAATGCCAGGCTCTGTGTCTTCCTACAAGCAAGAGTGCGTTTCAGGTAAACGCAGTCACTTTTCAGCTCAAACGAAGCTACATCGTTCACGAAGTTCACACGTTTCTCGCTCTTAACTGAGACGCATTGGATGTTCGAGGACCTGTGGTTTGTATCAGTTTCAGAAGCAGAGTTGAACTAGATATGGTCCGTGTGTGTAGGAAACACGGTTCTTTTGTTCTGAGCACACTCACGTTTCCCGCCTTATTAGAGACTCTAGAAAGCAAGAGAATGCTTCTTGCTCTAAAGCAGAGTGTGTTTCATGGATGAGAACTGTGCTGTGTGTTTCCCTTCAGAAACGGAGTTAAATGCCAGGCTCTGTGTCTTCCTACAAGCAAGAGTGCGTTTCAGGTAAACGCAGTCACTTTTCAGCTCAAACGAAGCTACATCGTTCACGAAGTTCACACGTTTCTCGCTCTTAACTGAGACGCATTGGATGTTCGAGGACCTGTGGTTTGTATCAGTTTCAGAAGCAGAGTTGAACTAGATATGGTCCGTGTGTGTAGGAAACACGGTTCTTTTGTTCTGAGCACACTCACGTTTCCCGCCTTATTAGAGACTCTAGAAAGCAAGAGAATGCTTCTTGCTCTAAAGCAGAGTGTGTTTCATGGATGAGAACTGTGCTGTGTGTTTCCCTTCAGAAACGGAGTTAAATGCCAGGCTCTGTGTCTTCCTACAAGCAAGAGTGCGTTTCAGGTAAACGCAGTCACTTTTCAGCTCAAACGAAGCTACATCGTTCACGAAGTTCACACGTTTCTCGCTCTTAACTGAGACGCAATGGATGTTCGAGGACCTGTGGTTTGTATCAGTTTCAGAAGCAGAGTTGAACTAGATATGGTCCGTGTGTGTAGGAAACACGGTTCTTTTGTTCTGAGCACACTCACGTTTCCCGCCTTATTAGAGACTCTAGAAAGCAAGAGAATGCTTCTTGCTCTAAAGCAGAGTGTGTTTCATGGATGAGAACTGTGCTGTGTGTTTCCCTTCAGAAACGGAGTTAAATGCCAGGCTCTGTGTCTTCCTACAAGCAAGAGTGCGTTTCAGGTAAACGCAGTCACTTTTCAGCTCAAACGAAGCTACATCGTTCACGAAGTTCACACGTTTCTCGCTCTTAACTGAGACGCATTGGATGTTCGAGGACCTGTGGTTTCTATCAGTTTCAGAAGCAGAGTTGAACTAGATATGGTCCGTGTGTGTAGGAAACACGGTTCTTTTGTTCTGAGCACACTCACGTTTCCCGCCTTATTAGAGACTCTAGAAAGCAAGAGAATGCTTCTTGCTCTAAAGCAGAGTGTGTTTCATGGATGAGAACTGTGCTGTGTGTTTCCCTTCAGAAACGGAGTTAAATGCCAGGCTCTGTGTCTTCCTACAAGCAAGAGTGCGTTTCAGGTAAACGCAGTCACTTTTCAGCTCAAACGAAGCTACATCGTTCACGAAGTTCACACGTTTCTCGCTCTTAACTGAGACGCATTGGATGTTCGAGGACCTGTGGTTTGTATCAGTTTCAGAAGCAGAGTTGAACTAGATATGGTCCGTGTGTGTAGGAAACACGGTTCTTTTGTTCTGAGCACACTCACGTTTCCCGCCTTATTAGAGACTCTAGAAAGCAAGAGAATGCTTCTTGCTCTAAAGCAGAGTGTGTTTCATGGATGAGAACTGTGCTGTGTGTTTCCCTTCAGAAACGGAGTTAAATGCCAGGCTCTGTGTCTTCCTACAAGCAAGAGTGCGTTTCAGGTAAACGCAGTCACTTTTCAGCTCAAACGAAGCTACATCGTTCACGAAGTTCACACGTTTCTCGCTCTTAACTGAAACGCATTGGATCTTCGAGGACCTGTGGTTTGTATCAGTTTCAGAAGCAGAGTTGAACTAGATATGGTCCGTGTGTGTAGGAAACACGGTTCTTTTGTTCTGAGCACACTCACGTTTCCCGCCTTATTAGAGACTCTAGAAAGCAAGAGAATGCTTCTTGCTCTAAAGCAGAGTGTGTTTCATGGATGAGAACTGTGCTGTGTGTTTCCCTTCAGAAACGGAGTTAAATGCCAGGCTCTGTGTCTTCCTACAAGCAAGAGTGCGTTTCAGGTAAACGCAGTCACTTTTCAGCTCAAACGAAGCTACATCGTTCACGAAGTTCACACGTTTCTCGCTCTTAACTGAGACGCATTGGATGTTCGAGGACCTGTGGTTTGTATCAGTTTCAGAAGCAGAGTTGAACTAGATATGGTCCGTGTGTGTAGGAAACACGGTTCTTTTGTTCTGAGCACACTCACGTTTCCCGCCTTATTAGAGACTCTAGAAAGCAAGAGAATGCTTCTTGCTCTAAAGCAGAGTGTGTTTCATGGATGAGAACTGTGCTGTGTGTTTCCCTTCAGAAACGGAGTTAAATGCCAGGCTCTGTGTCTTCCTACAAGCAAGAGTGCGTTTCAGGTAAAAGCAGTCACTTTTCAGCTCAAACGAAGCTACATCGTTCACGAAGTTCACACGTTTCTCGCTCTTAACTGAGACGCATTGGATGTTCGAGGACCTGTGGTTTGGATCAGTTTCAGAAGCAGAGTTGAACTAGATATGGTCCGTGTGTGTAGGAAACACGGTTCTTTTGTTCTGAGCACACTCACGTTTCCCGCCTTATTAGAGACTCTAGAAAGCAAGAGAATGCTTCTTGCTCTAAAGCAGAGTGTGTTTCATGGATGAGAACTGTGCTGTGTGTTTCCCTTCAGAAACGGAGTTAAATGCCAGGCTCTGTGTCTTCCTACAAGCAAGACTGCGTTTCAGGTAAACGCAGTCACTTTTCAGCTCAAACGAAGCTACATCGTTCACGAAGTTCACACGTTTCTCGATCTTAACTGAGACGCATTGGATGTTCGAGGACCTGTGGTTTGTATCAGTTTCAGAAGCAGAGTTGAACTAGATATGGTCCGTGTGTGTAGGAAACACGGTTCTTTTGTTCTGAGCACACTCACGTTTCCCGCCTTATTAGAGACTCTAGAAAGCAAGAGAATGCTTCTTGCTCTAAAGCAGAGTGTGTTTCATGGATGAGAACTGTGCTGTGTGTTTCCCTTCAGAAACGGAGTTAAATGCCAGGCTCTGTGTCTTCCTACAAGCAAGAGTGCGTTTCAGGTAAACGCAGTCACTTTTCAGCTCAAACGAAGCTACATCGTTCACGAAGTTCACACGTTTCTCGCTCTTAACTGACACGCAATGGATGTTCGAGGACCTGTGGTTTGTATCAGTTTCAGAAGCAGAGTTGAACTAGATATGGTCCGTGTGTGTAGGAAACACGGTTCTTTTGTTCTGAGCACACTCACGTTTCCCGCCTTATTAGAGACTCTAGAAAGCAAGAGAATGCTTCTTGCTCTAAAGCAGAGTGTGTTTCATGGATGAGAACTGTGCTGTGTGTTTCCCTTCAGAAACGTAGTTAAATGCCAGGCTCTGTGTCTTCCTACAAGCAAGAGTGCGTTTCAGGTAAACGCAGTCACTTTTCAGCTCAAACGAAGCTACATCGTTCACGAAGTTCACACGTTTCTCGCTCTTAACTGAGACGCATTGGATGTTCGAGGACCTGTGGTTTGTATCAGTTTCAGAAGCAGAGTTGAACTAGATATGGTCCGTGTGTGTAGGAAACACGGTTCTTTTGTTCTGAGCACACTCACGTTTCCCGCCTTATTAGAGACTCTAGAAAGCAAGAGAATGCTTCTTGCTCTAAAGCAGAGTGTGTTTCATGGATGAGAACTGTGCTGTGTGTTTCCCTTCAGAAACGGAGTTAAATGCCAGGCTCTGTGTCTTCCTACAAGCAAGAGTGCGTTTCAAGTAAACGCAGTCACTTTTCAGCTCAAACGAAGCTACATCGTTCACGAAGTTCACACGTTTCTCGCTCTTAACTGAGACGCATTGGATGTTCGAGGACCTGTGGTTTGGATCAGTTTCAGAAGCAGAGTTGAACTAGATATGGTCCGTGTGTGTAGGAAACACGGTTCTTTTGTTCTGAGCACACTCACGTTTCCCGCCTTATTAGAGACTCTAGAAAGCAAGAGAATGCTTCTTGCTCTAAAGCAGAGTGTGTTTCATGGATGAGAACTGTGCTGTGTGTTTCCCTTCAGAAACGGAGTTAAATGCCAGGCTCTGTGTCTTCCTACAAGCAAGACTGCGTTTCAGGTAAACGCAGTCACTTTTCAGCTCAAACGACGCTACATCGTTCACGAAGTTCACACGTTTCTCGATCTTAACTGAGACGCATTGGATGTTCGAGGACCTGTGGTTTGTATCAGTTTCAGAAGCAGAGTTGAACTAGATATGGTCCGTGTGTGTAGGAAACACGGTTCTTTTGTTCTGAGCACACTCACGTTTCCCGCCTTATTAGAGACTCTAGAAAGCAAGAGAATGCTTCTTGCTCTAAAGCAGAGTGTGTTTCATGGATGAGAACTGTGCTGTGTGTTTCCCTTCAGAAACGGAGTTAAATGCCAGGCTCTGTGTCTTCCTACAAGCAAGAGTGCGTTTCAGGTAAACGCAGTCACTTTTCAGCTCAAACGAAGCTAAATCGTTCACGAAGTTCACACGTTTCTCGCTCTTAACTGAGACGCAATGGATGTTCGAGGACCTGTGGTTTGTATCAGTTTCAGAAGCAGAGTTGAACTAGATATGGTCCGTGTGTGTAGGAAACACGGTTCTTTTGTTCTGAGCACACTCACGTTTCCCGCCTTATTAGAGACTCTAGAAAGCAAGAGAATGCTTCTTGCTCTAAAGCAGAGTGTGTTTCATGGATGAGAACTGTGCTGTGTGTTTCCCTTCAGAAACGTAGTTAAATGCCAGGCTCTGTGTCTTCCTACAAGCAAGAGTGCGTTTCAGGTAAACGCAGTCACTTTTCAGCTCAAACGAAGCTACATCGTTCACGAAGTTCACACGTTTCTCGCTCTTAACTGAGACGCATTGGATGTTCGAGGACCTGTGGTTTGTATCAGTTTCAGAAGCAGAGTTGAACTAGATATGGTCCGTGTGTGTAGGAAACACGGTTCTTTTGTTCTGAGCACACTCACGTTTCCCGCCTTATTAGAGACTCTAGAAAGCAAGAGAATGCTTCTTGCTCTAAAGCAGAGTGTGTTTCATGGATGAGAACTGTGCTGTGTGTTTCCCTTCAGAAACGGAGTTAAATGCCAGGCTCTGTGTCTTCCTACAAGCAAGAGTGCGTTTCAGGTAAACGCAGTCACTTTTCAGCTCAAACGAAGCTACATCGTTCACGAAGTTCACACGTTTCTCGCTCTTAACTGAGACGCATTGGATGTTCGAGGACCTGTGGTTTGTATCAGTTTCAGAAGCAGAGTTGAACTAGATATGGTCCGTGTGTGTAGGAAACACGGTTCTTTTGTTCTGAGCACACTCACGTTTCCCGCCTTATTAGAGACTCTAGAAAGCAAGAGAATGCTTCTTGCTCTAAAGCAGAGTGTGTTTCATGGATGAGAACTGTGCTGTGTGTTTCCCTTCAGAAACGGAGTTAAATGCCAGGCTCTGTGTCTTCCTACAAGCAAGAGTGCGTTTCAGGTAAACGCAGTCACTTTTCAGCTCAAACGAAGCTACATCGTTCACGAAGTTCACACGTTTCTCGCTCTTAACTGAAACGCATTGGATGTTCGAGGACCTGTGGTTTGTATCAGTTTCAGAAGCAGAGTTGAACTAGATATGGTCCGTGTGTGTAGGAAACACGGTTCTTTTGTTCTGAGCACACTCACGTTTCCCGCCTTATTAGAGACTCTAGAAAGCAAGAGAATGCTTCTTGCTCTAAAGCAGAGTGTGTTTCATGGATGAGAACTGTGCTGTGTGTTTCCCTTCAGAAACGGAGTTAAATGCCTGGCTCTGTGTCTTCCTACAAGCAAGAGTGCGTTTCAGGTAAACGCAGTCACTTTTCAGCTCAAACGAAGCTACATCGTTCACGAAGTTCACACGTTTCTCGCTCTTAACTGAGACGCATTGGATGTTCGAGGACCTGTGGTTTGGATCAGTTTCAGAAGCAGAGTTGAACTAGATATGGTCCGTGTGTGTAGGAAACACGGTTCTTTTGTTCTGAGCACACTCACGTTTCCCGCCTTATTAGAGACTCTAGAAAGCAAGAGAATGCTTCTTGCTCTAAAGCAGAGTGTGTTTCATGGATGAGAACTGTGCTGTGTGTTTCCCTTCAGAAACGGAGTTAAATGCCAGGCTCTGTGTCTTCCTACAAGCAAGAGTGCGTTTCAGGTAAACGCAGTCACTTTTCAGCTCAAACGAAGCTACATCGTTCACAAAGTTCACAAGTTTCTCGCTCTTAACTGAGACGCATTGGATGTTCGAGGACCTGTGGTTTGTATCAGTTTCAGAAGCAGAGTTGAACTAGATATGGTCCGTGTGTGTAGGAAACACGGTTCTTTTGTTCTGAGCACACTCACGTTTCCCGCCTTATTAGAGACTCTAGAAAGCAAGAGAATGCTTCTTGCTCTAAAGCAGAGTGTGTTTCATGGATGAGAACTGTGCTGTGTGTTTCCCTTCAGAAACGGAGTTAAATGCCAGGCTCTGTGTCTTCCTACAAGCAAGAGTGCGTTTCAGGTAAACGCAGTCACTTTTCAGCTCAAACGAAGCTACATCGTTCACGAAGTTCACACGTTTCTCGCTCTTAACTGAGACGCATTGGATGTTCGAGGACCTGTGGTTTGTATCAGTTTCAGAAGCAGAGTTGAACTAGATATGGTCCGTGTGTGTAGGAAACACGGTTCTTTTGTTCTGAGCACACTCACGTTTCCCGCCTTATTAGAGACTCTAGAAAGCAAGAGAATGCTTCTTGCTCTAAAGCAGAGTGTGTTTCATGGATGAGAACTGTGCTGTGTGTTTCCCTTCAGAAACGGAGTTAAATGCCAGGCTCTGTGTCTTCCTACAAGCAAGAGTGCGTTTCAGGTAAACGCAGTCACTTTTCAGCTCAAACGAAGCTACATCGTTCACGAAGTTCACACGTTTCTCGCTCTTAACTGAGACGCATTGGATGTTCGAGGACCTGTGGTTTGTATCAGTTTCAGAAGCAGAGTTGAACTAGATATGGTCCGTGTGTGTAGGAAACACGGTTCTTTTGTTCTGAGCACACTCACGTTTCCCGCCTTATTAGAGACTCTAGAAAGCAAGAGAATGCTTCTTGCTCTAAAGCAGAGTGTGTTTCATGGATGAGAACTGTGCTGTGTGTTTCCCTTCAGAAACGGAGTTAAATGCCAGGCTCTGTGTCTTCCTACAAGCAAGAGTGCGTTTCAGGTAAACGCAGTCACTTTTCAGCTCAAACGAAGCTACATCGTTCACGAAGTTCACACGTTTCTCGCTCTTAACTGAGACGCATTGGATGTTCGAGGACCTGTGGTTTGTATCAGTTTCAGAAGCAGAGTTGAACTAGATATGGTCCGTGTGTGTAGGAAACACGGTTCTTTTGTTCTGAGCACACTCACGTTTCCCGCCTTATTAGAGACTCTAGAAAGCAAGAGAATGCTTCTTGCTCTAAAGCAGAGTGTGTTTCATGGATGAGAACTGTGCTGTGTGTTTCCCTTCAGAAACGGAGTTAAATGCCAGGCTCTGTGTCTTCCTACAAGCAAGAGTGCGTTTCAGGTAAACGCAGTCACTTTTCAGCTCAAACGAAGCTACATCGTTCACGAAGTTCACACGTTTCTCGCTCTTAACTGAAACGCATTGGATGTTCGAGGACCTGTGGTTTGTATCAGTTTCAGAAGCAGAGTTGAACTAGATAAGTTCCGTGTGTGTAGGAAACACGGTTCTTTTGTTCTGAGCACACTCACGTTTCCCGCCTTATTAGAGACTCTAGAAAGCAAGGGAATGCTTCTTGCTCTAAAGCAGAGTGTGTTTCATGGATGAGAACTGTGCTGTGTGTTTCCCTTCAGAAACGGAGTTAAATGCCTGGCTCTGTGTCTTCCTACAAGCAAGAGTGCGTTTCAGGTAAACGCAGTCACTTTTCAGCTCAAACGAAGCTACATCGTTCACGAAGTTCACACGTTTCTCGCTCTTAACTGAGACGCATTGGATGTTCGAGGACCTGTGGTTTGGATCAGTTTCAGAAGCAGAGTTGAACTAGATATGGTCCGTGTGTGTAGGAAACACGGTTCTTTTGTTCTGAGCACACTCACGTTTCCCGCCTTATTAGAGACTCTAGAAAGCAAGAGAATGCTTCTTGCTCTAAAGCAGAGTGTGTTTCATGGATGAGAACTGTGCTGTGTGTTTCCCTTCAGAAACGGAGTTAAATGCCAGGCTCTGTGTCTTCCTACAAGCAAGAGTGCGTTTCAGGTAAACGCAGTCACTTTTCAGCTCAAACGAAGCTACATCGTTCACAAAGTTCACAAGTTTCTCGCTCTTAACTGAGACGCATTGGATGTTCGAGGACCTGTGGTTTGTATCAGTTTCAGAAGCAGAGTTGAACTAGATATGGTCCGTGTGTGTAGGAAACACGGTTCTTTTGTTCTGAGCACACTCACGTTTCCCGCCTTATTAGAGACTCTAGAAAGCAAGAGAATGCTTCTTGCTCTAAAGCAGAGTGTGTTTCATGGATGAGAACTGTGCTGTGTGTTTCCCTTCAGAAACGGAGTTAAATGCCAGGCTCTGTGTCTTCCTACAAGCAAGAGTGCGTTTCAGGTAAACGCAGTCACTTTTCAGCTCAAACGAAGCTACATCGTTCACGAAGTTCACACGTTTCTCGCTCTTAACTGAGACGCATTGGATGTTCGAGGACCTGTGGTTTGTATCAGTTTCAGAAGCAGAGTTGAACTAGATATGGTCCGTGTGTGTAGGAAACACGGTTCTTTTGTTCTGAGCACACTCACGTTTCCCGCCTTATTAGAGACTCTAGAAAGCAAGAGAATGCTTCTTGCTCTAAAGCAGAGTGTGTTTCATGGATGAGAACTGTGCTGTGTGTTTCCCTTCAGAAACGGAGTTAAATGCCAGGCTCTGTGTCTTCCTACAAGCAAGAGTGCGTTTCAGGTAAACGCAGTCACTTTTCAGCTCAAACGAAGCTACATCGTTCACGAAGTTCACACGTTTCTCGCTCTTAACTGAGACGCATTGGATGTTCGAGGACCTGTGGTTTGTATCAGTTTCAGAAGCAGAGTTGAACTAGATATGGTCCGTGTGTGTAGGAAACACGGTTCTTTTGTTCTGAGCACACTCACGTTTCCCGCCTTATTAGAGACTCTAGAAAGCAAGAGAATGCTTCTTGCTCTAAAGCAGAGTGTGTTTCATGGATGAGAACTGTGCTGTGTGTTTCCCTTCAGAAACGGAGTTAAATGCCAGGCTCTGTGTCTTCCTACAAGCAAGAGTGCGTTTCAGGTAAACGCAGTCACTTTTCAGCTCAAACGAAGCTACATCGTTCACGAAGTTCACACGTTTCTCGCTCTTAACTGAGACGCATTGGATGTTCGAGGACCTGTGGTTTGTATCAGTTTCAGAAGCAGAGTTGAACTAGATATGGTCCGTGTGTGTAGGAAACACGGTTCTTTTGTTCTGAGCACACTCACGTTTCCCGCCTTATTAGAGACTCTAGAAAGCAAGAGAATGCTTCTTGCTCTAAAGCAGAGTGTGTTTCATGGATGAGAACTGTGCTGTGTGTTTCCCTTCAGAAACGGAGTTAAATGCCAGGCTCTGTGTCTTCCTACAAGCAAGAGTGCGTTTCAGGTAAACGCAGTCACTTTTCAGCTCAAACGAAGCTACATCGTTCACGAAGTTCACACGTTTCTCGCTCTTAACTGAGACGCATTGGATGTTCGAGGACCTGTGGTTTGGATCAGTTTCAGAAGCAGAGTTGAACTAGATATGGTCCGTGTGTGTAGGAAACACGGTTCTTTTGTTCTGAGCACACTCACGTTTCCCGCCTTATTAGAGACTCTAGAAAGCAAGAGAATGCTTCTTGCTCTAAAGCAGAGTGTGTTTCATGGATGAGAACTGTGCTGTGTGTTTCCCTTCAGAAACGGAGTTAAATGCCAGGCTCTGTGTCTTCCTACAAGCAAGAGTGCGTTTCAGGTAAACGCAGTCACTTTTCAGCTCAAACGAAGCTACATTGTTCACAAAGTTCACAAGTTTCTCGCTCTTAACTGAGACGCATTGGATGTTCGAGGACCTGTGGTTTGTATCAGTTTCAGAAGCAGAGTTGAACTAGATATGGTCCGTGTGTGTAGGAAACACGGTTCTTTTGTTCTGAGCACACTCACGTTTCCCGCCTTATTAGAGACTCTAGAAAGCAAGAGAATGCTTCTTGCTCTAAAGCAGAGTGTGTTTCATGGATGAGAACTGTGCTGTGTGTTTCCCTTCAGAAGCGGAGTTAAATGCCAGGCTCTGTGTCTTCCTACAAGCAAGAGTGCGTTTCAGGTAAACGCAGTCACTTTTCAGCTCAAACGAAGCTACATCGTTCACGAAGTTCACACGTTTCTCGCTCTTAACTGAGACGCATTGGATGTTCGAGGACCTGTGGTTTGTATCAGTTTCAGAAGCAGAGTTGAACTAGATATGGTCCGTGTGTGTAGGAAACACGGTTCTTTTGTTCTGAGCACACTCACGTTTCCCGCCTTATTAGAGACTCTAGAAAGCAAGAGAATGCTTCTTGCTCTAAAGCAGAGTGTGTTTCATGGATGAGAACTGTGCTGTGTGTTTCCCTTCAGAAACGGAGTTAAATGCCAGGCTCTGTGTCTTCCTACAAGCAAGAGTGCGTTTCAGGTAAACGCAGTCACTTTTCAGCTCAAACGAAGCTACATCGTTCACGAAGTTCACACGTTTCTCGCTCTTAACTGAAACGCATTGGATCTTCGAGGACCTGTGTTTTGTATCAGTTTCAGAAGCAGAGTTGAACTAGATATGGTCCGTGTGTGTAGGAAACACGGTTCTTTTGTTCTGAGCACACTCACGTTTCCCGCCTTATTAGAGACTCTAGAAAGCAAGAGAATGCTTCTTGCTCTAAAGCAGAGTGTGTTTCATGGATGAGAACTGTGCTGTGTGTTTCCCTTCAGAAACGGAGTTAAATGCCAGGCTCTGTGTCTTCCTACAAGCAAGAGTGCGTTTCAGGTAAACGCAGTCACTTTTCAGCTCAAACGAAGCTACATCGTTCACGAAGTTCACACGTTTCTCGCTCTTAACTGAAACGCATTGGATGTTCGAGGACCTGTGGTTTGTATCAGTTTCAGAAGCAGAGTTGAACTAGATATGGTCCGTGTGTGTAGGAAACACGGTTCTTTTGTTCTGAGCACACTCACGTTTCCCGCCTTATTAGAGACTCTAGAAAGCAGGAGAATGCTTCTTGCTCTAAAGCAGAGTGTGTTTCATGGATGAGAACTGTGCTGTGTGTTTCCCTTCAGAAACGGAGTTAAATGCCAGGCTCTGTGTCTTCCTACAAGCAAGAGTGCGTTTCAGGTAAACGCAGTCACTTTTCAGCTCAAACGAAGCTACATCGTTCACGAAGTTCACACGTTTCTCGCTCTTAACTGAGACGCATTGGATGTTCGAGGACCTGTGGTTTGTATCAGTTTCAGAAGCAGAGTTGAACTAGATATGGTCCGTGTGTGTAGGAAACACGGTTCTTTTGTTCTGAGCACACTCACGTTTCCCGCCTTATTAGAGACTCTAGAAAGCAAGAGAATGCTTCTTGCTCTAAAGCAGAGTGTGTTTCATGGATGAGAACTGTGCTGTGTGTTTCCCTTCAGAAACGGAGTTAAATGCCAGGCTCTGTGTCTTCCTACAAGCAAGAGTGCGTTTCAGGTAAACGCAGTCACTTTTCAGCTCAAACGAAGCTACATCGTTCACGAAGTTCACACGTTTCTCGCTCTTAACTGAGACGCATGGATGTTCGAGGACCTGTGGTTTGTATCAGTTTCAGAAGCAGAGTTGAACTAGATATGGTCCGTGTGTGTAGGAAACACGGTTCTTTTGTTCTGAGCACACTCACGTTTCCCGCCTTATTAGAGACTCTAGAAAGGAAGAGAATGCTTCTTGCTCTAAAGCAGAGTGTGTTTAATGGATGAGAACTGTGCTGTGTGTTTCCCTTCAGAAACGGAGTTAAATGCCAGGCTCTGTGTCTTCCTACAAGCAAGAGTGCGTTTCAGGTAAACGCAGTCACTTTTCAGCTCAAACGAAGCTACATCGTTCACGAAGTTCACACGTTTCTCGCTCTTAACTGAGACGCATTGGATGTTCGAGGACCTGTGGTTTGTATCAGTTTCAGAAGCAGAGTTGAACTAGATATGGTCCGTGTGTGTAGGAAACACGGTTCTTTTGTTCTGAGCACACTCACGTTTCCCGCCTTATTAGAGACTCTAGAAAGCAAGAGAATGCTTCTTGCTCTAAAGCAGAGTGTGTTTCATGGATGAGAACTGTGCTGTGTGTTTCCCTTCAGAAACGGAGTTAAATGCCAGGCTCTGTGTCTTCCTACAAGCAAGAGTGCGTTTCAGGTAAACGCAGTCACTTTTCAGCTCAAACGAAGCTACATCATTCACGAAGTTCACACGTTTCTCGCTCTTAACTGAGACGCATTGGATGTTCGAGGACCTGTGGTTTGTATCAGTTTCAGAAGCAGAGTTGAACTAGATATGGTCCGTGTGTGTAGGAAACACGGTTCTTTTGTTCTGAGCACACTCACGTTTCCCGCCTTATTAGAGACTCTAGAAAGCAAGAGAATGCTTCTTGCTCTAAAGCAGAGTGTGTTTCATGGATGAGAACTGTGCTGTGTGTTTCCCTTCAGAAACGGAGTTAAATGCCAGGCTCTGTGTCTTCCTACAAGCAAGAGTGCGTTTCAGGTAAACGCAGTCACTTTTCAGCTCAAACGAAGCTACATCGTTCACGAAGTTCACACGTTTCTCGCTCTTAACTGAGACGCATGGATGTTAGAGGACCTGTGGTTTGTATCAGTTTCAGAAGCAGAGTTGAACTAGATATGGTCCGTGTGTGTAGGAAACACGGTTCTTTTGTTCTGAGCACACTCACGTTTCCCGCCTTATTAGAGACTCTAGAAAGCAAGAGAATGCTTCTTGCTCTAAAGCAGAGTGTGTTTCATGGATGAGAACTGTGCTGTGTGTTTCCCTTCAGAAACGGAGTTAAATGCCAGGCTCTGTGTCTTCCTACAAGCAAGAGTGCGTTTCAGGTAAACGCAGTCACTTTTCAGCTCAAACGAAGCTACATCGTTCACGAAGTTCACACGTTTCTCGCTCTTAACTGAGACGCATTGGATGTTCGAGGACCTGTGGTTTGTATCAGTTTCAGAAGCAGAGTTGAACTAGATATGGTCCGTGTGTGTAGGAAACACGGTTCTTTTGTTCTGAGCACACTCACGTTTCCCGCCTTATTAGAGACTCTAGAAAGCAAGAGAATGCTTCTTGCTCTAAAGCAGAGTGTGTTTCATGGATGAGAACTGTGCTGTGTGTTTCCCTTCAGAAACGGAGTTAAATGCCAGGCTCTGTGTCTTCCTACAAGCAAGAGTGCGTTTCAGGTAAACGCAGTCACTTTTCAGCTCAAACGAAGCTACATCGTTCACGAAGTTCACACGTTTCTCGCTCTTAACTGAGACGCATTGGATGTTCGAGGACCTGTGGTTTGTATCAGTTTCAGAAGCAGAGTTGAACTAGATATGGTCCGTGTGTGTAGGAAACACGGTTCTTTTGTTCTGAGCACACTCACGTTTCCCGCCTTATTAGAGACTCTAGAAAGCAAGAGAATGCTTCTTGCTCTAAAGCAGAGTGTGTTTCATGGATGAGAACTGTGCTGTGTGTTTCCCTTCAGAAACGGAGTTAAATGCCAGGCTCTGTGTCTTCCTACAAGCAAGAGTGCGTTTCAGGTAAACGCAGTCACTTTTCAGCTCAAACGAAGCTACATCGTTCACGAAGTTCACACGTTTCTCGCTCTTAACTGAAACGCATTGGATGTTCGAGGACCTGTGGTTTGGATCAGTTTCAGAAGCAGAGTTGAACTAGATATGGTCCGTGTGTGTAGGAAACACGGTTCTTTTGTTCTGAGCACACTCACGTTTCCCGCCTTATTAGAGACTCTAGAAAGCAAGAGAATGCTTCTTGCTCTAAAGCAGAGTGTGTTTCATGGATGAGAACTGTGCTGTGTGTTTCCCTTCAGAAACGGAGTTAAATGCCAGGCTCTGTGTCTTCCTACAAGCAAGAGTGCGTTTCAGGTAAACGCAGTCACTTTTCAGCTCAAACGAAGCTACATCGTTCACGAAGTTCACACGTTTCTCGCTCTTAACTGAGACGCATTGGATGTTCGAGGACCTGTGGTTTGTATCAGTTTCAGAAGCAGAGTTGAACTAGATATGGTCCGTGTGTGTAGGAAACACGGTTCTTTTGTTCTGAGCACACTCACGTTTCCCGCCTTATTAGAGACTCTAGAAAGCAAGAGAATGCTTCTTGCTCTAAAGCAGAGTGTGTTTCATGGATGAGAACTGTGCTGTGTGTTTCCCTTCAGAAACGGAGTTAAATGCCAGGCTCTGTGTCTTCCTACAAGCAAGAGTGCGTTTCAGGTAAACGCAGTCACTTTTCAGCTCAAACGAAGCTACATCGTTCACGAAGTTCACACGTTTCTCGCTCTTAACTGAGACGCATTGGATGTTCGAGGACCTGTGGTTTGTATCAGTTTCAGAAGCAGAGTTGAACTACATATGGTCCGTGTGTGTAGGAAACACGGTTCTTTTGTTCTGAGCACACTCACGTTTCCCGCCTTATTAGAGACTCTAGAAAGCAAGAGAATGCTTCTTGCTCTAAAGCAGAGTGTGTTTCATGGATGAGAACTGTGCTGTGTGTTTCCCTTCAGAAACGGAGTTAAATGCCAGGCTCTGTGTCTTCCTACAAGCAAGAGTGCGTTTCAGGTAAACGCAGTCACTTTTCAGCTCAAACGAAGCTACATCGTTCACGAAGGTCACACGTTTCTCGCTCTTAACTGAGACGCATTGGATGTTCGAGGACCTGTGGTTTGTATCAGTTTCAGACGCAGAGTTGAACTAGATATGGTCCGTGTGTGTAGGAAACACGGTTCTTTTGTTCTGAGCACACTCACGTTTCCCGCCTTATTAGAGACTCTAGAAAGCAAGAGAATGCTTCTTGCTCTAAAGCAGAGTGTGTTTCATGGATGAGAACTGTGCTGTGTGTTTCCCTTCAGAAACGGAGTTAAATGCCAGGCTCTGTGTCTTCCTACAAGCAAGAGTGCATTTCAGGTAAACGCAGTCACTTTTCAGCTCAAACGAAGCTACATCGTTCACGAAGTTCACACGTTTCTCGCTCTTAACTGAGACGCATTGGATGTTCGAGGACCTGTTGTTTGGATCAGTTTCAGAAGCAGAGTTGAACTAGATATGGTCCGTGTGTGTAGGAAACACGGTTCTTTTGTTCTGAGCACACTCACGTTTCCCGCCTTATTAGAGACTCTAGAAAGCAAGAGAATGCTTCTTGCTCTAAAGCAGAGTGTGTTTCATGGATGAGAACTGTGCTGTGTGTTTCCCTTCAGAAACGGAGTTAAATGCCAGGCTCTGTGTCTTCCTACAAGCAAGAGTGCGTTTCAGGTAAACGCAGTCACTTTTCAGCTCAAACGAAGCTACATCGTTCACGAAGTTCACACGTTTCTCGCTCTTAACTGAGACGCATTGGATGTTCGAGGACCTGTGGTTTGTATCAGTTTCAGAAGCAGAGTTGAACTAGATATGGTCCGTGTGTGTAGGAAACATGGTTCTTTTGTTCTGAGCACACTCACGTTTCCCGCCTTATTAGAGACTCTAGAAAGCAAGAGAATGCTTCTTGCTCTAAAGCAGAGTGTGTTTCATGGATGAGAACTGTGCTGTGTGTTTCCCTTCAGAAACGGAGTTAAATGCCAGGCTCTGTGTCTTCCTACAAGCAAGAGTGCGTTTCAGGTAAACGCAGTCACTTTTCAGCTCAAACGAAGCTACATCGTTCACGAAGTTCACACGTTTCTCGCTCTTAACTGAGACGCATTGGATGTTCGAGGACCTGTGGTTTGTATCAGTTTCAGAAGCAGAGTTGAACTAGAAATGGTCCGTGTGTGTAGGAAACACGGTTCTTTTGTTCTGAGCACACTCACGTTTCCCGCCTTATTAGAGACTCTAGAAAGCAAGAGAATGCTTCTTGCTCTAAAGCAGAGTGTGTTTCATGGATGAGAACTGTGCTGTGTGTTTCCCTTCAGAAACGGAGTTAAATGCCAGGCTCTGTGTCTTCCTACAAGCAAGAGTGCGTTTCAGGTAAACGCAGTCACTTTTCAGCTCAAACGAAGCTACATCGTTCACGAAGTTCACACGTTTCTCGCTCTTAACTGAGACGCATTGGATGTTCGAGGACCTGTGGTTTGTATCAGTTTCAGACGCAGAGTTGAACTAGATATGGTCCGTGTGTGTAGGAAACACGGTTCTTTTGTTCTGAGCACACTCACGTTTCCCGCCTTATTAGAGACTCTAGAAAGCAAGAGAATGCTTCTTGCTCTAAAGCAGAGTGTGTTTCATGGATGAGAACTGTGCTGTGTGTTTCCCTTCAGAAACGGAGTTAAATGCCAGGCTCTGTGTCTTCCTACAAGCAAGAGTGCGTTTCAGGTAAACGCAGTCACTTTTCAGCTCAAACGAAGCTACATCGTTCACGAAGTTCACACGTTTCTCGCTCTTAACTGAGACGCATTGGATGTTCGAGGACCTGTGGTTTGGATCAGTTTCAGAAGCAGAGTTGAACTAGATATGGTCCGTGTGTGTAGGAAACACGGTTCTTTTGTTCTGAGCACACTCACGTTTCCCGCCTTATTAGAGACTCTAGAAAGCAAGAGAATGCTTCTTGCTCTAAAGCAGAGTGTGTTTCATGGATGAGAACTGTGCTGTGTGTTTCCCTTCAGAAACGGAGTTAAATGCCAGGCTCTGTGTCTTCCTACAAGCAAGAGTGCGTTTCAGGTAAACGCAGTCACTTTTCAGCTCAAACGAAGCTACATCGTTCACGAAGTTCACACGTTTCTCGCTCTTAACTGAGACGCATTGGATGTTCGAGGACCTGTGGTTTGTATCAGTTTCAGAAGCAGAGTTGAACTAGATATGGTCCGTGTGTGTAGGAAACACGGTTCTTTTGTTCTGAGCACACTCACGTTTCCCGCCTTATTAGAGACTCTAGAAAGCAAGAGAATGCTTCTTGCTCTAAAGCAGAGTGTGTTTCATGGATGAGAACTGTGCTGTGTGTTTCCCTTCAGAAACGGAGTTAAATGCCAGGCTCTGTGTCTTCCTACAAGCAAGAGTGCGTTTCAGGTAAACGCAGTCACTTTTCAGCTCAAACGAAGCTACATCGTTCACGAAGTTCACACGTTTCTCGCTCTTAACTGAAACGCATTGGATGTTCGAGGACCTGTGGTTTGTATCAGTTTCAGAAGCAGAGTTGAACTAGATATGGTCCGTGTGTGTAGGAAACACGGTTCTTTTGTTCTGAGCACACTCACGTTTCCCGCCTTATTAGAGACTCTAGAAAGCAAGAGAATGCTTCTTGCTCTAAAGCAGAGTGTGTTTCATGGATGAGAACTGTGCTGTGTGTTTCCCTTCAGAAACGGAGTTAAATGCCAGGCTCTGTGTCTTCCTACAAGCAAGAGTGCGTTTCAGGTAAACGCAGTCACTTTTCAGCTCAAACGAAGCTACATCGTTCACGAAGTTCACAGGTTTCTCGCTCTTAACTGAAACGCATTGGATGTTCGAGGACCTGTGCTTTGTATCAGTTTCAGAAGCAGAGTTGAACTAGATATGGTCCGTGTGTGTAGGAAACACGGTTCTTTTGTTCTGAGCACACTCACGTTTCCCGCCTTATTAGAGACTCTAGAAAGCAAGAGAATGCTTCTTGCTCTAAAGCAGAGTGTGTTTCATGGATGAGAACTGTGCTGTGTGTTTCCCTTCAGAAACGGAGTTAAATGCCAGGCTCTGTGTCTTCCTACAAGCAAGAGTGCGTTTCAGGTAAACGCAGTCACTTTTCAGCTCAAACGAAGCTACATCGTTCACGAAGTTCACACGTTTCTCGCTCTTAACTGAAACGCATTGGATGTTCGAGGACCTGTGCTTTGTATCAGTTTCAGAAGCAGAGTTGAACTAGATATGGTCCGTGTGTGTAGGAAACACGGTTCTTTTGTTCTGAGCACACTCACGTTTCCCGCCTTATTAGAGACTCTAGAAAGCAAGAGAATGCTTCTTGCTCTAAAGCAGAGTGTGTTTCATGGATGAGAACTGTGCTGTGTGTTTCCCTTCAGAAACGGAGTTAAATGCCAGGCTCTGTGTCTTCCTACAAGCAAGAGTGCGTTTCAGGTAAACGCAGTCACTTTTCAGCTCAAACGAAGCTACATCGTTCACGAAGTTCACACGTTTCTCGCTCTTAACTGAGACGCATTGGATGTTCGAGGACCTGTGGTTTGTATCAGTTTCAGAAGCAGAGTTGAACTAGATATGGTCCGTGTGTGTAGGAAACACGGTTCTTTTGTTCTGAGCACACTCACGTTTCCCGCCTTATTAGAGACTCTAGAAAGCAAGAGAATGCTTCTTGCTCTAAAGCAGAGTGTGTTTCATGGATGAGAACTGTGCTGTGTGTTTCCCTTCAGAAACGGAGTTAAATGCCAGGCTCTGTGTCTTCCTACAAGCAAGAGTGCGTTTCAGATAAACGCAGTCACTTTTCAGCTCAAACGAAGCTACATCGTTCACGAAGTTCACACGTTTCTCGCTCTTAACTGAGACGCATTGGATGTTCGAGGACCTGTGGTTTGTATCAGTTTCAGAAGCAGAGTTGAACTAGATATGGTCCGTGTGTGTAGGAAACACGGTTCTTTTGTTCTGAGCACACTCACGTTTCCCGCCTTATTAGAGACTCTAGAAAGCAAGAGAATGCTTCTTGCTCTAAAGCAGAGTGTGTTTCATGGATGAGAACTGTGCTGTGTGTTTCCCTTCAGAAACGGAGTTAAATGCCAGGCTCTGTGTCTTCCTACAAGCAAGAGTGCGTTTCAGGTAAACGCAGTCACTTTTCAGCTCAAACGAAGCTACATCGTTCACGAAGTTCACACGTTTCTCGCTCTTAACTGAGACGCATTGGATGTTCGAGGACCTGTGGTTTGTATCAGTTTCAGAAGCAGAGTTGAACTAGATATGGTCCGTGTGTGTAGGAAACACGGTTCTTTTGTTCTGAGCACACTCACGTTTCCCGCCTTATTAGAGACTCTAGAAAGCAAGAGAATGCTTCTTGCTCTAAAGCAGAGTGTGTTTCATGGATGAGAACTGTGCTGTGTGTTTCCCTTCAGAAACGGAGTTAAATGCCAGGCTCTGTGTCTTCCTACAAGCAAGAGTGCGTTTCAGGTAAACGCAGTCACTTTTCAGCTCAAACGAAGCTACATCATTCACGAAGTTCACACGTTTCTCGCTCTTAACTGAAACGCATTGGATGTTCGAGGACCTGTGGTTTGGATCAGTTTCAGAAGCAGAGTTGAACTAGATATGGTCCGTGTGTGTAGGAAACACGGTTCTTTTGTTCTGAGCACACTCACGTTTCCCGCCTTATTAGAGACTCTAGAAAGCAAGAGAATGCTTCTTGCTCTAAAGCAGAGTGTGTTTCATGGATGAGAACTGTGCTGTGTGTTTCCCTTCAGAAAAGGAGTTAAATGCCAGGCTCTGTGTCTTCCTACAAGCAAGAGTGCGTTTCAGGTAAACGCAGTCACTTTTCAGCTCAAACGAAGCTACATCGTTCACGAAGTTCACACGTTTCTCGCTCTTAACTGAAACGCATTGGATGTTCGAGGACCTGTGGTTTGGATCAGTTTCAGAAGCAGAGTTGAACTAGATATGGTCCGTGTGTGTAGGAAACACGGTTCTTTTGTTCTGAGCACACTCACTTTTCCCGCCTTATTAGAGACTCTAGAAAGCAAGAGAATGCTTCTTGCTCTAAAGCAGAGTGTGTTTCATGGATGAGAACTGTGCTGTGTGTTTCCCTTCAGAAATGGAGTTAAATGCCAGGCTCTGTGTCTTCCTACAAGCAAGAGTGCGTTTCAGGTAAACGCAGTCACTTTTCAGCTCAAACGAAGCTACATCGTTCACGAAGTTCACACGTTTCTCGCTCTTAACTGAAACGCATTGGATGTTCGAGGACCTGTGGTTTGTATCAGTTTCAGAAGCAGAGTTGAACTAGATATGGTCCGTGTGTGTAGGAAACACGGTTCTTTTGTTCTGAGCACACTCACGTTTCCCGCCTTATTAGAGACTCTAGAAAGCAAGAGAATGCTTCTTGCTCTAAAGCAGAGTGTGTTTCATGGATGAGAACTGTGCTGTGTGTTTCCCTTCAGAAACGGAGTTAAATGCCAGGCTCTGTGTCTTCCTACAAGCAAGAGTGCGTTTCAGGTAAACGCAGTCACTTTTCAGCTCAAACGAAGCTACATCGTTCACGAAGTTCACACGTTTCTCGCTCTTAACTGAGACGCATTGGATGTTCGAGGACCTGTGGTTTGTATCAGTTTCAGAAGCAGAGTTGAACTAGATATGGTCCGTGTGTGTAGGAAACACGGTTCTTTTGTTCTGAGCACACTCACGTTTCCCGCCTTATTAGAGACTCTAGAAAGCAAGAGAATGCTTCTTGCTCTAAAGCAGAGTGTGTTTCATGGATGAGAACTGTGCTGTGTGTTTCCCTTCAGAAACGGAGTTAAATGCCAGGCTCTGTGTCTTCCTACAAGCAAGAGTGCGTTTCAGGTAAACGCAGTCACTTTTCAGCTCAAACGAAGCTACATCGTTCACGAAGTTCACACGTTTCTCGCTCTTAACTGAGACGCATTGGATGTTCGAGGACCTGTGGTTTGTATCAGTTTCAGAAGCAGAGTTGAACTACATATGGTCCGTGTGTGTAGGAAACACGGTTCTTTTGTTCTGAGCACACTCACGTTTCCCGCCTTATTAGAGACTCTAGAAAGCAAGAGAATGCTTCTTGCTCTAAAGCAGAGTGTGTTTCATGGATGAGAACTGTGCTGTGTGTTTCCCTTCAGAAACGGAGTTAAATGCCAGGCTCTGTGTCTTCCTACAAGCAAGAGTGCGTTTCAGGTAAACGCAGTCACTTTTCAGCTCAAACGAAGCTACATCGTTCACGAAGTTCACAGGTTTCTCGCTCTTAACTGAAACGCATTGGATGTTCGAGGACCTGTGGTTTGTATCAGTTTCAGAAGCAGAGTTGAACTAGATATGGTCCGTGTGTGTAGGAAACACGGTTCTTTTGTTCTGAGCACACTCACGTTTCCCGCCTTATTAGAGACTCTAGAAAGCAAGAGAATGCTTCTTGCTCTAAAGCAGAGTGTGTTTCATGGATGAGAACTGTGCTGTGTGTTTCCCTTCAGAAACGGAGTTAAATGCCAGGCTCTGTGTCTTCCTACAAGCAAGAGTGCGTTTCAGGTAAACGCAGTCACTTTTCAGCTCAAACGAAGCTACATCGTTCACGAAGTTCACACGTTTCTCGCTCTTAACTGAGACGCATTGGATGTTCGAGGACCTGTGGTTTGTATCAGTTTCAGAAGCAGAGTTGAACTAGATATGGTCCGTGTGTGTAGGAAACACGGTTCTTTTGTTCTGAGCACACTCACGTTTCCCGCCTTATTAGAGACTCTAGAAAGCAAGAGAATGCTTCTTGCTCTAAAGCAGAGTGTGTTTCATGGATGAGAACTGTGCTGTGTGTTTCCCTTCAGAAACGGAGTTAAATGCCAGGCTCTGTGTCTTCCTACAAGCAAGAGTGCGTTTCAGGTAAACGCAGTCACTTTTCAGCTCAAACGAAGCTACATCGTTCACGAAGTTCACACGTTTCTCGCTCTTAACTGAAACGCATTGGATGTTCGAGGACCTGTGGTTTGGATCAGTTTCAGAAGCAGAGTTGAACTAGATATGGTCCGTGTGTGTAGGAAACACGGTTCTTTTGTTCTGAGCACACTCACGTTTCCCGCCTTATTAGAGACTCTAGAAAGCAAGAGAATGCTTCTTGCTCTAAAGCAGAGTGTGTTTCATGGATGAGAACTGTGCTGTGTGTTTCCCTTCAGAAAAGGAGTTAAATGCCAGGCTCTGTGTCTTCCTACAAGCAAGAGTGCGTTTCAGGTAAACGCAGTCACTTTTCAGCTCAAACGAAGCTACATCGTTCACGAAGTTCACACGTTTCTCGCTCTTAACTGAAACGCATTGGATGTTCGAGGACCTGTGGTTTGGATCAGTTTCAGAAGCAGAGTTGAACTAGATATGGTCCGTGTGTGTAGGAAACACGGTTCTTTTGTTCTGAGCACACTCACTTTTCCCGCCTTATTAGAGACTCTAGAAAGCAAGAGAATGCTTCTTGCTCTAAAGCAGAGTGTGTTTCATGGATGAGAACTGTGCTGTGTGTTTCCCTTCAGAAATGGAGTTAAATGCCAGGCTCTGTGTCTTCCTACAAGCAAGAGTGCGTTTCAGGTAAACGCAGTCACTTTTCAGCTCAAACGAAGCTACATCGTTCACGAAGTTCACACGTTTCTCGCTCTTAACTGAGACGCATTGGATGTTCGAGGACCTGTGGTTTGTATCAGTTTCAGAAGCAGAGTTGAACTAGATATGGTCCGTGTGTGTAGGAAACACGGTTCTTTTGTTCTGAGCACACTCACGTTTCCCGCCTTATTAGAGACTCTAGAAAGCAAGAGAATGCTTCTTGCTCTAAAGCAGAGTGTGTTTCATGGATGAGAACTGTGCTGTGTGTTTCCCTTCAGAAACGGAGTTAAATGCCAGGCTCTGTGTCTTCCTACAAGCAAGAGTGCGTTTCAGGTAAACGCAGTCACTTTTCAGCTCAAACGAAGCTACATCGTTCACGAAGTTCACACGTTTCTCGCTCTTAACTGAAACGCATTGGATGTTCGAGGACCTGTGGTTTGTATCAGTTTCAGAAGCAGAGTTGAACTACATATGGTCCGTGTGTGTAGGAAACACGGTTCTTTTGTTCTGAGCACACTCACGTTTCCCGCCTTATTAGAGACTCTAGAAAGCAAGAGAATGCTTCTTGCTCTAAAGCAGAGTGTGTTTCATGGATGAGAACTGTGCTGTGTGTTTCCCTTCAGAAACGGAGTTAAATGCCAGGCTCTGTGTCTTCCTACAAGCAAGAGTGCGTTTCAGGTAAACGCAGTCACTTTTCAGCTCAAACGAAGCTACATCGTTCACGAAGTTCACACGTTTCTCGCTCTTAACTGAAACGCATTGGATGTTCGAGGACCTGTGGTTTGTATCAGTTTCAGAAGCAGAGTTGAACTAGATATGGTCCGTGTGTGTAGGAAACACGGTTCTTTTGTTCTGAGCACACTCACGTTTCCCGCCTTATTAGAGACTCTAGAAAGCAAGAGAATGCTTCTTGCTCTAAAGCAGAGTGTGTTTCATGGATGAGAACTGTGCTGTGTGTTTCCCTTCAGAAACGGAGTTAAATGCCAGGCTCTGTGTCTTCCTACAAGCAAGAGTGCGTTTCAGGTAAACGCAGTCACTTTTCAGCTCAAACGAAGCTACATCGTTCACGAAGTTCACACGTTTCTCGCTCTTAACTGAGACGCATTGGATGTTCGAGGACCTGTGGTTTGTATCAGTTTCAGAAGCAGAGTTGAACTAGATATGGTCCGTGTGTGTAGGAAACACGGTTCTTTTGTTCTGAGCACACTCACGTTTCCCGCCTTATTAGAGACTCTAGAAAGCAAGAGAATGCTTCTTGCTCTAAAGCAGAGTGTGTTTCATGGATGAGAACTGTGCTGTGTGTTTCCCTTCAGAAACGGAGTTAAATGCCAGGCTCTGTGTCTTCCTACAAGCAAGAGTGCGTTTCAGGTAAACGCAGTCACTTTTCAGCTCAAACGAAGCTACATCGTTCACGAAGTTCACACGTTTCTCGCTCTTAACTGAAACGCATTGGATGTTCGAGGACCTGTGGTTTGGATCAGTTTCAGAAGCAGAGTTGAACTAGATATGGTCCGTGTGTGTAGGAAACACGGTTCTTTTGTTCTGAGCACACTCACGTTTCCCGCCTTATTAGAGACTCTAGAAAGCAAGAGAATGCTTCTTGCTCTAAAGCAGAGTGTGTTTCATGGATGAGAACTGTGCTGTGTGTTTCCCTTCAGAAAAGGAGTTAAATGCCAGGCTCTGTGTCTTCCTACAAGCAAGAGTGCGTTTCAGGTAAACGCAGTCACTTTTCAGCTCAAACGAAGCTACATCGTTCACGAAGTTCACACGTTTCTCGCTCTTAACTGAAACGCATTGGATGTTCGAGGACCTGTGGTTTGTATCAGTTTCAGAAGCAGAGTTGAACTAGATATGGTCCGTGTGTGTAGGAAACACGGTTCTTTTGTTCTGAGCACACTCACTTTTCCCGCCTTATTAGAGACTCTAGAAAGCAAGAGAATGCTTCTTGCTCTAAAGCAGAGTGTGTTTCATGGATGAGAACTGTGCTGTGTGTTTCCCTTCAGAAATGGAGTTAAATGCCAGGCTCTGTGTCTTCCTACAAGCAAGAGTGCGTTTCAGGTAAACGCAGTCACTTTTCAGCTCAAACGAAGCTACATCGTTCACGAAGTTCACACGTTTCTCGCTCTTAACTGAGACGCATTGGATGTTCGAGGACCTGTGGTTTGTATCAGTTTCAGAAGCAGAGTTGAACTAGATATGGTCCGTGTGTGTAGGAAACACGGTTCTTTTGTTCTGAGCACACTCACGTTTCCCGCCTTATTAGAGACTCTAGAAAGCAAGAGAATGCTTCTTGCTCTAAAGCAGAGTGTGTTTCATGGATGAGAACTGTGCTGTGTGTTTCCCTTCAGAAACGGAGTTAAATGCCAGGCTCTGTGTCTTCCTACAAGCAAGAGTGCGTTTCAGGTAAACGCAGTCACTTTTCAGCTCAAACGAAGCTACATCGTTCACGAAGTTCACACGTTTCTCGCTCTTAACTGAAACGCATTGGATGTTCGAGGACCTGTGGTTTGTATCAGTTTCAGAAGCAGAGTTGAACTAGATATGGTCCGTGTGTGTAGGAAACACGGTTCTTTTGTTCTGAGCACACTCACGTTTCCCGCCTTATTAGAGACTCTAGAAAGCAAGAGAATGCTTCTTGCTCTAAAGCAGAGTGTGTTTCATGGATGAGAACTGTGCTGTGTGTTTCCCTTCAGAAACGGAGTTAAATGCCAGGCTCTGTGTCTTCCTACAAGCAAGAGTGCGTTTCAGGTAAACGCAGTCACTTTTCAGCTCAAAGGAAGCTACATCGTTCACGAAGTTCACAGGTTTCTCGCTCTTAACTGAAACGCATTGGATGTTCGAGGACCTGTGGTTTGTATCAGTTTCAGAAGCAGAGTTGAACTAGATATGGTCCGTGTGTGTAGGAAACACGGTTCTTTTGTTCTGAGCACACTCACGTTTCCCGCCTTATTAGAGACTCTAGAAAGCAAGAGAATGCTTCTTGCTCTAAAGCAGAGTGTGTTTCATGGATGAGAACTGTGCTGTGTGTTTCCCTTCAGAAACGGAGTTAAATGCCAGGCTCTGTGTCTTCCTACAAGCAAGAGTGCGTTTCAGGTAAACGCAGTCACTTTTCAGCTCAAACGAAGCTACATCCTTCACGAAGTTCACACGTTTCTCGCTCTTAACTGAGACGCATTGGATGTTCGAGGACCTGTGGTTTGTATCAGTTTCAGAAGCAGAGTTGAACTAGATATGGTCCGTGTGTGTAGGAAACACGGTTCTTTTGTTCTGAGCACACTCACGTTTCCCGCCTTATTAGAGACTCTAGAAAGCAAGAGAATGCTTCTTGCTCTAAAGCAGAGTGTGTTTCATGGATGAGAACTGTGCTGTGTGTTTCCCTTCAGAAAAGGAGTTAAATGCCAGGCTCTGTGTCTTCCTACAAGCAAGAGTGCGTTTCAGGTAAACGCAGTCACTTTTCAGCTCAAACGAAGCTACATGGTTCACGAAGTTCACACGTTTCTCGCTCTTAACTGAAACGCATTGGATGTTCGAGGACCTGTGGTTTGGATCAGTTTCAGAAGCAGAGTTGAACTAGATATGGTCCGTGTGTGTAGGAAACACGGTTCTTTTGTTCTGAGCACACTCACGTTTCCCGCCTTATTAGAGACTCTAGAAAGCAAGAGAATGCTTCTTGCTCTAAAGCAGAGTGTGTTTCATGGATGAGAACTGTGCTGTGTGTTTCCCTTCAGAAACGGAGTTAAATGCCAGGCTCTGTGTCTTCCTACAAGCAAGAGTGCGTTTCAGGTAAACGCAGTCACTTTTCAGCTCAAACGAAGCTACATCGTTCACGAAGTTCACACGTTTCTCGCTCTTAACTGGAACGCATTGGATGTTCGAGGACCTGTGGTTTGGATCAGTTTCAGAAGCAGAGTTGAACTAGATATGGTCCGTGTGTGTAGGAAACACGGTTCTTTTGTTCTGAGCACACTCACGTTTCCCGCCTTATTAGAGACTCTAGAAAGCAAGAGAATGCTTCTTGCTCTAAAGCAGAGTGTGTTTCATGGATGAGAACTGTGCTGTGTGTTTCCCTTCAGAAACGGAGTTAAATGCCAGGCTCTGTGTCTTCCTACAAGCAAGAGTGCGTTTCAGGTAAACGCAGTCACTTTTCAGCTCAAACGAAGCTACATCGTTCACGAAGTTCACACGTTTCTCGCTCTTAACTGAAACGCATTGGATGTTCGAGGACCTGTGGTTTGTATCAGTTTCAGAAGCAGAGTTGAACTAGATATGGTCCGTGTGTGTAGGAAACACGGTTCTTTTGTTCTGAGCACACTCACGTTTCCCGCCTTATTAGAGACTCTAGAAAGCAAGAGAATGCTTCTTGCTCTAAAGCAGAGTGTGTTTCATGGATGAGAACTGTGCTGTGTGTTTCCCTTCAGAAACGGAGTTAAATGCCAGGCTCTGTGTCTTCCTACAAGCAAGAGTGCGTTTCAGGTAAACGCAGTCACTTTTCAGCTCAAACGAAGCTACATCGTTCACGAAGTTCACACGTTTCTCGCTCTTAACTGAGACGCATTGGATGTTCGAGGACCTGTGGTTTGTATCAGTTTCAGAAGCAGAGTTGAACTAGATATGGTCCGTGTGTGTAGGAAACACGGTTCTTTTGTTCTGAGCACACTAACGTTTCCCGCCTTATTAGAGACTCTAGAAAGCAAGAGAATGCTTCTTCCTCTAAAGCAGAGTGTGTTTCATGGATGAGAACTGTGCTGTGTGTTTCCCTTCAGAAACGGAGTTAAATGCCAGGCTCTGTGTCTTCCTACAAGCAAGAGTGCGTTTCAGGTAAACGCAGTCACTTTTCAGCTCAAACGAAGCTACATCGTTCACGAAGTTCACACGTTTCTCGCTCTTAACTGAGACGCAATGGATGTTCGAGGACCTGTGGTTTGTATCAGTTTCAGAAGCAGAGTTGAACTAGATATGGTCCGTGTGTGTAGGAAACACGGTTCTTTTGTTCTGAGCACACTCACGTTTCCCGCCTTATTAGAGACTCTAGAAAGCAAGAGAATGCTTCTTGCTCTAAAGCAGAGTGTGTTTCATGGATGAGAACTGTGCTGTGTGTTTCCCTTCAGAAACGGAGTTAAATGCCAGGCTCTGTGTCTTCCTACAAGCAAGAGTGCGTTTCAGGTAAACGCAGTCACTTTTCAGCTCAAACGAAGCTACATCGTTCACGAAGTTCACACGTTTCTCGCTCTTAACTGAGACGCATTGGATGTTCGAGGACCTGTGGTTTGTATCAGTTTCAGAAGCAGAGTTGAACTAGATATGGTCCGTGTGTGTAGGAAACACGGTTCTTTTGTTCTGAGCACACTCACGTTTCCCGCCTTATTAGAGACTCTAGAAAGCAAGAGAATGCTTCTTGCTCTAAAGCAGAGTGTGTTTCATGGATGAGAACTGTGCTGTGTGTTTCCCTTCAGAAACGGAGTTAAATGCCAGGCTCTGTGTCTTCCTACAAGCAAGAGTGCGTTTCAGGTAAACGCAGTCACTTTTCAGCTCAAACGAAGCTACATCGTTCACGAAGTTCACTCGTTTCTCGCTCTTAACTGAAACGCATTGGATGTTCGAGGACCTGTGGTTTGTATCAGTTTCAGAAGCAGAGTTGAACTAGATATGGTCCGTGTGTGTAGGAAACACGGTTCTTTTGTTCTGAGCACACTCACGTTTCCCGCCTTATTAGAGACTCTAGAAAGCAAGAGAATGCTTCTTGCTCTAAAGCAGAGTGTGTTTCATGGATGAGAACTGTGCTGTGTGTTTCCCTTCAGAAAAGGAGTTAAATGCCAGGCTCTGTGTCTTCCTACAAGCAAGAGTGCGTTTCAGGTAAACGCAGTCACTTTTCAGCTCAAACGAAGCTACATCGTTCACGAAGTTCACACGTTTCTCGCTCTTAACTGAAACGCATTGGATGTTCGAGGACCTGTGGTTTGTATCAGTTTCAGAAGCAGAGTTGAACTAGATATGGTCCGTGTGTGTAGGAAACACGGTTCTTTTGTTCTGAGCACACTCACGTTTCCCGCCTTATTAGAGACTCTAGAAAGCAAGAGAATGCTTCTTGCTCTAAAGCAGAGTGTGTTTCATGGATGAGAACTGTGCTGTGTGTTTCCCTTCAGAAATGGAGTTAAATGCCAGGCTCTGTGTCTTCCTACAAGCAAGAGTGCGTTTCAGGTAAACGCAGTCACTTTTCAGCTCAAACGAAGCTACATCGTTCACGAAGTTCACACGTTTCTCGCTCTTAACTGAAACGCATTGGATGTTCGAGGACCTGTGGTTTGTATCAGTTTCAGAAGCAGAGTTGAACTAGATATGGTCCGTGTGTGTAGGAAACACGGTTCTTTTGTTCTGAGCACACTCACGTTTCCCGCCTTATTAGAGACTCTAGAAAGCAAGAGAATGCTTCTTGCTCTAAAGCAGAGTGTGTTTCATGGATGAGAACTGTGCTGTGTGTTTCCCTTCAGAAACGGAGTTAAATGCCAGGCTCTGTGTCTTCCTACAAGCAAGAGTGCGTTTCAGGTAAACGCAGTCACTTTTCAGCTCAAACGAAGCTACATCGTTCACGAAGTTCACACGTTTCTCGCTCTTAACTGAGACGCATTGGATGTTCGAGGACCTGTGGTTTGTATCAGTTTCAGAAGCAGAGTTGAACTAGATATGGTCCGTGTGTGTAGGAAACACGGTTCTTTTGTTCTGAGCACACTCACGTTTCCCGCCTTATTAGAGACTCTAGAAAGCAAGAGAATGCTTCTTGCTCTAAAGCAGAGTGTGTTTCATGGATGAGAACTGTGCTGTGTGTTTCCCTTCAGAAACGGAGTTAAATGCCAGGCTCTGTGTCTTCCTACAAGCAAGAGTGCGTTTCAGGTAAACGCAGTCACTTTTCAGCTCAAAGGAAGCTACATCGTTCACGAAGTTCACACGTTTCTCGCTCTTAACTGAGACGCATTGGATGTTCGAGGACCTGTGGTTTGTATCAGTTTCAGAAGCAGAGTTGAACTAGATATGGTCCGTGTGTGTAGGAAACACGGTTCTTTTGTTCTGAGCACACTCACGTTTCCCGCCTTATTAGAGACTCTAGAAAGCAAGAGAATGCTTCTTGCTCTAAAGCAGAGTGTGTTTCATGGATGAGAACTGTGCTGTGTGTTTCCCTTCAGAAACGGAGTTAAATGCCAGGCTCTGTGTCTTCCTACAAGCAAGAGTGCGTTTCAGGTAAACGCAGTCACTTTTCAGCTCAAACGAAGCTACATCGTTCACGAAGTTCACACGTTTCTCGCTCTTAACTGAAACGCATTGGATGTTCGAGGACCTGTGGTTTGTATCAGTTTCAGAAGCAGAGTTGAACTAGATATGGTCCGTGTGTGTAGGAAACACGGTTCTTTTGTTCTGAGCACACTCACGTTTCCCGCCTTATTAGAGACTCTAGAAAGCAAGAGAATGCTTCTTGCTCTAAAGCAGAGTGTGTTTCATGGATGAGAACTGTGCTGTGTGTTTCCCTTCAGAAACGGAGTTAAATGCCAGGCTCTGTGTCTTTCTACAAGCAAGAGTGCGTTTCAGGTAAACGCAGTCACTTTTCAGCTCAAACGAAGCTACATCGTTCACGAAGTTCACACGTTTCTCGCTCTTAACTGAAACGCATTGGATGTTCGAGGACCTGTGGTTTGTATCAGTTTCAGAAGCAGAGTTGAACTAGATATGGTCCGTGTGTGTAGGAAACACGGTTCTTTTGTTCTGAGCACACTCACGTTTCCCGCCGTATTAGAGACTCTAGAAAGCAAGGGAATGCTTCTTGCTCTAAAGCAGAGTGTGTTTCATGGATGATAACTGTGCTGTGTGTTTCCCTTCAGAAACGGAGTTAAATGCCAGGCTCTGTGTCTTCCTACAAGCAAGAGTGCGTTTCAGGTAAACGCAGTCACTTTTCAGCTCAAACGAAGCTACATCGTTCACGAAGTTCACACGTTTCTCGCTCTTAACTGAAACGCATTGGATGTTCGAGGACCTGTGGTTTGTATCAGTTTCAGAAGCAGAGTTGAACTAGATATGGTCCGTGTGTGTAGGAAACACGGTTCTTTTGTTCTGAGCACACTCACGTTTCCCGCCTTATTAGAGACTCTAGAAAGCAAGAGAATGCTTCTTGCTCTAAAGCAGAGTGTGTTTCATGGATGAGAACTGTGCTGTGTGTTTCCCTTCAGAAACGGAGTTAAATGCCAGGCTCTGTGTCTTCCTACAAGCAAGAGTGCGTTTCAGGTAAACGCAGTCACTTTTCAGCTCAAACGAAGCTACATCGTTCACGAAGTTCACACGTTTCTCGCTCTTAACTGAGACGCATTGGATGTTCGAGGACCTGTGGTTTGTATCAGTTTCAGAAGCAGAGTTGAACTAGATATGGTCCGTGTGTGTAGGAAACACGGTTCTTTTGTTCTGAGCACACTCACGTTTCCCGCCTTATTAGAGACTCTAGAAAGCAAGAGAATGCTTCTTGCTCTAAAGCAGAGTGTGTTTCATGGATGAGAACTGTGCTGTGTGTTTCCCTTCAGAAACGGAGTTAAATGCCAGGCTCTGTGTCTTCCTACAAGCAAGAGTGCGTTTCAGGTAAACGCAGTCACTTTTCAGCTCAAACGAAGCTACATCATTCACGAAGTTCACACGTTTCTCGCTCTTAACTGAAACGCATTGGATGTTCGAGGACCTGTGGTTTGTATCAGTTTCAGAAGCAGAGTTGAACTAGATATGGTCCGTGTGTGTAGGAAACACGGTTCTTTTGTTCTGAGCACACTCACGTTTCCCGCCTTATTAGAGACTCTAGAAAGCAAGAGAATGCTTCTTGCTCTAAAGCAGAGTGTGTTTCATGGATGAGAACTGTGCTGTGTGTTTCCCTTCAGAAACGGAGTTAAATGCCAGGCTCTGTGTCTTCCTACAAGCAAGAGTGCGTTTCAGGTAAACGCACTCACTTTTCAGCTCAAACGAAGCTACATCGTTCACGAAGTTCACACGTTTCTCGCTCTTAACTGAGACGCATTGGATGTTCGAGGACCTGTGGTTTGTATCAGTTTCAGAAGCAGAGTTGAACTAGATATGGTCCGTGTGTGTAGGAAACACGGTTCTTTTGTTCTGAGCACACTCACGTTTCCCGCCTTATTAGAGACTCTAGAAAGCAAGAGAATGCTTCTTGCTCTAAAGCAGAGTGTGTTTCATGGATGAGAACTGTGCTGTGTGTTTCCCTTCAGAAACGGAGTTAAATGCCAGGCTCTGTGTCTTCCTACAAGCAAGAGTGCGTTTCAGGTAAACGCAGTCACTTTTCAGCTCAAACGAAGCTACATCGTTCACGAAGTTCACACGTTTCTCGCTCTTAACTGAGACGCATTGGATGTTCGAGGACCTGTGGTTTGTATCAGTTTCAGAAGCAGAGTTGAACTAGATATGGTCCGTGTGTGTAGGAAACACGGTTCTTTTGTTCTGAGCACACTCACGTTTCCCGCCTTATTAGAGACTCTAGAAAGCAAGAGAATGCTTCTTGCTCTAAAGCAGAGTGTGTTTCATGGATGAGAACTGTGCTGTGTGTTTCCCTTCAGAAACGGAGTTAAATGCCAGGCTCTGTGTCTTCCTACAAGCAAGAGTGCGTTTCAGGTAAACGCAGTCACTTTTCAGCTCAAACGAAGCTACATCGTTCACGAAGTTCACTCGTTTCTCGCTCTTAACTGAAACGCATTGGATGTTCGAGGACCTGTGGTTTGTATCAGTTTCAGAAGCAGAGTTGAACTAGATATGGTCCGTGTGTGTAGGAAACACGGTTCTTTTGTTCTGAGCACACTCACGTTTCCCGCCTTATTAGAGACTCTAGAAAGCAAGAGAATGCTTCTTGCTCTAAAGCAGAGTGTGTTTCATGGATGAGAACTGTGCTGTGTGTTTCCCTTCAGAAAAGGAGTTAAATGCCAGGCTCTGTGTCTTCCTACAAGCAAGAGTGCGTTTCAGGTAAACGCAGTCACTTTTCAGCTCAAACGAAGCTACATCGTTCACGAAGTTCACACGTTTCTCGCTCTTAACTGAAACGCATTGGATGTTCGAGGACCTGTGGTTTGTATCAGTTTCAGAAGCAGAGTTGAACTAGATATGGTCCGTGTGTGTAGGAAACACGGTTCTTTTGTTCTGAGCACACTCACGTTTCCCGCCTTATTAGAGACTCTAGAAAGCAAGAGAATGCTTCTTGCTCTAAAGCAGAGTGTGTTTCATGGATGAGAACTGTGCTGTGTGTTTCCCTTCAGAAATGGAGTTAAATGCCAGGCTCTGTGTCTTCCTACAAGCAAGAGTGCGTTTCAGGTAAACGCAGTCACTTTTCAGCTCAAACGAAGCTACATCGTTCACGAAGTTCACACGTTTCTCGCTCTTAACTGAAACGCATTGGATGTTCGAGGACCTGTGGTTTGTATCAGTTTCAGAAGCAGAGTTGAACTAGATATGGTCCGTGTGTGTAGGAAACACGGTTCTTTTGTTCTGAGCACACTCACGTTTCCCGCCTTATTAGAGACTCTAGAAAGCAAGAGAATGCTTCTTGCTCTAAAGCAGAGTGTGTTTCATGGATGAGAACTGTGCTGTGTGTTTCCCTTCAGAAACGGAGTTAAATGCCAGGCTCTGTGTCTTCCTACAAGCAAGAGTGCGTTTCAGGTAAACGCAGTCACTTTTCAGCTCAAACGAAGCTACATCGTTCACGAAGTTCACACGTTTCTCGCTCTTAACTGAGACGCATTGGATGTTCGAGGACCTGTGGTTTGTATCAGTTTCAGAAGCAGAGTTGAACTAGATATGGTCCGTGTGTGTAGGAAACACGGTTCTTTTGTTCTGAGCACACTCACGTTTCCCGCCTTATTAGAGACTCTAGAAAGCAAGAGAATGCTTCTTGCTCTAAAGCAGAGTGTGTTTCATGGATGAGAACTGTGCTGTGTGTTTCCCTTCAGAAACGGAGTTAAATGCCAGGCTCTGTGTCTTCCTACAAGCAAGAGTGCGTTTCAGGTAAACGCAGTCACTTTTCAGCTCAAAGGAAGCTACATCGTTCACGAAGTTCACACGTTTCTCGCTCTTAACTGAGACGCATTGGATGTTCGAGGACCTGTGGTTTGTATCAGTTTCAGAAGCAGAGTTGAACTAGATATGGTCCGTGTGTGTAGGAAACACGGTTCTTTTGTTCTGAGCACACTCACGTTTCCCGCCTTATTAGAGACTCTAGAAAGCAAGAGAATGCTTCTTGCTCTAAAGCAGAGTGTGTTTCATGGATGAGAACTGTGCTGTGTGTTTCCCTTCAGAAACGGAGTTAAATGCCAGGCTCTGTGTCTTCCTACAAGCAAGAGTGCGTTTCAGGTAAACGCAGTCACTTTTCAGCTCAAACGAAGCTACATCGTTCACGAAGTTCACACGTTTCTCGCTCTTAACTGAAACGCATTGGATGTTCGAGGACCTGTGGTTTGTATCAGTTTCAGAAGCAGAGTTGAACTAGATATGGTCCGTGTGTGTAGGAAACACGGTTCTTTTGTTCTGAGCACACTCACGTTTCCCGCCTTATTAGAGACTCTAGAAAGCAAGAGAATGCTTCTTGCTCTAAAGCAGAGTGTGTTTCATGGATGAGAACTGTGCTGTGTGTTTCCCTTCAGAAACGGAGTTAAATGCCAGGCTCTGTGTCTTTCTACAAGCAAGAGTGCGTTTCAGGTAAACGCAGTCACTTTTCAGCTCAAACGAAGCTACATCGTTCACGAAGTTCACACGTTTCTCGCTCTTAACTGAAACGCATTGGATGTTCGAGGACCTGTGGTTTGTATCAGTTTCAGAAGCAGAGTTGAACTAGATATGGTCCGTGTGTGTAGGAAACACGGTTCTTTTGTTCTGAGCACACTCACGTTTCCCGCCGTATTAGAGACTCTAGAAAGCAAGGGAATGCTTCTTGCTCTAAAGCAGAGTGTGTTTCATGGATGATAACTGTGCTGTGTGTTTCCCTTCAGAAACGGAGTTAAATGCCAGGCTCTGTGTCTTCCTACAAGCAAGAGTGCGTTTCAGGTAAACGCAGTCACTTTTCAGCTCAAACGAAGCTACATCGTTCACGAAGTTCACACGTTTCTCGCTCTTAACTGAAACGCATTGGATGTTCGAGGACCTGTGGTTTGTATCAGTTTCAGAAGCAGAGTTGAACTAGATATGGTCCGTGTGTGTAGGAAACACGGTTCTTTTGTTCTGAGCACACTCACGTTTCCCGCCTTATTAGAGACTCTAGAAAGCAAGAGAATGCTTCTTGCTCTAAAGCAGAGTGTGTTTCATGGATGAGAACTGTGCTGTGTGTTTCCCTTCAGAAACGGAGTTAAATGCCAGGCTCTGTGTCTTCCTACAAGCAAGAGTGCGTTTCAGGTAAACGCAGTCACTTTTCAGCTCAAACGAAGCTACATCGTTCACGAAGTTCACACGTTTCTCGCTCTTAACTGAGACGCATTGGATGTTCGAGGACCTGTGGTTTGTATCAGTTTCAGAAGCAGAGTTGAACTAGATATGGTCCGTGTGTGTAGGAAACACGGTTCTTTTGTTCTGAGCACACTCACGTTTCCCGCCTTATTAGAGACTCTAGAAAGCAAGAGAATGCTTCTTGCTCTAAAGCAGAGTGTGTTTCATGGATGAGAACTGTGCTGTGTGTTTCCCTTCAGAAACGGAGTTAAATGCCAGGCTCTGTGTCTTCCTACAAGCAAGAGTGCGTTTCAGGTAAACGCAGTCACTTTTCAGCTCAAACGAAGCTACATCATTCACGAAGTTCACACGTTTCTCGCTCTTAACTGAAACGCATTGGATGTTCGAGGACCTGTGGTTTGTATCAGTTTCAGAAGCAGAGTTGAACTAGATATGGTCCGTGTGTGTAGGAAACACGGTTCTTTTGTTCTGAGCACACTCACGTTTCCCGCCTTATTAGAGACTCTAGAAAGCAAGAGAATGCTTCTTGCTCTAAAGCAGAGTGTGTTTCATGGATGAGAACTGTGCTGTGTGTTTCCCTTCAGAAACGGAGTTAAATGCCAGGCTCTGTGTCTTCCTACAAGCAAGAGTGCGTTTCAGGTAAACGCACTCACTTTTCAGCTCAAACGAAGCTACATCGTTCACGAAGTTCACACGTTTCTCGCTCTTAACTGAGACGCATTGGATGTTCGAGGACCTGTGGTTTGTATCAGTTTCAGAAGCAGAGTTGAACTAGATATGGTCCGTGTGTGTAGGAAACACGGTTCTTTTGTTCTGAGCACACTCACGTTTCCCGCCTTATTAGAGACTCTAGAAAGCAAGAGAATGCTTCTTGCTCTAAAGCAGAGTGTGTTTCATGGATGAGAACTGTGCTGTGTGTTTCCCTTCAGAAACGGAGTTAAATGCCAGGCTCTGTGTCTTCCTACAAGCAAGAGTGCGTTTCAGGTAAACGCAGTCACTTTTCAGCTCAAACGAAGCTACATCGTTCACGAAGTTCACACGTTTCTCGCTCTTAACTGAGACGCATTGGATGTTCGAGGACCTGTGGTTTGTATCAGTTTCAGAAGCAGAGTTGAACTAGATATGGTCCGTGTGTGTAGGAAACACGGTTCTTTTGTTCTGAGCACACTCACGTTTCCCGCCTTATTAGAGACTCTAGAAAGCAAGAGAATGCTTCTTGCTCTAAAGCAGAGTGTGTTTCATGGATGAGAACTGTGCTGTGTGTTTCCCTTCAGAAACGGAGTTAAATGCCAGGCTCTGTGTCTTCCTACAAGCAAGAGTGCGTTTCAGGTAAACGCAGTCACTTTTCAGCTCAAACGAAGCTACATCATTCACGAAGTTCACACGTTTCTCGCTCTTAACTGAAACGCATTGGATGTTCGAGGACCTGTGGTTTGTATCAGTTTCAGAAGCAGAGTTGAACTAGATATGGTCCGTGAGTGTAGGAAACACGGTTCTTTTGTTCTGAGCACACTCACGTTTCCCTCCTTATTAGAGACTCTAGAAAGCAAGAGAATGCTTCTTGCTCTAAAGCAGAGTGTGTTTCATGGATGAGAACTGTGCTGTGTGTTTCCCTTCAGAAACGGAGTTAAATGCCAGGCTCTGTGTCTTCCTACAAGCAAGAGTGCGTTTCAGGTAAACGCACTCACTTTTCAGCTCAAACGAAGCTACATCGTTCACGAAGTTCACACGTTTCTCGCTCTTAACTGAAACGCATTGGATGTTCGAGGACCTGTGGTTTGTATCAGTTTCAGAAGCAGAGTTGAACTAGATATGGTCCGTGTGTGTAGGAAACACGGTTCTTTTGTTCTGAGCACACTCACGTTTCCCGCCTTATTAGAGACTCTAGAAAGCAAGAGAATGCTTCTTGCTCTAAAGCAGAGTGTGTTTCATGGATGAGAACTGTGCTGTGTGTTTCCCTTCAGAAACGGAGTTAAATGCCAGGCTCTGTGTCTTCCTACAAGCAAGAGTGCGTTTCAGGTAAACGCAGTCACTTTTCAGCTCAAACGAAGCTACATCGTTCACGAAGTTCACACGTTTCTCGCTCTTAACTGAGACGCATTGGATGTTCGAGGACCTGTGGTTTGTATCAGTTTCAGAAGCAGAGTTGAACTAGATATGGTCCGTGTGTGTAGGAAACACGGTTCTTTTGTTCTGAGCACACTCACGTTTCCCGCCTTATTAGAGACTCTAGAAAGCAAGAGAATGCTTCTTGCTCTAAAGCAGAGTGTGTTTCATGGATGAGAACTGTGCTGTGTGTTTCCCTTCAGAAACGGAGTTAAATGCCAGGCTCTGTGTCTTCCTACAAGCAAGAGTGCTTTTCAGGTAAACGCAGTCACTTTTCAGCTCAAACGAAGCTACATCGTTCACGAAGTTCACACGTTTCTCGCTCTTAACTGAAACGCATTGGATGTTCGAGGACCTGTGGTTTGTATCAGTTTCAGAAGCAGAGTTGAACTAGATATGGTCCGTGTGTGTAGGAAACACGGTTCTTTTGTTCTGAGCACACTCACGTTTCCCGCCTTATTAGAGACTCTAGAAAGCAAGAGAATGCTTCTTGCTCTAAAGCAGAGTGTGTTTCATGGATGAGAACTGTGCTGTGTGTTTCCCTTCAGAAACGGAGTTAAATGCCAGGCTCTGTGTCTTCCTACAAGCAAGAGTGCGTTTCAGGTAAACGCAGTCACTTTTCAGCTCAAACGAAGCTACATCGTTCACGAAGTTCACACGTTTCTCGCTCTTAACTGAGACGCATTGGATGTTCGAGGACCTGTGGTTTGTATCAGTTTCAGAAGCAGAGTTGAACTAGATATGGTCCGTGTGTGTAGGAAACACGGTTCTTTTGTTCTGAGCACACTCACGTTTCCCGCCTTATTAGAGACTCTAGAAAGCAAGAGAATGCTTCTTGCTCTAAAGCAGAGTGTGTTTCATGGATGAGAACTGTGCTGTGTGTTTCCCTTCAGAAACGGAGTTAAATGCCAGGCTCTGTGTATTCCTACAAGCAAGAGTGCGTTTCAGGTAAACGCAGTCACTTTTCAGCTCAAACGAAGCTACATCATTCACGAAGTTCACACGTTTCTCGCTCTTAACTGAAACGCATTGGATGTTCAAGGACCTGTGGTTTGTATCAGTTTCAGAAGCAGAGTTGAACTAGATATGGTCCGTGTGTGTAGGAAACACGGTTCTTTTGTTCTGAGCACACTCACGTTTCCCGCCTTATTAGAGACTCTAGAAAGCAAGAGAATGCTTCTTGCTCTAAAGCAGAGTGTGTTTCATGGATGAGAACTGTGCTGTGTGTTTCCCTTCAGAAACGGAGTTAAATGCCAGGCTCTGTGTCTTCCTACAAGCAAGAGTGCGTTTCAGGTAAACGCAGTCACTTTTCAGCTCAAACGAAGCTACATCGTTCACGAAGTTCACACGTTTCTCGCTCTTAACTGAAACGCATTGGATGTTCGAGGACCTGTGGTTTGTATCAGTTTCAGAAGCAGAGTTGAACTAGATATGGTCCGTGTGTGTAGGAAACACGGTTCTTTTGTTCTGAGCACACTCACGTTTCCCGCCTTATTAGAGACTCTAGAAAGCAAGAGAATGCTTCTTGCTCTAAAGCAGAGTGTGTTTCATGGATGAGAACTGTGCTGTGTGTTTCCCTTCAGAAACGGAGTTAAATGCCAGGCTCTGTGTCTTCCTACAAGCAAGAGTGCGTTTCAGGTAAACGCAGTCACTTTTCAGCTCAAACGAAGCTACATCGTTCACGAAGTTCACACGTTTCTCGCTCTTAACTGAGACGCATTGGATGTTCGAGGACCTGTGGTTTGTATCAGTTTCAGAAGCAGAGTTGAACTAGATATGGTCCGTGTGTGTAGGAAACACGGTTCTTTTGTTCTGAGCACACTCACGTTTCCCGCCTTATTAGAGACTCTAGGAAGCAAGAGAATGCTTCTTGCTCTAAAGCAGAGTGTGTTTCATGGATGAGAACTGTGCTGTGTGTTTCCCTTCAGAAACGGAGTTAAATGCCAGGCTCTGTGTCTTCCTACAAGCAAGAGTGCGTTTCAGGTAAACGCAGTCACTTTTCAGCTCAAACGAAGCTACATCGTTCACGAAGTTCACACGTTTCTCGCTCTTAACTGAAACGCATTGGATGTTCGAGGACCTGTAATTTGGATCAGTTTCAGAAGCAGAGTTGAACTAGATATGGTCCGTGTGTGTAGGAAACACGGTTCTTTTGTTCTGAGCACACTCACGTTTCCCGCCTTATTAGAGACTCTAGAAAGCAAGAGAATGCTTCTTGCTCTAAAGCAGAGTGTGTTTCATGGATGAGAACTGTGCTGTGTGTTTCCCTTCAGAAACGGAGTTAAATGCCAGGCTCTGTGTCTTCCTACAAGCAAGAGTGCGTTTCAGGTAAACGCAGTCACTTTTCAGCTCAAACGAAGCTACATCGTTCACGAAGTTCACACGTTTCTCGCTCTTAACTGAGACGCATTGGATGTTCGAGGACCTGTGGTTTGTATCAGTTTCAGAAGCAGAGTTGAACTAGATATGGTCCGTGTGTGTAGGAAACACGGTTCTTTTGTTCTGAGCACACTCACGTTTCCCGCCTTATTAGAGACTCTAGAAAGCAAGAGAATGCTTCTTGCTCTAAAGCAGAGTGTGTTTCATGGATGAGAACTGTGCTGTGTGTTTCCCTTCAGAAACGGAGCTAAATGCCAGGCTCTGTGTCTTCCTACAAGCAAGAGTGCGTTTCAGGTAAACGCAGTCACTTTTCAGCTCAAACGAAGCTACATCGTTCACGAAGTTCACACGTTTCTCGCTCTTAACTGAGACGCATTGGATGTTCGAGGACCTGTGGTTTGTATCAGTTTCAGAAGCAGAGTTGAACTAGATATGGTCCGTGTGTGTAGGAAACACGGTTCTTTTGTTCTGAGCACACTCACGTTTCCCGCCTTATTAGAGACTCTAGAAAGCAAGAGAATGCTTCTTGCTCTAAAGCAGAGTGTGTTTCATGGATGAGAACTGTGCTGTGTGTTTCCCTTCAGAAACGGAGTTAAATGCCAGGCTCTGTGTCTTCCTACAAGCAAGAGTGCGTTTCAGGTAAACGCAGTCACTTTTCAGCTCAAACGAAGCTACATCGTTCACGAAGTTCACACGTTTCTCGCTCTTAACTGAGACGCATTGGATGTTCGAGGACCTGTGGTTTGTATCAGTTTCAGAAGCAGAGTTGAACTAGATATGGTCCGTGTGTGTAGGAAACACGGTTCTTTTGTTCTGAGCACACTCACGTTTCCCGCCTTATTAGAGACTCTAGAAAGCAAGAGAATGCTTCTTGCTCTAAAGCAGAGTGTGTTTCATGGATGAGAACTGTGCTGTGTGTTTCCCTTCAGAAACGGAGTTAAATGCCAGGCTCTGTGTCTTCCTACAAGCAAGAGTGCGTTTCAGGTAAACGCAGTCACTTTTCAGCTCAAACGAAGCTACATCGTTCACGAAGTTCACACGTTTCTCGCTCTTAACTGAAACGCATTGGATGTTCGAGGACCTGTGGTTTGTATCAGTTTCAGAAGCAGAGTTGAACTAGATATGGTCCGTGTGTGTAGGAAACACGGTTCTTTTGTTCTGAGCACACTCACGTTTCCCGCCTTATTAGAGACTCTAGAAAGCAAGAGAATGCTTCTTGCTCTAAAGCAGAGTGTGTTTCATGGATGAGAACTGTGCTGTGTGTTTCCCTTCAGAAACGGAGTTAAATGCCAGGCTCTGTGTCTTCCTACAAGCAAGAGTGCGTTTCAGGTAAACGCAGTCACTTTTCAGCTCAAACGAAGCTACATCGTTCACGAAGTTCACACGTTTCTCGCTCTTAACTGAGACGCATTGGATGTTCGAGGACCTGTGGTTTGTATCAGTTTCAGAAGCAGAGTTGAACTAGATATGGTCCGTGTGTGTAGGAAACACGGTTCTTTTGTTCTGAGCACACTCACGTTTCCCGCCTTATTAGAGACTCTAGAAAGCAAGAGAATGCTTCTTGCTCTAAAGCAGAGTGTGTTTCATGGATTAGAACTGTGCTGTGTGTTTCCCTTCAGAAACGGAGTTAAATGCCAGGCTCTGTGTCTTCCTACAAGCAAGAGTGCGTTTCAGGTAAACGCAGTCACTTTTCAGCTCAAACGAAGCTACATCGTTCACGAAGTTCACACGTTTCTCGCTCTTAACTGAGACGCATTGGATGTTCGAGGACCTGTGGTTTGTATCAGTTTCAGAAGCAGAGTTGAACTAGATATGGTCCGTGTGTGTAGGAAACACGGTTCTTTTGTTCTGAGCACACTCACGTTTCCCGCCTTATTAGAGACTCTAGGAAGCAAGAGAATGCTTCTTGCTCTAAAGCAGAGTGTGTTTCATGGATGAGAACTGTGCTGTGTGTTTCCCTTCAGAAACGGAGTTAAATGCCAGGCTCTGTGTCTTCCTACAAGCAAGAGTGCGTTTCAGGTAAACGCAGTCACTTTTCAGCTCAAACGAAGCTACATCGTTCACGAAGTTCACACGTTTCTCGCTCTTAACTGAAACGCATTGGATGTTCGAGGACCTGTAATTTGGATCAGTTTCAGAAGCAGAGTTGAACTAGATATGGTCCGTGTGTGTAGGAAACACGGTTCTTTTGTTCTGAGCACACTCACGTTTCCCGCCTTATTAGAGACTCTAGAAAGCAAGAGAATGCTTCTTGCTCTAAAGCAGAGTGTGTTTCATGGATGAGAACTGTGCTGTGTGTTTCCCTTCAGAAACGGAGTTAAATGCCAGGCTCTGTGTCTTCCTACAAGCAAGAGTGCGTTTCAGGTAAACGCAGTCACTTTTCAGCTCAAACGAAGCTACATCGTTCACGAAGTTCACACGTTTCTCGCTCTTAACTGAGACGCATTGGATGTTCGAGGACCTGTGGTTTGTATCAGTTTCAGAAGCAGAGTTGAACTAGATATGGTCCGTGTGTGTAGGAAACACGGTTCTTTTGTTCTGAGCACACTCACGTTTCCCGCCTTATTAGAGACTCTAGAAAGCAAGAGAATGCTTCTTGCTCTAAAGCAGAGTGTGTTTCATGGATGAGAACTGTGCTGTGTGTTTCCCTTCAGAAACGGAGCTAAATGCCAGGCTCTGTGTCTTCCTACAAGCAAGAGTGCGTTTCAGGTAAACGCAGTCACTTTTCAGCTCAAAGGAAGCTACATTGTTCACGAAGTTCACACGTTTCTCGCTCTTAACTGAGACGCATTGGATGTTCGAGGACCTGTGGTTTGTATCAGTTTCAGAAGCAGAGTTGAACTAGATATGGTCCGTGTGTGTAGGAAACACGGTTCTTTTGTTCTGAGCACACTCACGTTTCCCGCCTTATTAGAGACTCTAGAAAGCAAGAGAATGCTTCTTGCTCTAAAGCAGAGTGTGTTTCATGGATGAGAACTGTGCTGTGTGTTTCCCTTCAGAAACGGAGTTAAATGCCAGGCTCTGTGTCTTCCTACAAGCAAGAGTGCGTTTCAGGTAAACGCAGTCACTTTTCAGCTCAAACGAAGCTACATCGTTCACGAAGTTCACACGTTTCTCGCTCTTAACTGAGACGCATTGGATGTTCGAGGACCTGTGGTTTGTATCAGTTTCAGAAGCAGAGTTGAACTAGATATGGTCCGTGTGTGTAGAAAACACGGTTCTTTTGTTCTGAGCACACTCACGTTTCCCGCCTTATTAGAGACTCTAGAAAGCAAGAGAATGCTTCTTGCTCTAAAGCAGAGTGTGTTTCATGGATGAGAACTGTGCTGTGTGTTTCCCTTCAGAAACGGAGTTAAATGCCAGGCTCTGTGTCTTCCTACAAGCAAGAGTGCGTTTCAGGTAAACGCAGTCACTTTTCAGCTCAAACGAAGCTACATCGTTCACGAAGTTCACACGTTTCTCGCTCTTAACTGAAACGCATTGGATGTTCGAGGACCTGTGGTTTGTATCAGTTTCAGAAGCAGAGTTGAACTAGATATGGTCCGTGTGTGTAGGAAACACGGTTCTTTTGTTCTGAGCACACTCACGTTTCCCGCCTTATTAGAGACTCTAGAAAGCAAGAGAATGCTTCTTGCTCTAAAGCAGAGTGTTTCATGGATGAGAACTGTGCTGTGTGTTTCCCTTCAGAAACGGAGTTAAATGCCAGGCTCTGTGTCTTCCTACAAGCAAGAGTGCGTTTCAGGTAAACGCAGTCACTTTTCATCTCAAATGAAGCTACATCGTTCACGAAGTTCACACGTTTCTCGCTCTTAACTGAAACGCATTGGATGTTCGAGGACCTGTGGTTTGGATCAGTTTCAGAAGCAGAGTTGAACTAGATATGGTCCGTGTGTCTAGGAAACACGGTTCTTTTGTTCTGAGCACACTCACGTTTCCCGCCTTATTAGAGACTCTAGAAAGCAAGAGAATGCTTCTTGCTCTAAAGCAGAGTGTGTTTCATGGATGAGAACTGTGCTGTGTGTTTCCCTTCAGAAACGGAGTTAAATGCCAGGCTCTGTGTCTTCCTACAAGCAAGAGTGCGTTTCAGGTAAACGCAGTCACTTTTCAGCTCAAACGAAGCTACATCGTTCACGAAGTTCACACGTTTCTCGCTCTTAACTGAGACGCATTGGATGTTCGAGGACCTGTGGTTTGTATCAGTTTCAGAAGCAGAGTTGAACTAGATATGGTCCGTGTGTGTAGGAAACACGGTTCTTTTGTTCTGAGCACACTCACGTTTCCCGCCTTATTAGAGACTCTAGAAAGCAAGAGAATGCTTCTTGCTCTAAAGCAGAGTGTGTTTCATGGATGAGAACTGTGCTGTGTGTTTCCCTTCAGAAACGGAGCTAAATGCCAGGCTCTGTGTCTTCCTACAAGCAAGAGTGCGTTTCAGGTAAACGCAGTCACTTTTCAGCTCAAACGAAGCTACATCGTTCACGAAGTTCACACGTTTCTCGCTCTTAACTGAGACGCATTGGATGTTCGAGGACCTGTGGTTTGTATCAGTTTCAGAAGCAGAGTTGAACTAGATATGGTCCGTGTGTGTAGGAAACACGGTTCTTTTGTTCTGAGCACACTCACGTTTCCCGCCTTATTAGAGACTCTAGAAAGCAAGAGAATGCTTCTTGCTCTAAAGCAGAGTGTGTTTCATGGATGAGAACTGTGCTGTGTGTTTCCCTTCAGAAACGGAGTTAAATGCCAGGCTCTGTGTCTTCCTACAAGCAAGAGTGCGTTTCAGGTAAACGCAGTCACTTTTCAGCTCAAACGAAGCTACATCGTTCACGAAGTTCACACGTTTCTCGCTCTTAACTGAGACGCAATGGATGGTCGAGGAACTGTGGTTTGTATCAGTTTCAGAAGCAGAGTTGAACTAGATATGGTCCGTGTGTGTAGGAAACACGGTTCTTTTGTTCTGAGCACACTCACGTTTCCCGCCTTATTAGAGACTCTAGAAAGCAAGAGAATGCTTCTTGCTCTAAAGCAGAGTGTGTTTCATGGATGAGAACTGTGCTGTGTGTTTCCCTTCAGAAACGGAGTTAAATGCCAGGCTCTGTGTCTTCCTACAAGCAAGAGTGCGTTTCAGGTAAACGCAGTCACTTTTCAGCTCAAACGAAGCTACATCGTTCACGAAGTTCACACGTTTCTCGCTCTTAACTGAGACGCATTGGATGTTCGAGGACCTGTGGTTTGTATCAGTTTCAGAAGCAGAGTTGAACTAGATATGGTCCGTGTGTGTAGGAAACACGGTTCTTTTGTTCTGAGCACACTCACGTTTCCCGCCTTATTAGAGACTCTAGAAAGCAAGAGAATGCTTCTTGCTCTAAAGCAGAGTGTGTTTCATGGATGAGAACTGTGCTGTGTGTTTCCCTTCAGAAACGGAGTTAAATGCCAGGCTCTGTGTCTTCCTACAAGCAAGAGTGCGTTTCAGGTAAACGCAGTCACTTTTCAGCTCAAACGAAGCTACATCGTTCACGAAGTTCACACGTTTCTCGCTCTTAACTGAGACGCATTGGATGTTCGAGGACCTGTGGTTTGTATCAGTTTCAGAAGCAGAGTTGAACTAGATATGGTCCGTGTGTGTAGGAAACACGGTTCTTTTGTTCTGAGCACACTCACGTTTCCCGCCTTATTAGAGACTCTAGGAAGCAAGAGAATGCTTCTTGCTCTAAAGCAGAGTGTGTTTCATGGATGAGAACTGTGCTGTGTGTTTCCCTTCAGAAACGGAGTTAAATGCCAGGCTCTGTGTCTTCCTACAAGCAAGAGTGCGTTTCAGGTAAACGCAGTCACTTTTCAGCTCAAACGAAGCTACATCGTTCACGAAGTTCACACGTTTCTCGCTCTTAACTGAAACGCATTGGATGTTCGAGGACCTGTGGTTTGGATCAGTTTCAGAAGCAGAGTTGAACTAGATATGGTCCGTGTGTGTAGGAAACACGGTTCTTTTGTTCTGAGCACACTCACGTTTCCCGCCTTATTAGAGACTCTAGAAAGCAAGAGAATGCTTCTTGCTCTAAAGCAGAGTGTGTTTCATGGATGAGAACTGTGCTGTGTGTTTCCCTTCAGAAACGGAGTTAAATGCCAGGCTCTGTGTCTTCCTACAAGCAAGAGTGCGTTTCAGGTAAACGCAGTCACTTTTCAGCTCAAACGAAGCTACATCGTTCACGAAGTTCACACGTTTCTCGCTCTTAACTGAGACGCATTGGATGTTCGAGGACCTGTGGTTTGTATCAGTTTCAGAAGCAGAGTTGAACTAGATATGGTCCGTGTGTGTAGGAAACACGGTTCTTTTGTTCTGAGCACACTCACGTTTCCCGCCTTATTAGAGACTCTAGAAAGCAAGAGAATGCTTCTTGCTCTAAAGCAGAGTGTGTTTCATGGATGAGAACTGTGCTGTGTGTTTCCCTTCAGAAACGGAGCTAAATGCCAGGCTCTGTGTCTTCCTACAAGCAAGAGTGCGTTTCAGGTAAACGCAGTCACTTTTCAGCTCAAACGAAGCTACATCGTTCACGAAGTTCACACGTTTCTCGCTCTTAACTGAGACGCATTGGATGTTCGAGGCCCTTGGTTTGTATCAGTTTCAGAAGCAGAGTTGAACTAGATATGGTCCGTGTGTGTAGGAAACACGGTTCTTTTGTTCTGAGCACACTCACGTTTCCCGCCTTATTAGAGACTCTAGAAAGCAAGAGAATGCTTCTTGCTCTAAAGCAGAGTGTGTTTCATGGATGAGAACTGTGCTGTGTGTTTCCCTTCAGAAACGGAGTTAAATGCCAGGCTCTGTGTCTTCCTACAAGCAAGAGTGCGTTTCAGGTAAACGCAGTCACTTTTCAGCTCAAACGAAGCTACATCGTTCACGAAGTTCACACGTTTCTCGCTCTTAACTGAGACGCAATGGATGGTCGAGGAACTGTGGTTTGTATCAGTTTCAGAAGCAGAGTTGAACTAGATATGGTCCGTGTGTGTAGGAAACACGGTTCTTTTGTTCTGAGCACACTCACGTTTCCCGCCTTATTAGAGACTCTAGAAAGCAAGAGAATGCTTCTTGCTCTAAAGCAGAGTGTGTTTCATGGATGAGAACTGTGCTGTGTGTTTCCCTTCAGAAACGGAGTTAAATGCCAGGCTCTGTGTCTTCCTACAAGCAAGAGTGCGTTTCAGGTAAACGCAGTCACTTTTCAGCTCAAACGAAGCTACATCGTTCACGAAGTTCACACGTTTCTCGCTCTTAACTGAGACGCATTGGATGTTCGAGGACCTGTGGTTTGTATCAGTTTCAGAAGCAGAGTTGAACTAGATATGGTCCGTGTGTGTAGGAAACACGGTTCTTTTGTTCTGAGCACACTCACGTTTCCCGCCTTATTAGAGACTCTAGAAAGCAAGAGAATGCTTCTTGCTCTAAAGCAGAGTGTGTTTCATGGATGAGAACTGTGCTGTGTGTTTCCCTTCAGAAACGGAGTTAAATGCCAGGCTCTGTGTCTTCCTACAAGCAAGAGTGCGTTTCAGGTAAAAGCAGTCACTTTTCAGCTCAAACGAAGCTACATCGTTCACGAAGTTCACACGTTTCTCGCTCTTAACTGAGACGCATTGGATGTTCGAGGACCTGTGGTTTGGATCAGTTTCAGAAGCAGAGTTGAACTAGATATGGTCCGTGTGTCTAGGAAACACGGTTCTTTTGTTCTGAGCACACTCACGTTTCCCGCCTTATTAGAGACTCTAGAAAGCAAGAGAATGCTTCTTGCTCTAAAGCAGAGTGTGTTTCATGGATGAGAACTGTGCTGTGTGTTTCCCTTCAGAAACGGAGTTAAATGCCAGGCTCTGTGTCTTCCTACAAGCAAGAGTGCGTTTCAGGTAAACGCAGTCACTTTTCAGCTCAAACGAAGCTACATCGTTCACGAAGTTCACACGTTTCTCGCTCTTAACTGAGACGCATTGGATGTTCGAGGACCTGTGGTTTGTATCAGTTTCAGAAGCAGAGTTGAACTAGATATGGTCCGTGTGTGTAGGAAACACGGTTCTTTTGTTCTGAGCACACTCACGTTTCCCGCCTTATTAGAGACTCTAGAAAGCAAGAGAATGCTTCTTGCTCTAAAGCAGAGTGTGTTTCATGGATGAGAACTGTGCTGTGTGTTTCCCTTCAGAAACGGAGCTAAATGCCAGGCTCTGTGTCTTCCTACAAGCAAGAGTGCGTTTCAGGTAAACGCAGTCACTTTTCAGCTCAAACGAAGCTACATCGTTCACGAAGTTCACACGTTTCTCGCTCTTAACTGAGACGCATTGGATGTTCGAGGACCTGTGGTTTGTATCAGTTTCAGAAGCAGAGTTGAACTAGATATGGTCCGTGTGTGTAGGAAACACGGTTCTTTTGTTCTGAGCACACTCACGTTTCCCGCCTTATTAGAGACTCTAGAAAGCAAGAGAATGCTTCTTGCTCTAAAGCAGAGTGTGTTTCATGGATGAGAACTGTGCTGTGTGTTTCCCTTCAGAAACGGAGTTAAATGCCAGGCTCTGTGTCTTCCTACAAGCAAGAGTGCGTTTCAGGTAAACGCAGTCACTTTTCAGCTCAAACGAAGCTACATCGTTCACGAAGTTCACACGTTTCTCGCTCTTAACTGAGACGCAATGGATGGTCGAGGAACTGTGGTTTGTATCAGTTTCAGAAGCAGAGTTGAACTAGATATGGTCCGTGTGTGTAGGAAACACGGTTCTTTTGTTCTGAGCACACTCACGTTTCCCGCCTTATTAGAGACTCTAGAAAGCAAGAGAATGCTTCTTGCTCTAAAGCAGAGTGTGTTTCATGGATGAGAACTGTGCTGTGTGTTTCCCTTCAGAAACGGAGTTAAATGCCAGGCTCTGTGTCTTCCTACAAGCAAGAGTGCGTTTCAGGTAAACGCAGTCACTTTTCAGCTCAAACGAAGCTACATCGTTCACGAAGTTCACACGTTTCTCGCTCTTAACTGAGACGCATTGGATGTTCGAGGACCTGTGGTTTGTATCAGTTTCAGAAGCAGAGTTGGTCTAGATATGGTCCGTGTGTGTAGGAAACACGGTTCTTTTGTTCTGAGCACACTCACGTTTCCCGCCTTATTAGAGACTCTAGAAAGCAAGAGAATGCTTCTTGCTCTAAAGCAGAGTGTGTTTCATGGATGAGAACTGTGCTGTGTGTTTCCCTTCAGAAACGGAGTTAAATGCCAGGCTCTGTGTCTTCCTACAAGCAAGAGTGCGTTTCAGGTAAACGCAGTCACTTTTCAGCTCAAACGAAGCTACATCGTTCACGAAGTTCACACGTTTCTCGCTCTTAACTGAGACGCATTGGATGTTCGAGGACCTGTGGTTTGTATCAGTTTCAGAAGCAGAGTTGAACTAGATATGGTCCGTGTGTGTAGGAAACACGGTTCTTTTGTTCTGAGCACACTCACGTTTCCCGCCTTATTAGAGACTCTAGAAAGCAAGAGAATGCTTCTTGCTCTAAAGCAGAGTGTGTTTCATGGATGAGAACTGTGCTGTGTGTTTCCCTTCAGAAACGGAGTTAAATGCCAGGCTCTGTGTCTTCCTACAAGCAAGAGTGCGTTTCAGGTAAACGCAGTCACTTTTCAGCTCAAACGAAGCTACATCGTTCACGAAGTTCACACGTTTCTCGCTCTTAACTGAGACGCATTGGATGTTCGAGGACCTGTGGTTTGTATCAGTTTCAGAAGCAGAGTTGAACTAGATATGGTCCGTGTGTGTAGGAAACACGGTTCTTTTGTTCTGAGCACACTCACGTTTCCCGCCTTATTAGAGACTCTAGAAAGCAAGAGAATGCTTCTTGCTCTAAAGCAGAGTGTGTTTCATGGATGAGAACTGTGCTGTGTGTTTCCCTTCAGAAACGGAGTTAAATGCCAGGCTCTGTGTCTTCCTACAAGCAAGAGTGCGTTTCAGGTAAACGCAGTCACTTTTCAGCTCAAACGAAGCTACATCGTTCACGAAGTTCACACGTTTCTCGCTCTTAACTGAAACGCATTGGATGTTCGAGGACCTGTGGTTTGTATCAGTTTCAGAAGCAGAGTTGAACTAGATATGGTCCGTGTGTCTAGGAAACACGGTTCTTTTGTTCTGAGCACACTCACGTTTCCCGCCTTATTAGAGACTCTAGAAAGCAAGAGAATGCTTCTTGCTCTAAAGCAGAGTGTGTTTCATGGATGAGAACTGTGCTGTGTGTTTCCCTTCAGAAACGGAGTTAAATGCCAGGCTCTGTGTCTTCCTACAAGCAAGAGTGCGTTTCAGGTAAACGCAGTCACTTTTCAGCTCAAACGAAGCTACATCGTTCACGAAGTTCACACGTTTCTCGCTCTTAACTGAAACGCATTGGATGTTCGAGGACCTGTGGTTTGTATCAGTTTCAGAAGCAGAGTTGAACTAGATATGGTCCGTGTGTGTAGGAAACACGGTTCTTTTGTTCTGAGCACACTCACGTTTCCCGCCTTATTAGAGACTCTAGAAAGCAAGAGAATGCTTCTTGCTCTAAAGCAGAGTGTGTTTCATGGATGAGAACTGTGCTGTGTGTTTCCCTTCAGAAACGGAGCTAAATGCCAGGCTCTGTGTCTTCCTACAAGCAAGAGTGCGTTTCAGGTAAACGCAGTCACTTTTCAGCTCAAACGAAGCTACATCGTTCACGAAGTTCACACGTTTCTCGCTCTTAACTGAGACGCATTGGATGTTCGAGGACCTGTGGTTTGTATCAGTTTCAGAAGCAGAGTTGAACTAGATATGGTCCGTGTGTGTAGGAAACACGGTTCTTTTGTTCTGAGCACACTCACGTTTCCCGCCTTATTAGAGACTCTAGAAAGCAAGAGAATGCTTCTTGCTCTAAAGCAGAGTGTGTTTCATGGATGAGAACTGTGCTGTGTGTTTCCCTTCAGAAACGGAGTTAAATGCCAGGCTCTGTGTCTTCCTACAAGCAAGAGTGCGTTTCAGGTAAACGCAGTCACTTTTCAGCTCAAACGAAGCTACATCGTTCACGAAGTTCACACGTTTCTCGCTCTTAACTGAGACGCAATGGATGGTCGAGGAACTGTGGTTTGTATCAGTTTCAGAAGCAGAGTTGAACTAGATATGGTCCGTGTGTGTAGGAAACACGGTTCTTTTGTTCTGAGCACACTCACGTTTCCCGCCTTATTAGAGACTCTAGAAAGCAAGAGAATGCTTCTTGCTCTAAAGCAGAGTGTGTTTCATGGATGAGAACTGTGCTGTGTGTTTCCCTTCAGAAACGGAGTTAAATGCCAGGCTCTGTGTCTTCCTACAAGCAAGAGTGCGTTTCAGGTAAACGCAGTCACTTTTCAGCTCAAACGAAGCTACATCGTTCACGAAGTTCACACGTTTCTCGCTCTTAACTGAGACGCATTGGATGTTCGAGGACCTGTGGTTTGTATCAGTTTCAGAAGCAGAGTTGGTCTAGATATGGTCCGTGTGTGTAGGAAACACGGTTCTTTTGTTCTGAGCACACTCACGTTTCCCGCCTTATTAGAGACTCTAGAAAGCAAGAGAATGCTTCTTGCTCTAAAGCAGAGTGTGTTTCATGGATGAGAACTGTGCTGTGTGTTTCCCTTCAGAAACGGAGTTAAATGCCAGGCTCTGTGTCTTCCTACAAGCAAGAGTGCGTTTCAGGTAAACGCAGTCACTTTTCAGCTCAAACGAAGCTACATCGTTCACGAAGTTCACACGTTTCTCGCTCTTAACTGAGACGCATTGGATGTTCGAGGACCTGTGGTTTGTATCAGTTTCAGAAGCAGAGTTGAACTAGATATGGTCCGTGTGTGTAGGAAACACGGTTCTTTTGTTCTGAGCACACTCACGTTTCCCGCCTTATTAGAGACTCTAGAAAGCAAGAGAATGCTTCTTGCTCTAAAGCAGAGTGTGTTTCATGGATGAGAACTGTGCTGTGTGTTTCCCTTCAGAAACGGAGTTAAATGCCAGGCTCTGTGTCTTCCTACAAGCAAGAGTGCGTTTCAGGTAAACGCAGTCACTTTTCAGCTCAAACGAAGCTACATCGTTCACGAAGTTCACACGTTTCTCGCTCTTAACTGAGACGCATTGGATGTTCGAGGACCTGTGGTTTGTATCAGTTTCAGAAGCAGAGTTGAACTAGATATGGTCCGTGTGTGTAGGAAACACGGTTCTTTTGTTCTGAGCACACTCACGTTTCCCGCCTTATTAGAGACTCTAGAAAGCAAGAGAATGCTTCTTGCTCTAAAGCAGAGTGTGTTTCATGGATGAGAACTGTGCTGTGTGTTTCCCTTCAGAAACGGAGTTAAATGCCAGGCTCTGTGTCTTCCTACAAGCAAGAGTGCGTTTCAGGTAAACGCAGTCACTTTTCAGCTCAAACGAAGCTACATCGTTCACGAAGTTCACACGTTTCTCGCTCTTAACTGAAACGCATTGGATGTTCGAGGACCTGTGGTTTGTATCAGTTTCAGAAGCAGAGTTGAACTAGATATGGTCCGTGTGTCTAGGAAACACGGTTCTTTTGTTCTGAGCACACTCACGTTTCCCGCCTTATTAGAGACTCTAGAAAGCAAGAGAATGCTTCTTGCTCTAAAGCAGAGTGTGTTTCATGGATGAGAACTGTGCTGTGTGTTTCCCTTCAGAAACGGAGTTAAATGCCAGGCTCTGTGTCTTCCTACAAGCAAGAGTGCGTTTCAGGTAAACGCAGTCACTTTTCAGCTCAAACGAAGCTACATCGTTCACGAAGTTCACACGTTTCTCGCTCTTAACTGAAACGCATTGGATGTTCGAGGACCTGTGGTTTGTATCAGTTTCAGAAGCAGAGTTGAACTAGATATGGTCCGTGTGTGTAGGAAACACGGTTCTTTTGTTCTGAGCACACTCACGTTTCCCGCCTTATTAGAGACTCTAGAAAGCAAGAGAATGCTTCTTGCTCTAAAGCAGAGTGTGTTTCATGGATGAGAACTGTGCTGTGTGTTTCCCTTCAGAAACGGAGCTAAATGCCAGGCTCTGTGTCTTCCTACAAGCAAGAGTGCGTTTCAGGTAAACGCAGTCACTTTTCAGCTCAAACGAAGCTACATCGTTCACGAAGTTCACACGTTTCTCGCTCTTAACTGAGACGCATTGGATGTTCGAGGACCTGTGGTTTGTATCAGTTTCAGAAGCAGAGTTGAACTAGATATGGTCCGTGTGTGTAGGAAACACGGTTCTTTTGTTCTGAGCACACTCACGTTTCCCGCCTTATTAGAGACTCTAGAAAGCAAGAGAATGCTTCTTGCTCTAAAGCAGAGTGTGTTTCATGGATGAGAACTGTGCTGTGTGTTTCCCTTCAGAAACGGAGTTAAATGCCAGGCTCTGTGTCTTCCTACAAGCAAGAGTGCGTTTCAGGTAAACGCAGTCACTTTTCAGCTCAAACGAAGCTACATCGTTCACGAAGTTCACACGTTTCTCGCTCTTAACTGAGACGCAATGGATGGTCGAGGACCTGTGGTTTGTATCAGTTTCAGAAGCAGAGTTGAACTAGATATGGTCCGTGTGTGTAGGAAACACGGTTCTTTTGTTCTGAGCACACTCACGTTTCCCGCCTTATTAGAGACTCTAGAAAGCAAGAGAATGCTTCTTGCTCTAAAGCAGAGTGTGTTTCATGGATGAGAACTGTGCTGTGTGTTTCCCTTCAGAAACGGAGTTAAATGCCAGGCTCTGTGTCTTCCTACAAGCAAGAGTGCGTTTCAGGTAAACGCAGTCACTTTTCAGCTCAAACGAAGCTACATCGTTCACGAAGTTCACACGTTTCTCGCTCTTAACTGAGACGCATTGGATGTTCGAGGACCTGTGGTTTGTATCAGTTTCAGAAGCAGAGTTGAACTAGATATGGTCCGTGTGTGTAGGAAACACGGTTCTTTTGTTCTGAGCACACTCACGTTTCCCGCCTTATTAGAGACTCTAGAAAGCAAGAGAATGCTTCTTGCTCTAAAGCAGAGTGTGTTTCATGGATGAGAACTGTGCTGTGTGTTTCCCTTCAGAAACGGAGTTAAATGCCAGGCTCTGTGTCTTCCTACAAGCAAGAGTGCGTTTCAGGTAAACGCAGTCACTTTTCAGCTCAAACGAAGCTACATCGTTCACGAAGTTCACACGTTTCTCGCTCTTAACTGAGACGCAATGGATGGTCGAGGAACTGTGGTTTGTATCAGTTTCAGAAGCAGAGTTGAACTAGATATGGTCCGTGTGTGTAGGAAACACGGTTCTTTTGTTCTGAGCACACTCACGTTTCCCGCCTTATTAGAGACTCTAGAAAGCAAGAGAATGCTTCTTGCTCTAAAGCAGAGTGTGTTTCATGGATGAGAACTGTGCTGTGTGTTTCCCTTCAGAAACGGAGTTAAATGCCAGGCTCTGTGTCTTCCTACAAGCAAGAGTGCGTTTCAGGTAAACGCAGTCACTTTTCAGCTCAAACGAAGCTACATCGTTCACGAAGTTCACACGTTTCTCGCTCTTAACTGAGACGCATTGGATGTTCGAGGACCTGTGGTTTGTATCAGTTTCAGAAGCAGAGTTGGTCTAGATATGGTCCGTGTGTGTAGGAAACACGGTTCTTTTGTTCTGAGCACACTCACGTTTCCCGCCTTATTAGAGACTCTAGAAAGCAAGAGAATGCTTCTTGCTCTAAAGCAGAGTGTGTTTCATGGATGAGAACTGTGCTGTGTGTTTCCCTTCAGAAACGGAGTTAAATGCCAGGCTCTGTGTCTTCCTACAAGCAAGAGTGCGTTTCAGGTAAACGCAGTCACTTTTCAGCTCAAACGAAGCTACATCGTTCACGAAGTTCACACGTTTCTCGCTCTTAACTGAGACGCATTGGATGTTCGAGGACCTGTGGTTTGTATCAGTTTCAGAAGCAGAGTTGAACTAGATATGGTCCGTGTGTGTAGGAAACACGGTTCTTTTGTTCTGAGCACACTCACGTTTCCCGCCTTATTAGAGACTCTAGAAAGCAAGAGAATGCTTCTTGCTCTAAAGCAGAGTGTGTTTCATGGATGAGAACTGTGCTGTGTGTTTCCCTTCAGAAACGGAGTTAAATGCCAGGCTCTGTGTCTTCCTACAAGCAAGAGTGCGTTTCAGGTAAACGCAGTCACTTTTCAGCTCAAACGAAGCTACATCGTTCACGAAGTTCACACGTTTCTCGCTCTTAACTGAGACGCATTGGATGTTCGAGGACCTGTGGTTTGTATCAGTTTCAGAAGCAGAGTTGAACTAGATATGGTCCGTGTGTGTAGGAAACACGGTTCTTTTGTTCTGAGCACACTCACGTTTCCCGCCTTATTAGAGACTCTAGAAAGCAAGAGAATGCTTCTTGCTCTAAAGCAGAGTGTGTTTCATGGATGAGAACTGTGCTGTGTGTTTCCCTTCAGAAACGGAGTTAAATGCCAGGCTCTGTGTCTTCCTACAAGCAAGAGTGCGTTTCAGGTAAACGCAGTCACTTTTCAGCTCAAACGAAGCTACATCGTTCACGAAGTTCACACGTTTCTCGCTCTTAACTGAAACGCATTGGATGTTCGAGGACCTGTGGTTTGTATCAGTTTCAGAAGCAGAGTTGAACTAGATATGGTCCGTGTGTCTAGGAAACACGGTTCTTTTGTTCTGAGCACACTCACGTTTCCCGCCTTATTAGAGACTCTAGAAAGCAAGAGAATGCTTCTTGCTCTAAAGCAGAGTGTGTTTCATGGATGAGAACTGTGCTGTGTGTTTCCCTTCAGAAACGGAGTTAAATGCCAGGCTCTGTGTCTTCCTACAAGCAAGAGTGCGTTTCAGGTAAACGCAGTCACTTTTCAGCTCAAACGAAGCTACATCGTTCACGAAGTTCACACGTTTCTCGCTCTTAACTGAAACGCATTGGATGTTCGAGGACCTGTGGTTTGTATCAGTTTCAGAAGCAGAGTTGAACTAGATATGGTCCGTGTGTGTAGGAAACACGGTTCTTTTGTTCTGAGCACACTCACGTTTCCCGCCTTATTAGAGACTCTAGAAAGCAAGAGAATGCTTCTTGCTCTAAAGCAGAGTGTGTTTCATGGATGAGAACTGTGCTGTGTGTTTCCCTTCAGAAACGGAGCTAAATGCCAGGCTCTGTGTCTTCCTACAAGCAAGAGTGCGTTTCAGGTAAACGCAGTCACTTTTCAGCTCAAACGAAGCTACATCGTTCACGAAGTTCACACGTTTCTCGCTCTTAACTGAGACGCATTGGATGTTCGAGGACCTGTGGTTTGTATCAGTTTCAGAAGCAGAGTTGAACTAGATATGGTCCGTGTGTGTAGGAAACACGGTTCTTTTGTTCTGAGCACACTCACGTTTCCCGCCTTATTAGAGACTCTAGAAAGCAAGAGAATGCTTCTTGCTCTAAAGCAGAGTGTGTTTCATGGATGAGAACTGTGCTGTGTGTTTCCCTTCAGAAACGGAGTTAAATGCCAGGCTCTGTGTCTTCCTACAAGCAAGAGTGCGTTTCAGGTAAACGCAGTCACTTTTCAGCTCAAACGAAGCTACATCGTTCACGAAGTTCACACGTTTCTCGCTCTTAACTGAGACGCAATGGATGGTCGAGGACCTGTGGTTTGTATCAGTTTCAGAAGCAGAGTTGAACTAGATATGGTCCGTGTGTGTAGGAAACACGGTTCTTTTGTTCTGAGCACACTCACGTTTCCCGCCTTATTAGAGACTCTAGAAAGCAAGAGAATGCTTCTTGCTCTAAAGCAGAGTGTGTTTCATGGATGAGAACTGTGCTGTGTGTTTCCCTTCAGAAACGGAGTTAAATGCCAGGCTCTGTGTCTTCCTACAAGCAAGAGTGCGTTTCAGGTAAACGCAGTCACTTTTCAGCTCAAACGAAGCTACATCGTTCACGAAGTTCACACGTTTCTCGCTCTTAACTGAGACGCATTGGATGTTCGAGGACCTGTGGTTTGTATCAGTTTCAGAAGCAGAGTTGAACTAGATATGGTCCGTGTGTGTAGGAAACACGGTTCTTTTGTTCTGAGCACACTCACGTTTCCTGCCTTATTAGAGACTCTAGAAAGCAAGAGAATGCTTCTTGCTCTAAAGCAGAGTGTGTTTCATGGATGAGAACTGTGCTGTGTGTTTCCCTTCAGAAACGGAGTTAAATGCCAGGCTCTGTGTCTTCCTACAAGCAAGAGTGCGTTTCAGGTAAACGCAGTCACTTTTCAGCTCAAACGAAGCTACATCGTTCACGAAGTTCACACGTTTCTCGCTCTTAACTGAAACGCATTGGATATTCGAGGACCTGTGGTTTGTATCAGTTTCAGAAGCAGAGTTGGACTAGATATGGTCCGTGTGTGTAGGAAACACGGTTCTTTTGTTCTGAGCACACTCACGTTTCCCGCCTTATTAGAGACTCTAGAAAGCAAGAGAATGCTTCTTGCTCTAAAGCAGAGTGTGTTTCATGGATGAGAACTGTGCTGTGTGTTTCCCTTCAGAAACGGAGTTAAATGCCAGGCTCTGTGTCTTCCTACAAGCAAGAGTGCGTTTCAGGTAAACGCAGTCACTTTTCAGCTCAAACGAAGCTACATCGTTCACGAAGTTCACACGTTTCTCGCTCTTAACTGAGACGCATTGGATGTTCGAGGACCTGTGGTTTGTATCAGTTTCAGAAGCAGAGTTGAACTAGATATGGTCCGTGTGTGTAGGAAACACGGTTCTTTTGTTCTGAGCACACTCACGTTTCCTGCCTTATTAGAGACTCTAGAAAGCAAGAGAATGCTTCTTGCTCTAAAGCAGAGTGTGTTTCATGGATGAGAACTGTGCTGTGTGTATCCCTTCAGAAACGGAGTTAAATGCCAGGCTCTGTGTCTTCCTACAAGCAAGAGTGCGTTTCAGGTAAACGCAGTCACTTTTCAGCTCAAACGAAGCTACATCGTTCACGAAGTTCACACGTTTCTCGCTCTTAACTGAAACGCATTGGATGTTCAAGGACCTGTGGTTTGGATCAGTTTCAGAAGCAGAGTTGAACTAGATATGGTCCGTGTGTGTAGGAAACACGGTTCTTTTGTTCTGAGCACACTCATGTTTCCCGCCTTATTAGAGACTCTAGAAAGCAAGAGAATGCTTCTTGCTCTAAAGCAGAGTGTGTTTCATGGATGAGAACTGTGCTGTGTGTTTCCCTTCAGAAACGGAGTTAAATGCCAGGCTCTGTGTCTTCCTACAAGCAAGAGTGCGTTTCAGGTAAACGCAGTCACTTTTCAGCTCAAACGAAGCTACATCGTTCACGAAGTTCACACGTTTCTCGCTCTTAACTGAAACGCATTGGATGTTCGAGGACCTGTGGTTTGTATCAGTTTCAGAAGCAGAGTTGAACTAGATATGGTCCGTGTGTGTAGGAAACACGGTTCTTTTGTTCTGAGCACACTCACGTTTCCCGCCTTATTAGAGACTCTAGAAAGCAAGAGAATGCTTCTTGCTCTAAGGCAGAGTGTGTTTCATGGATGAGAACTGTGCTGTGTGTTTCCCTTCAGAAACGGAGTTAAATGCCAGGCTCTGTGTCTTCCTACAAGCAAGAGTGCGTTTCAGGTAAACGCAGTCACTTTTCAGCTCAAACGAAGATACATCGTTCACGAAGTTCACACGTTTCTCGCTCTTAACTGAGACGCATTGGATGTTCGAGGACCTGTGGTTTGTATCAGTTTCAGAAGCAGAGTTGAACTAGATATGGTCCGTGTGTGTAGGAAACACGGTTCTTTTGTTCTGAGCACACTCACGTTTCCCGCCTTATTAGAGACTCTAGAAAGCAAGAGAATGCTTCTTGCTCTAAAGCAGAGTGTGTTTCATGGATGAGAACTGTGCTGTGTGTTTCCCTTCAGAAACGGAGTTAAATGCCAGGCTCTGTGTCTTCCTACAAGCAAGAGTGCGTTTCAGGTAAACGCAGTCACTTTTCAGCTCAAACGAAGCTACATCGTTCACGAAGTTCACACGTTTCTCGCTCTTAACTGAAACGCATTGGATGTTCGAGGACCTGTGGTTTGTATCAGTTTCAGAAGCAGAGTTGAACTAGATATGGTCCGTGTGTGTAGGAAACACGGTTCTTTTGTTCTGAGCACACTCACGTTTCCCGCCTTATTAGAGACTCTAGAAAGCAAGAGAATGCTTCTTGCTCTAAAGCAGAGTGTGTTTCATGGATGAGAACTGTGCTGTGTGTTTCCCTTCAGAAACGGAGTTAAATGCCAGGCTCTGTGTCTTCCTACAAGCAAGAGTGCGTTTCAGGTAAACGCAGTCACTTTTCAGCTCAAACGAAGCTACATCGTTCACGAAGTTCACACGTTTCTCGCTCTTAACTGAGACGCATTGGATGTTCGAGGACCTGTGGTTTGTATCAGTTTCAGAAGCAGAGTTGAACTAGATATGGTCCGTGTGTGTAGGAAACACGGTTCTTTTGTTCTGAGCACACTCACGTTTCCCGCCTTATTAGAGACTCTAGAAAGCAAGAGAATGCTTCTTGCTCTAAAGCAGAGTGTGTTTCATGGATGAGAACTGTGCTGTGTGTTTCCCTTCAGAAACGGAGTTAAATACCAGGCTCTGTGTCTTCCTACAAGCAAGAGTGCGGTTCAGGTAAAAGCAGTCACTTTTCAGCTCAAACGAAGCTACATCGTTCACGAAGTTCACACGTTTCTCGCTCTTAACTGAAACGCATTGGATGTTCGAGGACCTTTGGTTTGGATCAGTTTCAGAAGCAGAGTTGAACTAGATATGGTCCGTGTGTGTAGGAAACACGGTTCTTTTGTTCTGAGCACACTCACGTTTCCCGCCTTATTAGAGACTCTAGAAAGCAAGAGAATGCTTCTTGCTCTAAAGCAGAGTGTGTTTCATGGATGAGAACTGTGCTGTGTGTTTCCCTTCAGAAACGGAGTTAAATGCCAGGCTCTGTGTCTTCCTACAAGCAAGAGTGCGTTTCAGGTAAACGCAGTCACTTTTCAGCTCAAACGAAGCTACATCGTTCACGAAGTTCACACGTTTCTCGCTCTTAACTGAGACGCATTGGATGTTCGAGGACCTGTGGTTTGTATCAGTTTCAGAAGCAGAGTTGAACTAGATATGGTCCGTGTGTGTAGGAAACACGGTTCTTTTGTTCTGAGCACACTCACGTTTCCCGCCTTATTAGAGACTCTAGAAAGCAAGAGAATGCTTCTTGCTCTAAAGCAGAGTGTGTTTCATGGATGAGAACTGTGCTGTGTGTTTCCCTTCAGAAACGGAGTTAAATGCCAGGCTCTGTGTCTTCCTACAAGCAAGAGTGCGTTTCAGGTAAACGCAGTCACTTTTCAGCTCAAACGAAGCTACATCGTTCACGAAGTTCACACGTTTCTCGCTCTTAACTGAGACGCATTGGATGTTCGAGGACCTGTGGTTTGTATCAGTTTCAGAAGCAGAGTTGAACTAGATATGGTCCGTGTGTGTAGGAAACACGGTTCTTTAGTTCTGAGCACACTCACGTTTCCCGCCTTATTAGAGACTCTAGAAAGCAAGAGAATGCTTCTTGCTCTAAAGCAGAGTGTGTTTCATGGATGAGAACTGTGCTGTGTGTTTCCCTTCAGAAACGGAGCTAAATGCCAGGCTCTGTGTCTTCCTACAAGCAAGAGTGCGTTTCAGGTAAACGCAGTCACTTTTCAGCTCAAACGAAGCTACATCGTTCACGAAGTTCACACGTTTCTCGCTCTTAACTGAGACGCATTGGATGTTCGAGGACCTGTGGTTTGTATCAGTTTCAGAAGCAGAGTTGAACTAGATATGGTCCGTGTGTGTAGGAAACACGGTTCTTTTGTTCTGAGCACACTCACGTTTCCCGCCGTATTAGAGACTCTAGAAAGCAAGAGAATGCTTCTTGCTCTAAAGCAGAGTGTGTTTCATGGATGAGAACTGTGCTGTGTGTTTCCCTTCAGAAACGGAGTTAAATGCCAGGCTCTGTGTCTTCCACAAGCAAGAGTGCGTTTCAGGTAAACGCAGTCACTTTTCAGCTCAAACGAAGCTACATCGTTCACGAAGTTCACACGTTTCTCGCTCTTAACTGAGACGCAATGGATGGTCGAGGACCTGTGGTTTGTATCAGTTTCAGAAGCAGAGTTGAACTAGATATGGTCCGTGTGTGTAGGAAACACGGTTCTTTTGTTCTGAGCACACTCACGTTTCCCGCCTTATTAGAGACTCTAGAAAGCAAGAGAATGCTTCTTGCTCTAAAGCAGAGTGTGTTTCATGGATGAGAACTGTGCTGTGTGTTTCCCTTCAGAAACGGAGTTAAATGCCAGGCTCTGTGTCTTCCTACAAGCAAGAGTGCGTTTCAGGTAAACGCAGTCACTTTTCAGCTCAAACGAAGCTACATCGTTCACGAAGTTCACACGTTTCTCGCTCTTAACTGAGACGCATTGGATGTTCGAGGACCTGTGGCTTGTATCAGTTTCAGAAGCAGAGTTGAACTAGATATGGTCCGTGTGTGTAGGAAACACGGTTCTTTTGTTCTGAGCACACTCAAGTTTCCCGCCTTATTAGAGACTCTAGAAAGCAAGAGAATGCTTCTTGCTCTAAAGCAGAGTGTGTTTCATGGATGAGAACTGTGCTGTGTGTTTCCCTTCAGAAACGGAGTTAAATGCCAGGCTCTGTGTCTTCCTACAAGCAAGAGTGCGTTTCAGGTAAAAGCAGTCACTTTTCAGCTCAAACGAAGCTACATCGTTCACGAAGTTCACACGTTTCTCGCTCTTAACTGAAACGCATTGGATGTTCGAGGACCTGTGGTTTGTATCAGTTTCAGAAGCAGAGTTGAACTAGATATGGTCCGTGTGTGTAGGAAACACGGTTCTTTTGTTCTGAGCACACTCACGTTTCCCGCCTTATTAGAGACTCTAGAAAGCAAGAGAATGCTTCTTGCTCTAAAGCAGAGTGTGTTTCATGGATGAGAACTGTGCTGTGTGTTTCCCTTCAGAAACGGAGTTAAATGCCAGGCTCTGTGTCTTCCTACAAGCAAGAGTGCGTTTCAGGTAAAAGCAGTCACTTTTCAGCTCAAACGAAGCTACATCGTTCACGAAGTTCACACGTTTCTCGCTCTTAACTGAGACGCATTGGATGTTCGAGGACCTGTGGTTTGTATCAGTTTCAGAAGCAGAGTTGAACTAGATATGGTCCGTGTGTGTAGGAAACACGGTTCTTTTGTTCTGAGCACACTCACGTTTCCCGCCTTATTAGAGACTCTAGAAAGCAAGAGAATGCTTCTTGCTCTAAAGCAGAGTGTGTTTCATGGATGAGAACTGTGCTGTGTGTTTCCCTTCAGAAACGGAGTTAAATGCCAGGCTCTGTGTCTTCCTACAAGCAAGAGTGCGTTTCAGGTAAACGCAGTCACTTTTCAGCTCAAACGAAGCTACATCGTTCACGAAGTTCACACGTTTCTCGCTCTTAACTGAGACGCATTGGATGTTCGAGGACCTGTGGTTTGTATCAGTTTCAGAAGCAGAGTTGAACTAGATATGGTCCGTGTGTGTAGGAAACACGGTTCTTTTGTTCTGAGCACACTCACGTTTCCCGCCTTATTAGAGACTCTAGAAAGCAAGAGAATGCTTCTTGCTCTAAAGCAGAGTGTGTTTCATGGATGAGAACTGTGCTGTGTGTTTCCCTTCAGAAACGGAGTTAAATGCCAGGCTCTGTGTCTTCCTACAAGCAAGAGTGCGTTTCAGGTAAACGCAGTCACTTTTCAGCTCAAACGAAGCTACATCGTTCACGAAGTTCACACGTTTCTCGCTCTTAACTGAGACGCATTGGATGTTCGAGGACCTGTGGTTTGTATCAGTTTCAGAAGCAGAGTTGAACTAGATATGGTCCATGTGTGTAGGAAACACGGTTCTTTAGTTCTGAGCACACTCACGTTTCCCGCCTTATTAGAGACTCTAGAAAGCAAGAGAATGCTTCTTGCTCTAAAGCAGAGTGTGTTTCATGGATGAGAACTGTGCTGTGTGTTTCCCTTCAGAAACGGAGCTAAATGCCAGGCTCTGTGTCTTCCTACAAGCAAGAGTGCGTTTCAGGTAAACGCAGTCACTTTTCAGCTCAAACGAAGCTACATCGTTCACGAAGTTCACACGTTTCTCGCTCTTAACTGAGACGCATTGGATGTTCGAGGACCTGTGGTTTGTATCAGTTTCAGAAGCAGAGTTGAACTAGATATGGTCCGTGTGTGTAGGAAACACGGTTCTTTTGTTCTGAGCACACTCACGTTTCCCGCCGTATTAGAGACTCTAGAAAGCAAGAGAATGCTTCTTGCTCTAAAGCAGAGTGTGTTTCATGGATGAGAACTGTGCTGTGTGTTTCCCTTCAGAAACGGAGTTAAATGCCAGGCTCTGTGTCTTCCACAAGCAAGAGTGCGTTTCAGGTAAACGCAGTCACTTTTCAGCTCAAACGAAGCTACATCGTTCACGAAGTTCACACGTTTCTCGCTCTTAACTGAGACGCAATGGATGGTCGAGGACCTGTGGTTTGTATCAGTTTCAGAAGCAGAGTTGAACTAGATATGGTCCGTGTGTGTAGGAAACACGGTTCTTTTGTTCTGAGCACACTCACGTTTCCCGCCTTATTAGAGACTCTAGAAAGCAAGAGAATGCTTCTTGCTCTAAAGCAGAGTGTGTTTCATGGATGAGAACTGTGCTGTGTGTTTCCCTTCAGAAACGGAGTTAAATGCCAGGCTCTGTGTCTTCCTACAAGCAAGAGTGCGTTTCAGGTAAACGCAGTCACTTTTCAGCTCAAACGAAGCTACATCGTTCACGAAGTTCACACGTTTCTCGCTCTTAACTGAGACGCATTGGATGTTCGAGGACCTGTGGCTTGTATCAGTTTCAGAAGCAGAGTTGAACTAGATATGGTCCGTGTGTGTAGGAAACACGGTTCTTTTGTTCTGAGCACACTCACGTTTCCCGCCTTATTAGAGACTCTAGAAAGCAAGAGAATGCTTCTTGCTCTAAAGCAGAGTGTGTTTCATGGATGAGAACTGTGCTGTGTGTTTCCCTTCAGAAACGGAGTTAAATGCCAGGCTCTGTGTCTTCCTACAAGCAAGAGTGCGTTTCAGGTAAAAGCAGTCACTTTTCAGCTCAAACGAAGCTACATCGTTCACGAAGTTCACACGTTTCTCGCTCTTAACTGAAACGCATTGGATGTTCGAGGACCTGTGGTTTGTATCAGTTTCAGAAGCAGAGTTGAACTAGATATGGTCCGTGTGTGTAGGAAACACGGTTCTTTTGTTCTGAGCACACTCACGTTTCCCGCCTTATTAGAGACTCTAGAAAGCAAGAGAATGCTTCTTGCTCTAAAGCAGAGTGTGTTTCATGGATGAGAACTGTGCTGTGTGTTTCCCTTCAGAAACGGAGTTAAATGCCAGGCTCTGTGTCTTCCTACAAGCAAGAGTGCGTTTCAGGTAAAAGCAGTCACTTTTCAGCTCAAACGAAGCTACATCGTTCACGAAGTTCACACGTTTCTCGCTCTTAACTGAGACGCATTGGATGTTCGAGGACCTGTGGTTTGTATCAGTTTCAGAAGCAGAGTTGAACTAGATATGGTCCGTGTGTGTAGGAAACACGGGTCTTTTGTTCTGAGCACACTCACGTTTCCCGCCTTATTAGAGACTCTAGAAAGCAAGAGAATGCTTCTTGCTCTAAAGCAGAGTGTGTTTCATGGATGAGAACTGTGCTGTGTGTTTCCCTTCAGAAACGGAGTTAAATGCCAGGCTCTGTGTCTTCCTACAAGCAAGAGTGCGTTTCAGGTAAAAGCAGTCACTTTTCAGCTCAAACGAAGCTACATCGTTCACGAAGTTCACACGTTTCTCGCTCTTAACTGAAACGCATTGGATGTTCGAGGACCTGTGGTTTGTATCAGTTTCAGAAGCAGAGTTGAACTAGATATGGTCCGTGTGTGTAGGAAACACGGTTCTTTTGTTCTGAGCACACTCACGTTTCCCGCCTTATTAGAGACTCTAGAAAGCAAGAGAATGCTTCTTGCTCTAAAGCAGAGTGTGTTTCATGGATGAGAACTGTGCTGTGTGTTTCCCTTCAGAAACGGAGTTAAATGCCAGGCTCTGTGTCTTCCTACAAGCAAGAGTGCGTTTCAGGTAAACGCAGTCACTTTTCAGCTCAAACGAAGCTACATCGTTCACGAAGTTCACACGTTTCTCGCTCTTAACTGAGACGCATTGGATGTTCGAGGACCTGTGGTTTGTATCAGTTTCAGAAGCAGAGTTGAACTAGATATGGTCCGTGTGTGTAGGAAACACGGTTCTTTTGTTCTGAGCACACTCACGTTTCCCGCCTTATTAGAGACTCTAGAAAGCAAGAGAATGCTTCTTGCTCTAAAGCAGAGTGTGTTTCATGGATGAGAACTGTGCTGTGTGTTTCCCTTCAGAAACGGAGTTAAATGCCAGGCTCTGTGTCTTCCTACAAGCAAGAGTGCGTTTCAGGTAAACGCAGTCACTTTTCAGCTCAAACGAAGCTACATCGTTCACGAAGTTCACACGTTTCTCGCTCTTAACTGAAACGCATTGGATGTTCGAGGACCTGTGGTTTGTATCAGTTTCAGAAGCAGAGTTGAACTAGATATGGTCCGTGTGTGTAGGAAACACGGTTCTTTTGTTCTGAGCACACTCACGTTTCCCGCCTTATTAGAGACTCTAGAAAGCAAGAGAATGCTTCTTGCTCTAAAGCAGAGTGTGTTTCATGGATGAGAACTGTGCTGTGTGTTTCCCTTCAGAAACGGAGTTAAATGCCAGGCTCTGTGTCTTCCTACAAGCAAGAGTGCGTTTCAGGTAAACGCAGTCACTTTTCAGCTCAAACGAAGCTACATCGTTCACGAAGTTCACACGTTTCTCGCTCTTAACTGAAACGCATTGGATGTTCGAGGACCTGTGGTTTGTATCAGTTTCAGAAGCAGAGTTGAACTAGATATGGTCCGTGTGTGTAGGAAACACGGTTCTTTTGTTCTGAGCACACTCACGTTTCCCGCCTTATTAGAGACTCTAGAAAGCAAGAGAATGCTTCTTGCTCTAAAGCAGAGTGTGTTTCATGGATGAGAACTGTGCTGTGTGTTTCCCTTCAGAAACGGAGCTAAATGCCAGGCTCTGTGTCTTCCTACAAGCAAGAGTGCGTTTCAGGTAAACGCAGTCACTTTTCAGCTCAAACGAAGCTACATCGTTCACGAAGTTCACACGTTTCTCGCTCTTAACTGAGACGCATTGGATGTTCGAGGACCTGTGGTTTGTATCAGTTTCAGAAGCAGAGTTGAACTAGATATGGTCCGTGTGTGTAGGAAACACGGTTCTTTTGTTCTGAGCACACTCACGTTTCCCGCCTTATTAGAGACTCTAGAAAGCAAGAGAATGCTTCTTGCTCTAAAGCAGAGTGTGTTTCATGGATGAGAACTGTGCTGTGTGTTTCCCTTCAGAAACGGAGTTAAATGCCAGGCTCTGTGTCTTCCTACAAGCAAGAGTGCGTTTCAGGTAAACGCAGTCACTTTTCAGCTCAAACGAAGCTACATCGTTCACGAAGTTCACACGTTTCTCGCTCTTAACTGAGACGCAATGGATGGTCGAGGACCTGTGGTTTGTATCAGTTTCAGAAGCAGAGTTGAACTAGATATGGTCCGTGTGTGTAGGAAACACGGTTCTTTTGTTCTGAGCACACTCACGTTTCCCGCCTTATTAGAGACTCTAGAAAGCAAGAGAATGCTTCTTGCTCTAAAGCAGAGTGTGTTTCATGGATGAGAACTGTGCTGTGTGTTTCCCTTCAGAAACGGAGTTAAATGCCAGGCTCTGTGTCTTCCTACAAGCAAGAGTGCGTTTCAGGTAAACGCAGTCACTTTTCAGCTCAAACGAAGCTACATCGTTCACGAAGTTCACACGTTTCTCGCTCTTAACTGAGACGCATTGGATGTTCGAGGACCTGTGGTTTGTATCAGTTTCAGAAGCAGAGTTGAACTAGATATGGTCCGTGTGTGTAGGAAACACGGTTCTTTTGTTCTGAGCACACTCACGTTTCCTGCCTTATTAGAGACTCTAGAAAGCAAGAGAATGCTTCTTGCTCTAAAGCAGAGTGTGTTTCATGGATGAGAACTGTGCTGTGTGTTTCCCTTCAGAAACGGAGTTAAATGCCAGGCTCTGTGTCTTCCTACAAGCAAGAGTGCGTTTCAGGTAAACGCAGTCACTTTTCAGCTCAAACGAAGCTACATCGTTCACGAAGTTCACACGTTTCTCGCTCTTAACTGAAACGCATTGGATGTTCGAGGACCTGTGGTTTGTATCAGTTTCAGTAGCAGAGTTGGACTAGATATGGTCCGTGTGTGTAGGAAACACGGTTCTTTTGTTCTGAGCACACTCACGTTTCCCGCCTTATTAGAGACTCTAGAAAGCAAGAGAATGCTTCTTGCTCTAAAGCAGAGTGTGTTTCATGGATGAGAACTGTGCTGTGTGTTTCCCTTCAGAAACGGAGTTAAATGCCAGGCTCTGTGTCTTCCTACAAGCAAGAGTGCGTTTCAGGTAAACGCAGTCACTTTTCAGCTCAAACGAAGCTACATCGTTCACGAAGTTCACACGTTTCTCGCTCTTAACTGAGACGCATTGGATGTTCGACGACCTGTGGTTTGTATCAGTTTCAGAAGCAGAGTTGAACTAGATATGGTCCGTGTGTGTAGGAAACACGGTTCTTTTGTTCTGAGCACACTCACGTTTCCTGCCTTATTAGAGACTCTAGAAAGCAAGAGAATGCTTCTTGCTCTAAAGCAGAGTGTGTTTCATGGATGAGAACTGTGCTGTGTGTATCCCTTCAGAAACGGAGTTAAATGCCAGGCTCTGTGTCTTCCTACAAGCAAGAGTGCGTTTCAGGTAAACGCAGTCACTTTTCAGCTCAAACGAAGCTACATCGTTCACGAAGTTCACACGTTTCTCGCTCTTAACTGAGACGCATTGGATGTTCGAGGACCTGTGGTTTGTATCAGTTTCAGAAGCAGAGTTGAACTAGATATGGTCCGTGTGTGTAGGAAACACGGTTCTTTTGTTCTGAGCACACTCACGTTTCCCGCCTTATTAGAGACTCTAGAAAGCAAGAGAATGCTTCTTGCTCTAAAGCAGAGTGTGTTTCATGGATGAGAACTGTGCTGTGTGTTTCCCTTCAGAAACGGAGTTAAATGCCAGGCTCTGTGTCTTCCTACAAGCAAGAGTGCGTTTCAGGTAAACGCAGTCACTTTTCAGCTCAAACGAAGCTACATCGTTCACGAAGTTCACACGTTTCTCGCTCTTAACTGAGACGCAATGGATGGTCGAGGACCTGTGGTTTGTATCAGTTTCAGAAGCAGAGTTGAACTAGATATGGTCCGTGTGTGTAGGAAACACGGTTCTTTTGTTCTGAGCACACTCACGTTTCCCGCCTTATTAGAGACTCTAGAAAGCAAGAGAATGCTTCTTGCTCTAAAGCAGAGTGTGTTTCATGGATGAGAACTGTGCTGTGTGTTTCCCTTCAGAAACGGAGTTAAATGCCAGGCTCTGTGTCTTCCTACAAGCAAGAGTGCGTTTCAGGTAAACGCAGTCACTTTTCAGCTCAAACGAAGCTACATCGTTCACGAAGTTCACACGTTTCTCGCTCTTAACTGAGACGCATTGGATGTTCGAGGACCTGTGGTTTGTATCAGTTTCAGAAGCAGAGTTGAACTAGATATGGTCCGTGTGTGTAGGAAACACGGTTCTTTTGTTCTGAGCACACTCACGTTTCCTGCCTTATTAGAGACTCTAGAAAGCAAGAGAATGCTTCTTGCTCTAAAGCAGAGTGTGTTTCATGGATGAGAACTGTGCTGTGTGTTTCCCTTCAGAAACGGAGTTAAATGCCAGGCTCTGTGTCTTCCTACAAGCAAGAGTGCGTTTCAGGTAAACGCAGTCACTTTTCAGCTCAAACGAAGCTACATCGTTCACGAAGTTCACACGTTTCTCGCTCTTAACTGAAACGCATTGGATGTTCGAGGACCTGTGGTTTGTATCAGTTTCAGTAGCAGAGTTGGACTAGATATGGTCCGTGTGTGTAGGAAACACGGTTCTTTTGTTCTGAGCACACTCACGTTTCCCGCCTTATTAGAGACTCTAGAAAGCAAGAGAATGCTTCTTGCTCTAAAGCAGAGTGTGTTTCATGGATGAGAACTGTGCTGTGTGTTTCCCTTCAGAAACGGAGTTAAATGCCAGGCTCTGTGTCTTCCTACAAGCAAGAGTGCGTTTCAGGTAAACGCAGTCACTTTTCAGCTCAAACGAAGCTACATCGTTCACGAAGTTCACACGTTTCTCGCTCTTAACTGAGACGCATTGGATGTTCGACGACCTGTGGTTTGTATCAGTTTCAGAAGCAGAGTTGAACTAGATATGGTCCGTGTGTGTAGGAAACACGGTTCTTTTGTTCTGAGCACACTCACGTTTCCTGCCTTATTAGAGACTCTAGAAAGCAAGAGAATGCTTCTTGCTCTAAAGCAGAGTGTGTTTCATGGATGAGAACTGTGCTGTGTGTATCCCTTCAGAAACGGAGTTAAATGCCAGGCTCTGTGTCTTCCTACAAGCAAGAGTGCGTTTCAGGTAAACGCAGTCACTTTTCAGCTCAAACGAAGCTACATCGTTCACGAAGTTCACACGTTTCTCGCTCTTAACTGAAACGCATTGGATGTTCGAGGACCTGTGGTTTGGATCAGTTTCAGAAGCAGAGTTGAACTAGATATGGTCCGTGTGTGTAGGAAACACGGTTCTTTTGTTCTGAGCACACTCACGTTTCCCGCCTTATTAGAGACTCTAGAAAGCAAGAGAATGCTTCTTGCTCTAAAGCAGAGTGTGTTTCATGGATGAGAACTGTGCTGTGTGTTTCCCTTCAGAAACGGAGTTAAATGCCAGGCTCTGTGTCTTCCTACAAGCAAGAGTGCGTTTCAGGTAAACGCAGTCACTTTTCAGCTCAAACGAAGCTACATCGTTCACGAAGTTCACACGTTTCTCGCTCTTAACTGAAACGCATTGGATGTTCGAGGACCTGTGGTTTGTATCAGTTTCAGAAGCAGAGTTGAACTAGATATGGTCCGTGTGTGTAGGAAACACGGTTCTTTTGTTCTGAGCACACTCACGTTTCCCGCCTTATTAGAGACTCTAGAAAGCAAGAGAATGCTTCTTGCTCTAAAGCAGAGTGTGTTTCATGGATGAGAACTGTGCTGTGTGTTTCCCCTCAGAAACGGAGTTAAATGCCAGGCTCTGTGTCTTCCTACAAGCAAGAGTGCGTTTCAGGTAAACGCAGTCACTTTTCAGCTCAAACGAAGCTACATCGTTCACGAAGTTCACACGTTTCTCGCTCTTAACTGAGACGCATTGGATGTTCGAGGACCTGTGGTTTGTATCAGTTTCAGAAGCAGAGTTGAACTAGATATGGTCCGTGTGTGTAGGAAACACGGTTCTTTTGTTCTGAGCACACTCACGTTTCCTGCCTTATTAGAGACTCTAGGAAGCAAGAGAATGCTTCTTGCTCTAAAGCAGAGTGTGTTTCATGGATGAGAACTGTGCTGTGTGTTTCCCTTCAGAAACGGAGTTAAATGCCAGGCTCTGTGTCTTCCTACAAGCAAGAGTGCGTTTCAGGTAAACGCAGTCACTTTTCAGCTCAAACGAAGCTACATCGTTCACGAAGTTCACACGTTTCTCGCTCTTAACTGAGACGCATTGGATGTTCGAGGACCTGTGGTTTGTATCAGTTTCAGAAGCAGAGTTGAACTAGATATGGTCCGTGTGTGTAGGAAACACGGTTCTTTTGTTCTGAGCACACTCACGTTTCCCGCCTTATTAGAGACTCTAGAAAGCAAGAGAATGCTTCTTGCTCTAAAGCAGAGTGTGTTTCATGGATGAGAACTGTGCTGTGTGTTTCCCTTCAGAAACGGAGTTAAATGCCAGGCTCTGTGTCTTCCTACAAGCAAGAGTGCGTTTCAGGTAAAAGCAGTCACTTTTCAGCTCAAACGAAGCTACATCGTTCACGAAGTTCACACGTTTCTCGCTCTTAACTGAAACGCATTGGATGTTCGAGGACCTGTGGTGTGTATCAGTTTCAGAAGCAGAGTTGAACTAGATATGGTCCGTGTGTGTAGGAAACACGGTTCTTTTGTTCTGAGCACACTCACGTTTCCCGCCTTATTAGAGACTCTAGAAAGCAAGAGAATGCTTCTTGCTCTAAAGCAGAGTGTGTTTCATGGATGAGAACTGTGCTGTGTGTTTCCCTTCAGAAACGGAGTTAAATGCCAGGCTCTGTGTCTTCCTACAAGCAAGAGTGCGTTTCAGGTAAACGCAGTCACTTTTCAGCTCAAACGAAGCTACATCGTTCACGAAGTTCACACGTTTCTCGCTCTTAACTGAGACGCATTGGATGTTCGAGGACCTGTGGTTTGTATCAGTTTCAGAAGCAGAGTTGAACTAGATATGGTCCGTGTGTGTAGGAAACACGGTTCTTTTGTTCTGAGCACACTCACGTTTCCCGCCTTATTAGAGACTCTAGAAAGCAAGAGAATGCTTCTTGCTCTAAAGCAGAGTGTGTTTCATGGATGAGAACTGTGCTGTGTGTTTCCCTTCAGAAACGGAGTTAAATGCCAGGCTCTGTGTCTTCCTACAAGCAAGAGTGCGTTTCAGGTAAACGCAGTCACTTTTCAGCTCAAACGAAGCTACATCGTTCACGAAGTTCACACGTTTCTCGCTCTTAACTGAAACGCATTGGATGTTCGAGGACCTGTGGTTTGTATCAGTTTCAGAAGCAGAGTTGAACTAGATATGGTCCGTGTGTCTAGGAAACACGGTTCTTTTGTTCTGAGCACACTCACGTTTCCCGCCTTATTAGAGACTCTAGAAAGCAAGAGAATGCTTCTTGCTCTAAAGCAGAGTGTGTTTCATGGATGAGAACTGTGCTGTGTGTTTCCCTTCAGAAACGGAGCTAAATGCCAGGCTCTGTGTCTTCCTACAAGCAAGAGTGCGTTTCAGGTAAACGCAGTCACTTTTCAGCTCAAACGAAGCTACATCGTTCACGAAGTTCACACGTTTCTCGCTCTTAACTGAGACGCATTGGATGTTCGAGGACCTGTGGTTTGTATCAGTTTCAGAAGCAGAGTTGAACTAGATATGGTCCGTGTGTGTAGGAAACACGGTTCTTTTGTTCTGAGCACACTCACGTTTCCCGCCTTATTAGAGACTCTAGAAAGCAAGAGAATGCTTCTTGCTCTAAAGCAGAGTGTGTTTCATGGATGAGAACTGTGCTGTGTGTTTCCCTTCAGAAACGGAGTTAAATGCCAGGCTCTGTGTCTTCCTACAAGCAAGAGTGCGTTTCAGGTAAACGCAGTCACTTTTCAGCTCAAACGAAGCTACATCGTTCACGAAGTTCACACGTTTCTCGCTCTTAACTGAGACGCAATGGATGGTCGAGGACCTGTGGTTTGTATCAGTTTCAGAAGCAGAGTTGAACTAGATATGGTCCGTGTGTGTAGGAAACACGGTTCTTTTGTTCTGAGCACACTCACGTTTCCCGCCTTATTAGAGACTCTAGAAAGCAAGAGAATGCTTCTTGCTCTAAAGCAGAGTGTGTTTCATGGATGAGAACTGTGCTGTGTGTTTCCCTTCAGAAACGGAGTTAAATGCCAGGCTCTGTGTCTTCCTACAAGCAAGAGTGCGTTTCAGGTAAACGCAGTCACTTTTCAGCTCAAACGAAGCTACATCGTTCACGAAGTTCACACGTTTCTCGCTCTTAACTGAGACGCATTGGATGTTCGAGGACCTGTGGTTTGTATCAGTTTCAGAAGCAGAGTTGAACTAGATATGGTCCGTGTGTGTAGGAAACACGGTTCTTTTGTTCTGAGCACACTCACGTTTCCTGCCTTATTAGAGACTCTAGAAAGCAAGAGAATGCTTCTTGCTCTAAAGCAGAGTGTGTTTCATGGATGAGAACTGTGCTGTGTGTTTCCCTTCAGAAACGGAGTTAAATGCCAGGCTCTGTGTCTTCCTACAAGCAAGAGTGCGTTTCAGGTAAACGCAGTCACTTTTCAGCTCAAACGAAGCTACATCGTTCACGAAGTTCACACGTTTCTCGCTCTTAACTGAAACGCATTGGATGTTCGAGGACCTGTGGTTTGTATCAGTTTCAGTAGCAGAGTTGGACTAGATATGGTCCGTGTGTGTAGGAAACACGGTTCTTTTGTTCTGAGCACACTCACGTTTCCCGCCTTATTAGAGACTCTAGAAAGCAAGAGAATGCTTCTTGCTCTAAAGCAGAGTGTGTTTCATGGATGAGAACTGTGCTGTGTGTTTCCCTTCAGAAACGGAGTTAAATGCCAGGCTCTGTGTCTTCCTACAAGCAAGAGTGCGTTTCAGGTAAACGCAGTCACTTTTCAGCTCAAACGAAGCTACATCGTTCACGAAGTTCACACGTTTCTCGCTCTTAACTGAGACGCATTGGATGTTCGAGGACCTGTGGTTTGTATCAGTTTCAGAAGCAGAGTTGAACTAGATATGGTCCGTGTGTGTAGGAAACACGGTTCTTTTGTTCTGAGCACACTCACGTTTCCTGCCTTATTAGAGACTCTAGAAAGCAAGAGAATGCTTCTTGCTCTAAAGCAGAGTGTGTTTCATGGATGAGAACTGTGCTGTGTGTATCCCTTCAGAAACGGAGTTAAATGCCAGGCTCTGTGTCTTCCTACAAGCAAGAGTGCGTTTCAGGTAAACGCAGTCACTTTTCAGCTCAAACGAAGCTACATCGTTCACGAAGTTCACACGTTTCTCGCTCTTAACTGAAACGCATTGGATGTTCGAGGACCTGTGGTTTGGATCAGTTTCAGAAGCAGAGTTGAACTAGATATGGTCCGTGTGTGTAGGAAACACGGTTCTTTTGTTCTGAGCACACTCACGTTTCCCGCCTTATTAGAGACTCTAGAAAGCAAGAGAATGCTTCTTGCTCTAAAGCAGAGTGTGTTTCATGGATGAGAACTGTGCTGTGTGTTTCCCTTCAGAAACGGAGTTAAATGCCAGGCTCTGTGTCTTCCTACAAGCAAGAGTGCGTTTCAGGTAAACGCAGTCACTTTTCAGCTCAAACGAAGCTACATCGTTCACGAAGTTCACACGTTTCTCGCTCTTAACTGAAACGCATTGGATGTTCGAGGACCTGTGGTTTGTATCAGTTTCAGAAGCAGAGTTGAACTAGATATGGTCCGTGTGTGTAGGAAACACGGTTCTTTTGTTCTGAGCACACTCACGTTTCCCGCCTTATTAGAGACTCTAGAAAGCAAGAGAATGCTTCTTGCTCTAAAGCAGAGTGTGTTTCATGGATGAGAACTGTGCTGTGTGTTTCCCTTCAGAAACGGAGTTAAATGCCAGGCTCTGTGTCTTCCTACAAGCAAGAGTGCGTTTCAGGTAAACGCAGTCACTTTTCAGCTCAAACGAAGCTACATCGTTCACGAAGTTCACACGTTTCTCGCTCTTAACTGAGACGCATTGGATGTTCGAGGACCTGTGGTTTGTATCAGTTTCAGAAGCAGAGTTGAACTAGATATGGTCCGTGTGTGTAGGAAACACGGTTCTTTTGTTCTGAGCACACTCACGTTTCCTGCCTTATTAGAGACTCTAGGAAGCAAGAGAATGCTTCTTGCTCTAAAGCAGAGTGTGTTTCATGGATGAGAACTGTGCTGTGTGTTTCCCTTCAGAAACGGAGTTAAATGCCAGGCTCTGTGTCTTCCTACAAGCAAGAGTGCGTTTCAGGTAAACGCAGTCACTTTTCAGCTCAAACGAAGCTACATCGTTCACGAAGTTCACACGTTTCTCGCTCTTAACTGAGACGCATTGGATGTTCGAGGACCTGTGGTTTGTATCAGTTTCAGAAGCAGAGTTGAACTAGATATGGTCCGTGTGTGTAGGAAACACGGTTCTTTTGTTCTGAGCACACTCACGTTTCCTGCCTTATTAGAGACTCTAGAAAGCAAGAGAATGCTTCTTGCTCTAAAGCAGAGTGTGTTTCATGGATGAGAACTGTGCTGTGTGTTTCCCTTCAGAAACGGAGTTAAATGCCAGGCTCTGTGTCTTCCTACAAGCAAGAGTGCGTTTCAGGTAAACGCAGTCACTTTTCAGCTCAAACGAAGCTACATCGTTCACGAAGTTCACACGTTTCTCGCTCTTAACTGAAACGCATTGGATGTTCGAGGACCTGTGGTTTGTATCAGTTTCAGTAGCAGAGTTGGACTAGATATGGTCCGTGTGTGTAGGAAACACGGTTCTTTTGTTCTGAGCACACTCACGTTTCCCGCCTTATTAGAGACTCTAGAAAGCAAGAGAATGCTTCTTGCTCTAAAGCAGAGTGTGTTTCATGGATGAGAACTGTGCTGTGTGTTTCCCTTCAGAAACGGAGTTAAATGCCAGGCTCTGTGTCTTCCTACAAGCAAGAGTGCGTTTCAGGTAAACGCAGTCACTTTTCAGCTCAAACGAAGCTACATCGTTCACGAAGTTCACACGTTTCTCGCTCTTAACTGAGACGCATTGGATGTTCGAGGACCTGTGGTTTGTATCAGTTTCAGAAGCAGAGTTGAACTAGATATGGTCCGTGTGTGTAGGAAACACGGTTCTTTTGTTCTGAGCACACTCACGTTTCCTGCCTTATTAGAGACTCTAGAAAGCAAGAGAATGCTTCTTGCTCTAAAGCAGAGTGTGTTTCATGGATGAGAACTGTGCTGTGTGTATCCCTTCAGAAACGGAGTTAAATGCCAGGCTCTGTGTCTTCCTACAAGCAAGAGTGCGTTTCAGGTAAACGCAGTCACTTTTCAGCTCAAACGAAGCTACATCGTTCACGAAGTTCACACGTTTCTCGCTCTTAACTGAAACGCATTGGATGTTCGAGGACCTGTGGTTTGGATCAGTTTCAGAAGCAGAGTTGAACTAGATATGGTCCGTGTGTGTAGGAAACACGGTTCTTTTGTTCTGAGCACACTCACGTTTCCCGCCTTATTAGAGACTCTAGAAAGCAAGAGAATGCTTCTTGCTCTAAAGCAGAGTGTGTTTCATGGATGAGAACTGTGCTGTGTGTTTCCCTTCAGAAACGGAGTTAAATGCCAGGCTCTGTGTCTTCCTACAAGCAAGAGTGCGTTTCAGGTAAACGCAGTCACTTTTCAGCTCAAACGAAGCTACATCGTTCACGAAGTTCACACGTTTCTCGCTCTTAACTGAAACGCATTGGATGTTCGAGGACCTGTGGTTTGTATCAGTTTCAGAAGCAGAGTTGAACTAGATATGGTCCGTGTGTGTAGGAAACACGGTTCTTTTGTTCTGAGCACACTCACGTTTCCCGCCTTATTAGAGACTCTAGAAAGCAAGAGAATGCTTCTTGCTCTAAAGCAGAGTGTGTTTCATGGATGAGAACTGTGCTGTGTGTTTCCCTTCAGAAACGGAGTTAAATGCCAGGCTCTGTGTCTTCCTACAAGCAAGAGTGCGTTTCAGGTAAACGCAGTCACTTTTCAGCTCAAACGAAGCTACATCGTTCACGAAGTTCACACGTTTCTCGCTCTTAACTGAGACGCATTGGATGTTCGAGGACCTGTGGTTTGTATCAGTTTCAGAAGCAGAGTTGAACTAGATATGGTCCGTGTGTGTAGGAAACACGGTTCTTTTGTTCTGAGCACACTCACGTTTCCTGCCTTATTAGAGACTCTAGGAAGCAAGAGAATGCTTCTTGCTCTAAAGCAGAGTGTGTTTCATGGATGAGAACTGTGCTGTGTGTTTCCCTTCAGAAACGGAGTTAAATGCCAGGCTCTGTGTCTTCCTACAAGCAAGAGTGCGTTTCAGGTAAACGCAGTCACTTTTCAGCTCAAACGAAGCTACATCGTTCACGAAGTTCACACGTTTCTCGCTCTTAACTGAGACGCATTGGATGTTCGAGGACCTGTGGTTTGTATCAGTTTCAGAAGCAGAGTTGAACTAGATATGGTCCGTGTGTGTAGGAAACACGGTTCTTTTGTTCTGAGCACACTCACGTTTCCCGCCTTATTAGAGACTCTAGAAAGCAAGAGAATGCTTCTTGCTCTAAAGCAGAGTGTGTTTCATGGATGAGAACTGTGCTGTGTGTTTCCCTTCAGAAACGGAGTTAAATGCCAGGCTCTGTGTCTTCCTACAAGCAAGAGTGCGTTTCAGGTAAACGCAGTCACTTTTCAGCTCAAACGAAGCTACATCGTTCACGAAGTTCACACGTTTCTCGCTCTTAACTGAAACGCATTGGATGTTCGAGGACCTGTGGTTTGTATCAGTTTCAGAAGCAGAGTTGAACTAGATATGGTCCGTGTGTGTAGGAAACACGGTTCTTTTGTTCTGAGCACACTCACGTTTCCCGCCTTATTAGAGACTCTAGAAAGCAAGAGAATGCTTCTTGCTCTAAAGCAGAGTGTGTTTCATGGATGAGAACTGTGCTGTGTGTTTCCCTTCAGAAACGGAGTTAAATGCCAGGCTCTGTGTCTTCCTACAAGCAAGAGTGCGTTTCAGGTAAACGCAGTCACTTTTCAGCTCAAACGAAGCTACATCGTTCACGAAGTTCACACGTTTCTCGCTCTTAACTGAGACGCATTGGATGTTCGAGGACCTGTGGTTTGTATCAGTTTCAGAAGCAGAGTTGAACTAGATATGGTCCGTGTGTGTAGGAAACACGGTTCTTTTGTTCTGAGCACACTCACGTTTCCCGCCTTATTAGAGACTCTAGAAAGCAAGAGAATGCTTCTTGCTCTAAAGCAGAGTGTGTTTCATGGATGAGAACTGTGCTGTGTGTTTCCCTTCAGAAACGGAGTTAAATGCCAGGCTCTGTGTCTTCCTACAAGCAAGAGTGCGTTTCAGGTAAACGCAGTCACTTTTCAGCTCAAACGAAGCTACATCGTTCACGAAGTTCACACGTTTCTCGCTCTTAACTGAAACGCATTGGATGTTCGAGGACCTGTGGTTTGTATCAGTTTCAGAAGCAGAGTTGAACTAGATATGGTCCGTGTGTGTAGGAAACACGGTTCTTTTGTTCTGAGCACACTCACGTTTCCCGCCTTATTAGAGACTCTAGAAAGCAAGAGAATGCTTCTTGCTCTAAAGCAGAGTGTGTTTCATGGATGAGAACTGTGCTGTGTGTTTCCCTTCAGAAACGGAGTTAAATGCCAGGCTCTGTGTCTTCCTACAAGCAAGAGTGCGTTTCAGGTAAACGCAGTCACTTTTCAGCTCAAATGAAGCTACATCGTTCACGAAGTTCACACGTTTCTCGCTCTTAACTGAAACGCATTGGATGTTCGAGGACCTGTGGTTTGTATCAGTTTCAGAAGCAGAGTTGAACTAGATATGGTCCGTGTGTGTAGGAAACACGGTTCTTTTGTTCTGAGCACACTCACGTTTCCCGCCTTATTAGAGACTCTAGAAAGCAAGAGAATGCTTCTTGCTCTAAAGCAGAGTGTGCTTCATGGATGAGAACTGTGCTGTGTGTTTCCCTTCAGAAACGGAGTTAAATGCCAGGCTCTGTGTCTTCCTACAAGCAAGAGTGCGTTTCAGGTAAACGCAGTCACTTTTCAGCTCAAACGAAGCTACATCGTTCACGAAGTTCACACGTTTCTCGCTCTTAACTGAGATGCATTGGATGTTCGAGGACCTGTGGTTTGTATCAGTTTCAGAAGCAGAGTTGAACTAGATATGGTCCGTGTGTGTAGGAAACACGGTTCTTTTGTTCTGAGCACACTCACGTTTCCCGCCTTATTAGAGACTCTAGAAAGCAAGAGAATGCTTCTTGCTCTAAAGCAGAGTGTGTTTCATGGATGAGAACTGTGCTGTGTGTTTCCCTTCAGAAACGGAGTTAAATGCCAGGCTGTGTGCCTTCCTACAAGCAAGAGTGCGGTTCAGGTAAAAGCAGTCACTTTTCAGCTCAAACGAAGCTACATCGTTCACGAAGTTCACACGTTTCTCGCTCTTAACTGAAACGCATTGGATGTTCGAGGACCTGTGGTTTGGATCAGTTTCAGAAGCAGAGTTGAACTAGATATGGTCCGTGTGTGTAGGAAACACGGTTCTTTTGTTCTGAGCACACTCACGTTTCCCGCCTTATTAGAGACTCTAGAAAGCAAGAGAATGCTTCTTGCTCTAAAGCAGAGTGTGTTTCATGGATGAGAACTGTGCTGTGTGTTTCCCTTCAGAAACGGAGTTAAATGCCAGGCTCTGTGTCTTCCTACAAGCAAGAGTGCGTTTCAGGTAAACGCAGTCACTTTTCAGCTCAAACGAAGCTACATCGTTCACGAAGTTCACACGTTTCTCGCTCTTAACTGAGACGCATTGGATGTTCGAGGACCTGTGGTTTGTATCAGTTTCAGAAGCAGAGTTGAACTAGATATGGTCCGTGTGTGTAGGAAACATGGTTCTTTTGTTCTGAGCACACTCACGTTTCCCGCCTTATTAGAGACTCTAGAAAGCAAGAGAATGCTTCTTGCTCTAAAGCAGAGTGTGTTTCATGGATGAGAACTGTGCTGTGTGTTTCCCTTCAGAAACGGAGTTAAATGCCAGGCTCTGTGTCTTCCTACAAGCAAGAGTGCGTTTCAGGTAAACGCAGTCACTTTTCAGCTCAAACGAAGCTACATCGTTCACGAAGTTCACACGTTTCTCGCTCTTAACTGAGACGCATTGGATGTTCGAGGACCTGTGGTTTGTATCAGTTTCAGAAGCAGAGTTGAACTAGATATGGTCCGTGTGTGTAGGAAACACGGTTCTTTTGTTCTGAGCACACTCACGTTTCCCGCCTTATTAGAGACTCTAGAAAGCAAGAGAATGCTTCTTGCTCTAAAGCAGAGTGTGTTTCATGGATGAGAACTGTGCTGTGTGTTTCCCTTCAGAAACGGAGTTAAATGCCAGGCTCTGTGTCTTCCTACAAGCAAGAGTGCGTTTCAGGTAAACGCAGTCACTTTTCAGCTCAAACGAAGCTACATCGTTCACGAAGTTCACACGTTTCTCGCTCTTAACTGAAACGCATTGGATGTTCGAGGACCTGTGGTTTGTATCAGTTTCAGAAGCAGAGTTGAACTAGATATGGTCCGTGTGTGTAGGAAACACGGTTCTTTTGTTCTGAGCACACTCACGTTTCCCGCCTTATTAGAGACTCTAGAAAGCAAGAGAATGCTTCTTGCTCTAAAGCAGAGTGTGTTTCATGGATGAGAACTGTGCTGTGTGTTTCCCTTCAGAAACGGAGCTAAATGCCAGGCTCTGTGTCTTCCTACAAGCAAGAGTGCGTTTCAGGTAAACGCAGTCACTTTTCAGCTCAAACGAAGCTACATCGTTCACGAAGTTCACACGTTTCTCGCTCTTAACTGAGACGCAATGGATGGTCGAGGACCTGTGGTTTGTATCAGTTTCAGAAGCAGAGTTGAACTAGATATGGTCCGTGTGTGTAGGAAACACGGTTCTTTTGTTCTGAGCACACTCACGTTTCCCGCCTTATTAGAGACTCTAGAAAGCAAGAGAATGCTTCTTGCTCTAAAGCAGAGTGTGTTTCATGGATGAGAACTGTGCTGTGTGTTTCCCTTCAGTATCGGAGTTAAATGCCAGGCTCTGTGTCTTCCTACAAGCAAGAGTGCGTTTCAGGTAAACGCAGTCACTTTTCAGCTCAAACGAATCTACATCGTTCACGAAGTTCACACGTTTCTCGCTCTTAACTGAGACGCATTGGATGTTCGAGGACCTGTGGTTTGTATCAGTTTCAGAAGCAGAGTTGAACTAGATATGGTCCGTGTGTGTAGGAAACACGGTTCTTTTGTTCTGAGCACACTCACGTTTCCCGCCTTATTAGAGACTCTAGAAAGCAAGAGAATGCTTCTTGCTCTAAAGCAGAGTGTGTTTCATGGATGAGAACTGTGCTGTGTGTTTCCCTTCAGAAACGGAGCTAAATGCCAGGCTCTGTGTCTTCCTACAAGCAAGAGTGCGTTTCAGGTAAACGCAGTCACTTTTCAGCTCAAACGAAGCTACATCGTTCACGAAGTTCACACGTTTCTCGCTCTTAACTGAAACGCATTGGATGTTCGAGGACCTGTGGTTTGTATCAGTTTCAGAAGCAGAGTTGAACTAGATATGGTCCGTGTGTGTAGGAAACACGGTTCTTTTGTTCTGAGCACACTCACGTTTCCCGCCTTATTAGAGACTCTAGAAAGCAAGAGAATGCTTCTTGCTCTAAAGCAGAGTGTGTTTCATGGATGAGAACTGTGCTGTGTGTTTCCCTTCAGAAACGGAGCTAAATGCCAGGCTCTGTGTCTTCCTACAAGCAAGAGTGCGTTTCAGGTAAACGCAGTCACTTTTCAGCTCAAACGAAGCTACATCGTTCACGAAGTTCACACGTTTCTCGCTCTTAACTGAAACGCATTGGATGTTCGAGGACCTGTGGTTTGTATCAGTTTCAGAAGCAGAGTTGAACTAGATATGGTCCGTGTGTGTAGGAAACACGGTTCTTTTGTTCTGAGCACACTCACGTTTCCCGCCTTATTAGAGACTCTAGAAAGCAAGAGAATGCTTCTTGCTCTAAAGCAGAGTGTGTTTCATGGATGAGAACTGTGCTGTGTGTTTCCCTTCAGAAACGGAGTTAAATGCCAGGCTCTGTGTCTTCCTACAAGCAAGAGTGCGTTTCAGGTAAACGCAGTCACTTTTCAGCTCAAACGAAGCTACATCGTTCACGAAGTTCACACGTTTCTCGCTCTTAACTGAGACGCATTGGATGTTCGAGGACCTGTGGTTTGTATCAGTTTCAGAAGCAGAGTTGAACTAGATATGGTCCGTGTGTGTAGGAAACACGGTTCTTTTGTTCTGAGCACACTCACGTTTCCCGCCTTATTAGAGACTCTAGAAAGCAAGAGAATGCTTCTTGCTCTAAAGCAGAGTGTGTTTCATGGATGAGAACTGTGCTGTGTGTTTCCCTTCAGAAACGGAGTTAAATGCCAGGCTCTGTGTCTTCCTACAAGCAAGAGTGCGTTTCAGGTAAACGCAGTCACTTTTCAGCTCAAACGAAGCTACATCGTTCACGAAGTTCACACGTTTCTCGCTCTTAACTGAAACGCATTGGATGTTCGAGGACCTGTGGTTTGTATCAGTTTCAGAAGCAGAGTTGAACTAGATATGGTCCGTGTGTGTAGGAAACACGGTTCTTTTGTTCTGAGCACACTCACGTTTCCCGCCGTATTAGAGACTCTAGAAAGCAAGAGAATGCTTCTTGCTCTAAAGCAGAGTGTGTTTCATGGATGAGAACTGTGCTGTGTGTTTCCCTTCAGAAACGGAGTTAAATGCCAGGCTCTGTGTCTTCCTACAAGCAAGAGTGCGTTTCAGGTAAACGCAGTCACTTTTCAGCTCAAACGAAGCTACATCGTTCACGAAGTTCACACGTTTCTCGCTCTTAACTGAGACGCAATGGATGGTCGAGGACCTGTGGTTTGTATCAGTTTCAGAAGCAGAGTTGAACTAGATATGGTCCGTGTGTGTAGGAAACACGGTTCTTTTGTTCTGAGCACACTCACGTTTCCCGCCTTATTAGAGACTCTAGAAAGCAAGAGAATGCTTCTTGCTCTAAAGCAGAGTGTGTTTCATGGATGAGAACTGTGCTGTGTGTTTCCCTTCAGAAACGGAGTTAAATGCCAGGCTCTGTGTCTTCCTACAAGCAAGAGTGCGTTTCAGGTAAACGCAGTCACTTTTCAGCTCAAACGAAGCTACATCGTTCACGAAGTTCACACGTTTCTCGCTCTTAACTGAAACGCATTGGATGTTCGAGGACCTGTGGTTTGTATCAGTTTCAGAAGCAGAGTTGAACTAGATATGGTCCGTGTGTGTAGAAAACACGGTTCTTTTGTTCTGAGCACACTCACGTTTCCCGCCTTATTAGAGACTCTAGAAAGCAAGAGAATGCTTCTTGCTCTAAAGCAGAGTGTGTTTCATGGATGAGAACTGTGCTGTGTGTTTCCCTTCAGAAACGGAGTTAAATGCCAGGCTCTGTGTCTTCCTACAAGCAAGAGTGCGTTTCAGGTAAAAGCAGTCACTTTTCAGCTCAAACGAAGCTACATCGTTCACGAAGTTCACACGTTTCTCGCTCTTAACTGAAACGCATTGGATGTTCGAGGACCTGTGGTTTGTATCAGTTTCAGAAGCAGAGTTGAACTAGATATGGTCCGTGTGTGTAGGAAACACGGTTCTTTTGTTCTGAGCACACTCACGTTTCCCGCCTTATTAGAGACTCTAGAAAGCAAGAGAATGCTTCTTGCTCTAAAGCAGAGTGTGTTTCATGGATGAGAACTGTGCTGTGTGTTTCCCTTCAGAAACGGAGTTAAATGCCAGGCTCTGTGTCTTCCTACAAGCAAGAGTGCGTTTCAGGTAAAAGCAGTCACTTTTCAGCTCAAACGAAGCTACATCGTTCACGAAGTTCACACGTTTCTCGCTCTTAACTGAAACGCATTGGATGTTCGAGGACCTGTGGTTTGGATCAGTTTCAGAAGCAGAGTTGAACTAGATATGGTCCGTGTGTGTAGGAAACACGGTTCTTTTGTTCTGAGCACACTCACGTTTCCCGCCTTATTAGAGACTCTAGAAAGCAAGAGAATGCTTCTTGCTCTAAAGCAGAGTGTGTTTCATGGATGAGAACTGTGCTGTGTGTTTCCCTTCAGAAACGGAGTTAAATGCCAGGCTCTGTGTCTTCCTACAAGCAAGAGTGCGTTTCAGGTAAACGCAGTCACTTTTCAGCTCAAACGAAGCTACATCGTTCACGAAGTTCACACGTTTCTCGCTCTTAACTGAGACGCATTGGATGTTCGAGGACCTGTGGTTTGTATCAGTTTCAGAAGCAGAGTTGAACTAGATATGGTCCGTGTGTGTAGGAAACACGGTTCTTTTGTTCTGAGCACACTCACGTTTCCCGCCTTATTAGAGACTCTAGAAAGCAAGAGAATGCTTCTTGCTCTAAAGCAGAGTGTGTTTCATGGATGAGAACTGTGCTGTGTGTTTCCCTTCAGAAACGGAGTTAAATGCCAGGCTCTGTGTCTTCCTACAAGCAAGAGTGCGTTTCAGGTAAACGCAGTCACTTTTCAGCTCAAACGAAGCTACATCGTTCACGAAGTTCACAAGTTTCTCGCTCTTAACTGAAACGCATTGGATGTTCGAGGACCTGTGGTTTGTATCAGTTTCAGAAGCAGAGTTGAACTAGATATGGTCCGTGTGTGTAGGAAACACGGTTCTTTTGTTCTGAGCACACTCACGTTTCCCGCCTTATTAGAGACTCTAGAAAGCAAGAGAATGCTTCTTGCTCTAAAGCAGAGTGTGTTTCATGGATGAGAACTGTGCTGTGTGTTTCCCTTCAGAAACGGAGCTAAATGCCAGGCTCTGTGTCTTCCTACAAGCAAGAGTGCGTTTCAGGTAAACGCAGTCACTTTTCAGCTCAAACGAAGCTACATCGTTCACGAAGTTCACACGTTTCTCGCTCTTAACTGAGACGCATTGGATGTTCGAGGACCTGTGGTTTGTATCAGTTTCAGAAGCAGAGTTGAACTAGATATGGTCCGTGTGTGTAGGAAACACGGTTCTTTTGTTCTGAGCACACTCACGTTTCCCGCCGTATTAGAGACTCTAGAAAGCAAGAGAATGCTTCTTGCTCTAAAGCAGAGTGTGTTTCATGGATGAGAACTGTGCTGTGTGTTTCCCTTCAGAAACGGAGTTAAATGCCAGGCTCTGTGTCTTCCTACAAGCAAGAGTGCGTTTCAGGTAAACGCAGTCACTTTTCAGCTCAAACGAAGCTACATCGTTCACGAAGTTCACACGTTTCTCGCTCTTAACTGAGACGCAATGGATGTTCGAGGACCTGTGGTTTGTATCAGTTTCAGAAGCAGAGTTGAACTAGATATGGTCCGTGTGTGTAGGAAACACGGTTCTTTTGTTCTGAGCACACTCACGTTTCCCGCCTTATTAGAGACTCTAGAAAGCAAGAGAATGCTTCTTGCTCTAAAGCAGAGTGTGTTTCATGGATGAGAACTGTGCTGTGTGTTTCCCTTCAGAAACGGAGTTAAATGCCAGGCTCTGTGTCTTCCTACAAGCAAGAGTGCGTTTCAGGTAAACGCAGTCACTTTTCAGCTCAAACGAAGCTACATCGTTCACGAAGTTCACACGTTTCTCGCTCTTAACTGAAACGCATTGGGTGTTCGAGGACCTGTGGTTTGTATCAGTTTCAGAAACAGAGTTGAACTAGATATGGTCCGTGTGTGTAGGAAACACGGTTCTTTTGTTCTGAGCACACTCACGTTTCCCGCCTTATTAGAGACTCTAGAAAGCAAGAGAATGCTTCTTGCTCTAAAGCAGAGTGTGTTTCATGGATGAGAACTGTGCTGTGTGTTTCCCTTCAGAAACGGAGTTAAATGCCAGGCTCTGTGTCTTCCTACAAGCAAGAGTGCGTTTCAGGTAAACGCAGTCACTTTTCAGCTCAAACGAAGCTACATCGTTCACGAAGTTCACACGTTTCTCGCTCTTAACTGAGACGCAATGGATGTTCGAGGACCTGTGGTTTGTATCAGTTTCAGAAGCAGAGTTGAACTAGATATGGTCCGTGTGTGTAGGAAACACGGTTCTTTTGTTCTGAGCACACTCACGTTTCCCGCCTTATTAGAGACTCTAGAAAGCAAGAGAATGCTTCTTGCTCTAAAGCAGAGTGTGTTTCATGGATGAGAACTGTGCTGTGTGTTTCCCTTCAGAAACGGAGTTAAATGCCAGGCTCTGTGTCTTCCTACAAGCAAGAGTGCGTTTCAGGTAAACGCAGTCACTTTTCAGCTCAAATGAAGCTACATCGTTCACGAAGTTCACACGTTTCTCGCTCTTAACTGAAACGCATTGGGTGTTCGAGGACCTGTGGTTTGTATCAGTTTCAGAAACAGAGTTGAACTAGATATGGTCCGTGTGTGTAGGAAACACGGTTCTTTTGTTCTGAGCACACTCACGTTTCCCGCCTTATTAGAGACTCTAGAAAGCAAGAGAATGCTTCTTGCTCTAAAGCAGAGTGTGTTTCATGGATGAGAACTGTGCTGTGTGTTTCCCTTCAGAAACGGAGTTAAATGCCAGGCTCTGTGTCTTCCTACAAGCAAGAGTGCGTTTCAGGTAAACGCAGTCACTTTTCAGCTCAAACGAAGCTACATCGTTCACGAAGTTCACACGTTTCTCGCTCTTAACTGAGACGCATTGGATGTTCGAGGACCTGTGGTTTGTATCAGTTTCAGAAGCAGAGTTGAACTAGATATGGTCCGTGTGTGTAGGAAACACGGTTCTTTTGTTCTGAGCACACTCACGTTTCCTGCCTTATTAGAGACTCTAGAAAGCAAGAGAATGCTTCTTGCTCTAAAGCAGAGTGTGTTTCATGGATGAGAACTGTGCTGTGTGTATCCCTTCAGAAACGGAGTTAAATGCCAGGCTCTGTGTCTTCCTACAAGCAAGAGTGCGTTTCAGGTAAACGCAGTCACTTTTCAGCTCAAACGAAGCTACATCGTTCACGAAGTTCACACGTTTCTCGCTCTTAACTGAAACGCATTGGATGTTCGAGGACCTGTGGTTTGTATCAGTTTCAGAAGCAGAGTTGAACTAGATATGGTCCGTGTGTGTAGGAAACACGGTTCTTTTGTTCTGAGCACACTCACGTTTCCCGCCGTATTAGAGACTCTAGAAAGCAAGAGAATGCTTCTTGCTCTAAAGCAGAGTGTGTTTCATGGATGAGAACTGTGCTGTGTGTTTCCCTTCAGAAACGGAGTTAAATGCCAGGCTCTGTGTCTTCCTACAAGCAAGAGTGCGTTTCAGGTAAACGCAGTCACTTTTCAGCTCAAACGAAGCTACATCGTTCACGAAGTTCACACGTTTCTCGCTCTTAACTGAGACGCAATGGATGTTCGAGGACCTGTGGTTTGTATCAGTTTCAGAAGCAGAGTTGAACTAGATATGGTCCGTGTGTGTAGGAAACACGGTTCTTTTGTTCTGAGCACACTCACGTTTCCCGCCTTATTAGAGACTCTAGAAAGCAAGAGAATGCTTCTTGCTCTAAAGCAGAGTGTGTTTCATGGATGAGAACTGTGCTGTGTGTTTCCCTTCAGAAACGGAGTTAAATGCCAGGCTCTGTGTCTTCCTACAAGCAAGAGTGCGTTTCAGGTAAACGCAGTCACTTTTCAGCTCAAATGAAGCTACATCGTTCACGAAGTTCACACGTTTCTCGCTCTTAACTGAAACGCATTGGGTGTTCGAGGACCTGTGGTTTGTATCAGTTTCAGAAACAGAGTTGAACTAGATATGGTCCGTGTGTGTAGGAAACACGGTTCTTTTGTTCTGAGCACACTCACGTTTCCCGCCTTATTAGAGACTCTAGAAAGCAAGAGAATGCTTCTTGCTCTAAAGCAGAGTGTGTTTCATGGATGAGAACTGTGCTGTGTGTTTCCCTTCAGAAACGGAGTTAAATGCCAGGCTCTGTGTCTTCCTACAAGCAAGAGTGCGTTTCAGGTAAACGCAGTCACTTTTCAGCTCAAACGAAGCTACATCGTTCACGAAGTTCACACGTTTCTCGCTCTTAACTGAGACGCATTGGATGTTCGAGGACCTGTGGTTTGTATCAGTTTCAGAAGCAGAGTTGAACTAGATATGGTCCGTGTGTGTAGGAAACACGGTTCTTTTGTTCTGAGCACACTCACGTTTCCTGCCTTATTAGAGACTCTAGAAAGCAAGAGAATGCTTCTTGCTCTAAAGCAGAGTGTGTTTCATGGATGAGAACTGTGCTGTGTGTATCCCTTCAGAAACGGAGTTAAATGCCAGGCTCTGTGTCTTCCTACAAGCAAGAGTGCGTTTCAGGTAAACGCAGTCACTTTTCAGCTCAAACGAAGCTACATCGTTCACGAAGTTCACACGTTTCTCGCTCTTAACTGAAACGCATTGGATGTTCGAGGACCTGTGGTTTGTATCAGTTTCAGAAGCAGAGTTGAACTAGATATGGTCCGTGTGTGTAGGAAACACGGTTCTTTTGTTCTGAGCACACTCACGTTTCCCGCCTTATTAGAGACTCTAGAAAGCAAGAGAATGCTTCTTGCTCTAAAGCAGAGTGTGTTTCATGGATGAGAACTGTGCTGTGTGTTTCCCTTCAGAAACGGAGCTAAATGCCAGGCTCTGTGTCTTCCTACAAGCAAGAGTGCGTTTCAGGTAAACGCAGTCACTTTTCAGCTCAAACGAAGCTACATCGTTCACGAAGTTCACACGTTTCTCGCTCTTAACTGAGACGCATTGGATGTTCGAGGACCTGTGGTTTGTATCAGTTTCAGAAGCAGAGTTGAACTAGATATGGTCCGTGTGTGTAGGAAACACGGTTCTTTTGTTCTGAGCACACTCACGTTTCCCGCCGTATTAGAGACTCTAGAAAGCAAGAGAATGCTTCTTGCTCTAAAGCAGAGTGTGTTTCATGGATGAGAACTGTGCTGTGTGTTTCCCTTCAGAAACGGAGTTAAATGCCAGGCTCTGTGTCTTCCTACAAGCAAGAGTGCGTTTCAGGTAAACGCAGTCACTTTTCAGCTCAAACGAAGCTACATCGTTCACGAAGTTCACACGTTTCTCGCTCTTAACTGAGACGCAATGGATGTTCGAGGACCTGTGGTTTGTATCAGTTTCAGAAGCAGAGTTGAACTAGATATGGTCCGTGTGTGTAGGAAACACGGTTCTTTTGTTCTGAGCACACTCACGTTTCCCGCCTTATTAGAGACTCTAGAAAGCAAGAGAATGCTTCTTGCTCTAAAGCAGAGTGTGTTTCATGGATGAGAACTGTGCTGTGTGTTTCCCTTCAGAAACGGAGTTAAATGCCAGGCTCTGTGTCTTCCTACAAGCAAGAGTGCGTTTCAGGTAAACACAGTCACTTTTCAGCTCAAACGAAGCTACATCATTCACGAAGTTCACACGTTTCTCGCTCTTAACTGAGACGCATTGGATGTTCGAGGACCTGTGGTTTGTATCAGTTTCAGAAGCAGAGTTGAACTAGATATGGTCCGTGTGTGTAGGAAACACGGTTCTTTTGTTCTGAGCACACTCACGTTTCCCGCCTTATTAGAGACTCTAGAAAGCAAGAGAATGCTTCTTGCTCTAAAGCAGAGTGTGTTTCATGGATGAGAACTGTGCTGTGTGTTTCCCCTCAGAAACGGAGTTAAATGCCAGGCTCTGTGTCTTCCTACAAGCAAGAGTGCGTTTCAGGTAAACGCAGTCACTTTTCAGCTCAAACGAAGCTACATCGTTCACGAAGTTCACACGTTTCTAGCTCTTAACTGAGACGCATTGGATGTTCGAGGACCTGTGGTTTGTATCAGTTTCAGAAGCAGAGTTGAACTAGATATGGTCCGTGTGTGTAGGAAACACGGTTCTTTTGTTCTGAGCACACTCACGTTTCCCGCCTTATTAGAGACTCTAGAAAGCAAGAGAATGCTTCTTGCTCTAAAGCAGAGTGTGTTTCATGGATGAGAACTGTGCTGTGTGTTTCCCCTCAGAAACGGAGTTAAATGCCAGGCTCTGTGTCTTCCTACAAGCAAGAGTGCGTTTCAGGTAAACGCAGTCACTTTTCAGCTCAAACGAAGCTACATCGTTCACGAAGTTCACACGTTTCTCGCTCTTAACTGAAACGCATTGGATGTTCGAGGACCTGTGGTTTGTATCAGTTTCAGAAGCAGAGTTGAACTAGATATGGTCCGTGTGTGTAGGAAACACGGTTCTTTTGTTCTGAGCACACTCACGTTTCCCGCCTTATTAGAGACTCTAGAAAGCAAGAGAATGCTTCTTGCTCTAAAGCAGAGTGTGCTTCATGGATGAGAACTGTGCTGTGTGTTTCCCTTCAGAAACGCAGCTAAATGCCAGGCTCTGTGTCTTCCTACAAGCAAGAGTGCGTTTCAGGTAAACGCAGTCACTTTTCAGCTCAAACGAAGCTACATCGTTCACGAAGTTCACACGTTTCTCGCTCTTAACTGAGACGCATTGGATGTTCGAGGACCTGTGGTTTGTATCAGTTTCAGAAGCAGAGTTGAACTAGATATGGTCCGTGTGTGTAGGAAACACGGTTCTTTTGTTCTGAGCACACTCACGTTTCCCGCCGTATTAGAGACTCTAGAAAGCAAGAGAATGCTTCTTGCTCTAAAGCAGAGTGTGTTTCATGGATGAGAACTGTGCTGTGTGTTTCCCTTCAGAAACGGAGTTAAATGCCAGGCTCTGTGTCTTCCTACAAGCAAGAGTGCGTTTCAGGTAAACGCAGTCACTTTTCAGCTCAAACGAAGCTACATCGTTCACGAAGTTCACACGTTTCTCGCTCTTAACTGAGACGCAATGGATGTTCGAGGACCTGTGGTTTGTATCAGTTTCAGAAGCAGAGTTGAACTAGATATGGTCCGTGTGTGTAGGAAACACGGTTCTTTTGTTCTGAGCACACTCACGTTTCCCGCCTTATTAGAGACTCTAGAAAGCAAGAGAATGCTTCTTGCTCTAAAGCAGAGTGTGTTTCATGGATGAGAACTGTGCTGTGTGTTTCCCTTCAGAAACGGAGTTAAATGCCAGGCTCTGTGTCTTCCTACAAGCAAGAGTGCGTTTCAGGTAAACGCAGTCACTTTTCAGCTCAAATGAAGCTACATCGTTCACGAAGTTCACACGTTTCTCGCTCTTAACTGAAACGCATTGGGTGTTCGAGGACCTGTGGTTTGTATCAGTTTCAGAAACAGAGTTGAACTAGATATGGTCCGTGTGTGTAGGAAACACGGTTCTTTTGTTCTGAGCACACTCACGTTTCCCGCCTTATTAGAGACTCTAGAAAGCAAGAGAATGCTTCTTGCTCTAAAGCAGAGTGTGTTTCATGGATGAGAACTGTGCTGTGTGTTTCCCTTCAGAAACGGAGTTAAATGCCAGGCTCTGTGTCTTCCTACAAGCAAGAGTGCGTTTCAGGTAAACGCAGTCACTTTTCAGCTCAAACGAAGCTACATCGTTCACGAAGTTCACACGTTTCTCGCTCTTAACTGAGACGCATTGGATGTTCGAGGACCTGTGGTTTGTATCAGTTTCAGAAGCAGAGTTGAACTAGATATGGTCCGTGTGTGTAGGAAACACGGTTCTTTTGTTCTGAGCACACTCACGTTTCCTGCCTTATTAGAGACTCTAGAAAGCAAGAGAATGCTTCTTGCTCTAAAGCAGAGTGTGTTTCATGGATGAGAACTTTGCTGTGTGTATCCCTTCAGAAACGGAGTTAAATGCCAGGCTCTGTGTCTTCCTACAAGCAAGAGTGCGTTTCAGGTAAACGCAGTCACTTTTCAGCTCAAACGAAGCTACATCGTTCACGAAGTTCACACGTTTCTCGCTCTTAACTGAAACGCATTGGATGTTCGAGGACCTGTGGTTTGTATCAGTTTCAGAAGCAGAGTTGAACTAGATATGGTCCGTGTGTGTAGGAAACACGGTTCTTTTGTTCTGAGCACACTCACGTTTCCCGCCTTATTAGAGACTCTAGAAAGCAAGAGAATGCTTCTTGCTCTAAAGCAGAGTGTGTTTCATGGATGAGAACTGTGCTGTGTGTTTCCCCTCAGAAACGGAGTTAAATGCCAGGCTCTGTGTCTTCCTACAAGCAAGAGTGCGTTTCAGGTAAACGCAGTCACTTTTCAGCTCAAACGAAGCTACATCGTTCACGAAGTTCACACGTTTCTCGCTCTTAACTGAAACGCATTGGATGTTCGAGGACCTGTGGTTTGTATCAGTTTCAGAAGCAGAGTTGAACTAGATATGGTCCGTGTGTGTAGGAAACACGGTTCTTTTGTTCTGAGCACACTCACGTTTCCCGCCTTATTAGAGACTCTAGAAAGCAAGAGAATGCTTCTTGCTCTAAAGCAGAGTGTGCTTCATGGATGAGAACTGTGCTGTGTGTTTCCCTTCAGAAACGCAGCTAAATGCCAGGCTCTGTGTCTTCCTACAAGCAAGAGTGCGTTTCAGGTAAACGCAGTCACTTTTCAGCTCAAACGAAGCTACATCGTTCACGAAGTTCACACGTTTCTCGCTCTTAACTGAGACGCATTGGATGTTCGAGGACCTGTGGTTTGTATCAGTTTCAGAAGCAGAGTTGAACTAGATATGGTCCGTGTGTGTAGGAAACACGGTTCTTTTGTTCTGAGCACACTCACGTTTCCCGCCGTATTAGAGACTCTAGAAAGCAAGAGAATGCTTCTTGCTCTAAAGCAGAGTGTGTTTCATGGATGAGAACTGTGCTGTGTGTTTCCCTTCAGAAACGGAGTTAAATGCCAGGCTCTGTGTCTTCCTACAAGCAAGAGTGCGTTTCAGGTAAACGCAGTCACTTTTCAGCTCAAACGAAGCTACATCGTTCACGAAGTTCACACGTTTCTCGCTCTTAACTGAGACGCAATGGATGTTCGAGGACCTGTGGTTTGTATCAGTTTCAGAAGCAGAGTTGAACTAGATATGGTCCGTGTGTGTAGGAAACACGGTTCTTTTGTTCTGAGCACACTCACGTTTCCCGCCTTATTAGAGACTCTAGAAAGCAAGAGAATGCTTCTTGCTCTAAAGCAGAGTGTGTTTCATGGATGAGAACTGTGCTGTGTGTTTCCCTTCAGAAACGGAGTTAAATGCCAGGCTCTGTGTCTTCCTACAAGCAAGAGTGCGTTTCAGGTAAACGCAGTCACTTTTCAGCTCAAATGAAGCTACATCGTTCACGAAGTTCACACGTTTCTCGCTCTTAACTGAAACGCATTGGGTGTTCGAGGACCTGTGGTTTGTATCAGTTTCAGAAACAGAGTTGAACTAGATATGGTCCGTGTGTGTAGGAAACACGGTTCTTTTGTTCTGAGCACACTCACGTTTCCCGCCTTATTAGAGACTCTAGAAAGCAAGAGAATGCTTCTTGCTCTAAAGCAGAGTGTGTTTCATGGATGAGAACTGTGCTGTGTGTTTCCCTTCAGAAACGGAGTTAAATGCCAGGCTCTGTGTCTTCCTACAAGCAAGAGTGCGTTTCAGGTAAACGCAGTCACTTTTCAGCTCAAACGAAGCTACATCGTTCACGAAGTTCACACGTTTCTCGCTCTTAACTGAGACGCATTGGATGTTCGAGGACCTGTGGTTTGTATCAGTTTCAGAAGCAGAGTTGAACTAGATATGGTCCGTGTGTGTAGGAAACACGGTTCTTTTGTTCTGAGCACACTCACGTTTCCTGCCTTATTAGAGACTCTAGAAAGCAAGAGAATGCTTCTTGCTCTAAAGCAGAGTGTGTTTCATGGATGAGAACTTTGCTGTGTGTATCCCTTCAGAAACGGAGTTAAATGCCAGGCTCTGTGTCTTCCTACAAGCAAGAGTGCGTTTCAGGTAAACGCAGTCACTTTTCAGCTCAAACGAAGCTACATCGTTCACGAAGTTCACACGTTTCTCGCTCTTAACTGAAACGCATTGGATGTTCGAGGACCTGTGGTTTGTATCAGTTTCAGAAGCAGAGTTGAACTAGATATGGTCCGTGTGTGTAGGAAACACGGTTCTTTTGTTCTGAGCACACTCACGTTTCCCGCCTTATTAGAGACTCTAGAAAGCAAGAGAATGCTTCTTGCTCTAAAGCAGAGTGTGTTTCATGGATGAGAACTGTGCTGTGTGTTTCCCTTCAGAAACGGAGCTAAATGCCAGGCTCTGTGTCTTCCTACAAGCAAGAGTGCGTTTCAGGTAAACGCAGTCACTTTTCAGCTCAAACGAAGCTACATCGTTCACGAAGTTCACACGTTTCTCGCTCTTAACTGAGACGCATTGGATGTTCGAGGACCTGTGGTTTGTATCAGTTTCAGAAGCAGAGTTGAACTAGATATGGTCCGTGTGTGTAGGAAACACGGTTCTTTTGTTCTGAGCACACTCACGTTTCCCGCCGTATTAGAGACTCTAGAAAGCAAGAGAATGCTTCTTGCTCTAAAGCAGAGTGTGTTTCATGGATGAGAACTGTGCTGTGTGTTTCCCTTCAGAAACGGAGTTAAATGCCAGGCTCTGTGTCTTCCTACAAGCAAGAGTGCGTTTCAGGTAAACGCAGTCACTTTTCAGCTCAAACGAAGCTACATCGTTCACGAAGTTCACACGTTTCTCGCTCTTAACTGAGACGCAATGGATGTTCGAGGACCTGTGGTTTGTATCAGTTTCAGAAGCAGAGTTGAACTAGATATGGTCCGTGTGTGTAGGAAACACGGTTCTTTTGTTCTGAGCACACTCACGTTTCCCGCCTTATTAGAGACTCTAGAAAGCAAGAGAATGCTTCTTGCTCTAAAGCAGAGTGTGTTTCATGGATGAGAACTGTGCTGTGTGTTTCCCTTCAGAAACGGAGTTAAATGCCAGGCTCTGTGTCTTCCTACAAGCAAGAGTGCGTTTCAGGTAAACACAGTCACTTTTCAGCTCAAACGAAGCTACATCATTCACGAAGTTCACACGTTTCTCGCTCTTAACTGAGACGCATTGGATGTTCGAGGACCTGTGGTTTGTATCAGTTTCAGAAGCAGAGTTGAACTAGATATGGTCCGTGTGTGTAGGAAACACGGTTCTTTTGTTCTGAGCACACTCACGTTTCCCGCCTTATTAGAGACTCTAGAAAGCAAGAGAATGCTTCTTGCTCTAAAGCAGAGTGTGTTTCATGGATGAGAACTGTGCTGTGTGTTTCCCCTCAGAAACGGAGTTAAATGCCAGGCTCTGTGTCTTCCTACAAGCAAGAGTGCGTTTCAGGTAAACGCAGTCACTTTTCAGCTCAAACGAAGCTACATCGTTCACGAAGTTCACACGTTTCTAGCTCTTAACTGAGACGCATTGGATGTTCGAGGACCTGTGGTTTGTATCAGTTTCAGAAGCAGAGTTGAACTAGATATGGTCCGTGTGTGTAGGAAACACGGTTCTTTTGTTCTGAGCACACTCACGTTTCCCGCCTTATTAGAGACTCTAGAAAGCAAGAGAATGCTTCTTGCTCTAAAGCAGAGTGTGTTTCATGGATGAGAACTGTGCTGTGTGTTTCCCCTCAGAAACGGAGTTAAATGCCAGGCTCTGTGTCTTCCTACAAGCAAGAGTGCGTTTCAGGTAAACGCAGTCACTTTTCAGCTCAAACGAAGCTACATCGTTCACGAAGTTCACACGTTTCTAGCTCTTAACTGAAACGCATTGGATGTTCGAGGACCTGTGGTTTGTATCAGTTTCAGAAGCAGAGTTGAACTAGATATGGTCCGTGTGTGTAGGAAACACGGTTCTTTTGTTCTGAGCACACTCACGTTTCCCGCCTTATTAGAGACTCTAGAAAGCAAGAGAATGCTTCTTGCTCTAAAGCAGAGTGTGCTTCATGGATGAGAACTGTGCTGTGTGTTTCCCTTCAGAAACGGAGCTAAATGCCAGGCTCTGTGTCTTCCTACAAGCAAGAGTGCGTTTCAGGTAAACGCAGTCACTTTTCAGCTCAAACGAAGCTACATCGTTCACGAAGTTCACACGTTTCTCGCTCTTAACTGAGACGCATTGGATGTTCGAGGACCTGTGGTTTGTATCAGTTTCAGAAGCAGAGTTGAACTAGATATGGTCCGTGTGTGTAGGAAACACGGTTCTTTTGTTCTGAGCACACTCACGTTTCCCGCCGTATTAGAGACTCTAGAAAGCAAGAGAATGCTTCTTGCTCTAAAGCAGAGTGTGTTTCATGGATGAGAACTGTGCTGTGTGTTTCCCTTCAGAAACGGAGTTAAATGCCAGGCTCTGTGTCTTCCTACAAGCAAGAGTGCGTTTCAGGTAAACGCAGTCACTTTTCAGCTCAAACGAAGCTACATCGTTCACGAAGTTCACACGTTTCTCGCTCTTAACTGAGACGCAATGGATGTTCGAGGACCTGTGGTTTGTATCAGTTTCAGAAGCAGAGTTGAACTAGATATGGTCCGTGTGTGTAGGAAACACGGTTCTTTTGTTCTGAGCACACTCACGTTTCCCGCCTTATTAGAGACTCTAGAAAGCAAGAGAATGCTTCTTGCTCTAAAGCAGAGTGTGTTTCATGGATGAGAACTGTGCTGTGTGTTTCCCTTCAGAAACGGAGTTAAATGCCAGGCTCTGTGTCTTCCTACAAGCAAGAGTGCGTTTCAGGTAAACGCAGTCACTTTTCAGCTCAAATGAAGCTACATCGTTCACGAAGTTCACACGTTTCTCGCTCTTAACTGAAACGCATTGGGTGTTCGAGGACCTGTGGTTTGTATCAGTTTCAGAAACAGAGTTGAACTAGATATGGTCCGTGTGTGTAGGAAACACGGTTCTTTTGTTCTGAGCACACTCACGTTTCCCGCCTTATTAGAGACTCTAGAAAGCAAGAGAATGCTTCTTGCTCTAAAGCAGAGTGTGTTTCATGGATGAGAACTGTGCTGTGTGTTTCCCTTCAGAAACGGAGTTAAATGCCAGGCTCTGTGTCTTCCTACAAGCAAGAGTGCGTTTCAGGTAAACGCAGTCACTTTTCAGCTCAAACGAAGCTACATCGTTCACGAAGTTCACACGTTTCTCGCTCTTAACTGAGACGCATTGGATGTTCGAGGACCTGTGGTTTGTATCAGTTTCAGAAGCAGAGTTGAACTAGATATGGTCCGTGTGTGTAGGAAACACGGTTCTTTTGTTCTGAGCACACTCACGTTTCCTGCCTTATTAGAGACTCTAGAAAGCAAGAGAATGCTTCTTGCTCTAAAGCAGAGTGTGTTTCATGGATGAGAACTGTGCTGTGTGTATCCCTTCAGAAACGGAGTTAAATGCCAGGCTCTGTGTCTTCCTACAAGCAAGAGTGCGTTTCAGGTAAACGCAGTCACTTTTCAGCTCAAACGAAGCTACATCGTTCACGAAGTTCACACGTTTCTCGCTCTTAACTGAAACGCATTGGATGTTCGAGGACCTGTGGTTTGTATCAGTTTCAGAAGCAGAGTTGAACTAGATATGGTCCGTGTGTGTAGGAAACACGGTTCTTTTGTTCTGAGCACACTCACGTTTCCCGCCTTATTAGAGACTCTAGAAAGCAAGAGAATGCTTCTTGCTCTAAAGCAGAGTGTGTTTCATGGATGAGAACTGTGCTGTGTGTTTCCCTTCAGAAACGGAGCTAAATGCCAGGCTCTGTGTCTTCCTACAAGCAAGAGTGCGTTTCAGGTAAACGCAGTCACTTTTCAGCTCAAACGAAGCTACATCGTTCACGAAGTTCACACGTTTCTCGCTCTTAACTGAGACGCATTGGATGTTCGAGGACCTGTGGTTTGTATCAGTTTCGGAAGCAGAGTTGAACTAGATATGGTCCGTGTGTGTAGGAAACACGGTTCTTTTGTTCTGAGCACACTCACGTTTCCCGCCGTATTAGAGACTCTAGAAAGCAAGAGAATGCTTCTTGCTCTAAAGCAGAGTGTGTTTCATGGATGAGAACTGTGCTGTGTGTTTCCCTTCAGAAACGGAGTTAAATGCCAGGCTCTGTGTCTTCCTACAAGCAAGAGTGCGTTTCAGGTAAACGCAGTCACTTTTCAGCTCAAACGAAGCTACATCGTTCACGAAGTTCACACGTTTCTCGCTCTTAACTGAGACGCAATGGATGTTCGAGGACCTGTGGTTTGTATCAGTTTCAGAAGCAGAGTTGAACTAGATATGGTCCGTGTGTGTAGGAAACACGGTTCTTTTGTTCTGAGCACACTCACGTTTCCCGCCTTATTAGAGACTCTAGAAAGCAAGAGAATGCTTCTTGCTCTAAAGCAGAGTGTGTTTCATGGATGAGAACTGTGCTGTGTGTTTCCCTTCAGAAACGGAGTTAAATGCCAGGCTCTGTGTCTTCCTACAAGCAAGAGTGCGTTTCAGGTAAACGCAGTCACTTTTCAGCTCAAACGAAGCTACATCATTCACGAAGTTCACACGTTTCTCGCTCTTAACTGAGACGCATTGGATGTTCGAGGACCTGTGGTTTGTATCAGTTTCAGAAGCAGAGTTGAACTAGATATGGTCCGTGTGTGTAGGAAACACGGTTCTTTTGTTCTGAGCACACTCACGTTTCCCGCCTTATTAGAGACTCTAGAAAGCAAGAGAATGCTTCTTGCTCTAAAGCAGAGTGTGTTTCATGGATGAGAACTGTGCTGTGTGTTTCCCCTCAGAAACGGAGTTAAATGCCAGGCTCTGTGTCTTCCTACAAGCAAGAGTGCGTTTCAGGTAAACGCAGTCACTTTTCAGCTCAAACGAAGCTACATCGTTCACGAAGTTCACACGTTTCTAGCTCTTAACTGAGACGCATTGGATGTTCGAGGACCTGTGGTTTGTATCAGTTTCAGAAGCAGAGTTGAACTAGATATGGTCCGTGTGTGTAGGAAACACGGTTCTTTTGTTCTGAGCACACTCACGTTTCCCGCCTTATTAGAGACTCTAGAAAGCAAGAGAATGCTTCTTGCTCTAAAGCAGAGTGTGTTTCATGGATGAGAACTGTGCTGTGTGTTTCCCCTCAGAAACGGAGTTAAATGCCAGGCTCTGTGTCTTCCTACAAGCAAGAGTGCGTTTCAGGTAAACGCAGTCACTTTTCAGCTCAAACGAAGCTACATCGTTCACGAAGTTCACACGTTTCTCGCTCTTAACTGAAACGCATTGGATGTTCGAGGACCTGTGGTTTGTATCAGTTTCAGAAGCAGAGTTGAACTAGATATGGTCCGTGTGTGTAGGAAACACGGTTCTTTTGTTCTGAGCACACTCACGTTTCCCGCCTTATTAGAGACTCTAGAAAGCAAGAGAATGCTTCTTGCTCTAAAGCAGAGTGTGCTTCATGGATGAGAACTGTGCTGTGTGTTTCCCTTCAGAAACGGAGCTAAATGCCAGGCTCTGTGTCTTCCTACAAGCAAGAGTGCGTTTCAGGTAAACGCAGTCACTTTTCAGCTCAAACGAAGCTACATCGTTCACGAAGTTCACACGTTTCTCGCTCTTAACTGAGACGCATTGGATGTTCGAGGACCTGTGGTTTGTATCAGTTTCAGAAGCAGAGTTGAACTAGATATGGTCCGTGTGTGTAGGAAACACGGTTCTTTTGTTCTGAGCACACTCACGTTTCCCGCCGTATTAGAGACTCTAGAAAGCAAGAGAATGCTTCTTGCTCTAAAGCAGAGTGTGTTTCATGGATGAGAACTGTGCTGTGTGTTTCCCTTCAGAAACGGAGTTAAATGCCAGGCTCTGTGTCTTCCTACAAGCAAGAGTGCGTTTCAGGTAAACGCAGTCACTTTTCAGCTCAAACGAAGCTACATCGTTCACGAAGTTCACACGTTTCTCGCTCTTAACTGAGACGCAATGGATGTTCGAGGACCTGTGGTTTGTATCAGTTTCAGAAGCAGAGTTGAACTAGATATGGTCCGTGTGTGTAGGAAACACGGTTCTTTTGTTCTGAGCACACTCACGTTTCCCGCCGTATTAGAGACTCTAGAAAGCAAGAGAATGCTTCTTGCTCTAAAGCAGAGTGTGTTTCATGGATGAGAACTGTGCTGTGTGTTTCCCTTCAGAAACGGAGTTAAATGCCAGGCTCTGTGTCTTCCTACAAGCAAGAGTGCGTTTCAGGTAAAAGCAGTCACTTTTCAGCTCAAACGAAGCTACATCGTTCACGAAGTTCACACGTATCTCGCTCTTAACTGAAACGCATTGGATGTTCGAGGACCTGTGGTTTGTATCAGTTTCAGAAGCAGAGTTGAACTAGATATGGTCCGTGTGTGTAGGAAACACGGTTCTTTTGTTCTGAGCACACTCACGTTTCCCGCCTTATTAGAGACTCTAGAAAGCAAGAGAATGCTTCTTGCTCTAAAGCAGAGTGTGTTTCATGGATGAGAACTGTGCTGTGTGTTTCCCTTCAGAAACGGAGTTAAATGCCAGGCTCTGTGTCTTCCTACAAGCAAGAGTGCGTTTCAGGTAAACGCAGTCACTTTTCAGCTCAAACGAAGCTACATCGTTCACGAAGTTCACACGTTTCTCGCTCTTAACTGAGACGCAATGGATGTTCGAGGACCTGTGGTTTGTATCAGTTTCAGAAGCAGAGTTGAACTAGATATGGTCCGTGTGTGTAGGAAACACGGTTCTTTTGTTCTGAGCACACTCACGTTTCCCGCCTTATTAGAGACTCTAGAAAGCAAGAGAATGCTTCTTGCTCTAAAGCAGAGTGTGTTTCATGGATGAGAACTGTGCTGTGTGTTTCCCTTCAGAAACGGAGTTAAATGCCAGGCTCTGTGTCTTCCTACAAGCAAGAGTGCGTTTCAGGTAAACGCAGTCACTTTTCAGCTCAAATGAAGCTACATCGTTCACGAAGTTCACACGTTTCTCGCTCTTAACTGAAACGCATTGGGTGTTCGAGGACCTGTGGTTTGTATCAGTTTCAGAAACAGAGTTGAACTAGATATGGTCCGTGTGTGTAGGAAACACGGTTCTTTTGTTCTGAGCACACTCACGTTTCCCGCCTTATTAGAGACTCTAGAAAGCAAGAGAATGCTTCTTGCTCTAAAGCAGAGTGTGTTTCATGGATGAGAACTGTGCTGTGTGTTTCCCTTCAGAAACGGAGTTAAATGCCAGGCTCTGTGTCTTCCTACAAGCAAGAGTGCGTTTCAGGTAAACGCAGTCACTTTTCAGCTCAAACGAAGCTACATCGTTCACGAAGTTCACACGTTTCTCGCTCTTAACTGAGACGCATTGGATGTTCGAGGACCTGTGGTTTGTATCAGTTTCAGAAGCAGAGTTGAACTAGATATGGTCCGTGTGTGTAGGAAACACGGTTCTTTTGTTCTGAGCACACTCACGTTTCCCGCCTTATTAGAGACTCTAGAAAGCAAGAGAATGCTTCTTGCTCTAAAGCAGAGTGTGTTTCATGGATGAGAACTGTGCTGTGTGTTTCCCTTCAGAAACGGAGCTAAATGCCAGGCTCTGTGTCTTCCTACAAGCAAGAGTGCGTTTCAGGTAAACGCAGTCACTTTTCAGCTCAAACGAAGCTACATCGTTCACGAAGTTCACACGTTTCTCGCTCTTAACTGAGACGCATTGGATGTTCGAGGACCTGTGGTTTGTATCAGTTTCGGAAGCAGAGTTGAACTAGATATGGTCCGTGTGTGTAGGAAACACGGTTCTTTTGTTCTGAGCACACTCACGTTTCCCGCCGTATTAGAGACTCTAGAAAGCAAGAGAATGCTTCTTGCTCTAAAGCAGAGTGTGTTTCATGGATGAGAACTGTGCTGTGTGTTTCCCTTCAGAAACGGAGTTAAATGCCAGGCTCTGTGTCTTCCTACAAGCAAGAGTGCGTTTCAGGTAAACGCAGTCACTTTTCAGCTCAAACGAAGCTACATCGTTCACGAAGTTCACACGTTTCTCGCTCTTAACTGAGACGCAATGGATGTTCGAGGACCTGTGGTTTGTATCAGTTTCAGAAGCAGAGTTGAACTAGATATGGTCCGTGTGTGTAGGAAACACGGTTCTTTTGTTATGAGCACACTCACGTTTCCCGCCTTATTAGAGACTCTAGAAAGCAAGAGAATGCTTCTTGCTCTAAAGCAGAGTGTGTTTCATGGATGAGAACTGTGCTGTGTGTTTCCCTTCAGAAACGGAGTTAAATGCCAGGCTCTGTGTCTTCCTACAAGCAAGAGTGCGTTTCAGGTAAACGCAGTCACTTTTCAGCTCAAACGAAGCTACATCATTCACGAAGTTCACACGTTTCTCGCTCTTAACTGAGACGCATTGGATGTTCGAGGACCTGTGGTTTGTATCAGTTTCAGAAGCAGAGTTGAACTAGATATGGTCCGTGTGTGTAGGAAACACGGTTCTTTTGTTCTGAGCACACTCACGTTTCCCGCCTTATTAGAGACTCTAGAAAGCAAGAGAATGCTTCTTGCTCTAAAGCAGAGTGTGTTTCATGGATGAGAACTGTGCTGTGTGTTTCCCCTCAGAAACGGAGTTAAATGCCAGGCTCTGTGTCTTCCTACAAGCAAGAGTGCGTTTCAGGTAAACGCAGTCACTTTTCAGCTCAAACGAAGCTACATCGTTCACGAAGTTCACACGTTTCTAGCTCTTAACTGAGACGCATTGGATGTTCGAGGACCTGTGGTTTGTATCAGTTTCAGAAGCAGAGTTGAACTAGATATGGTCCGTGTGTGTAGGAAACACGGTTCTTTTGTTCTGAGCACACTCACGTTTCCCGCCTTATTAGAGACTCTAGAAAGCAAGAGAATGCTTCTTGCTCTAAAGCAGAGTGTGTTTCATGGATGAGAACTGTGCTGTGTGTTTCCCCTCAGAAACGGAGTTAAATGCCAGGCTCTGTGTCTTCCTACAAGCAAGAGTGCGTTTCAGGTAAACGCAGTCACTTTTCAGCTCAAACGAAGCTACATCGTTCACGAAGTTCACACGTTTCTCGCTCTTAACTGAAACGCATTGGATGTTCGAGGACCTGTGGTTTGTATCAGTTTCAGAAGCAGAGTTGAACTAGATATGGTCCGTGTGTGTAGGAAACACGGTTCTTTTGTTCTGAGCACACTCACGTTTCCCGCCTTATTAGAGACTCTAGAAAGCAAGAGAATGCTTCTTGCTCTAAAGCAGAGTGTGCTTCATGGATGAGAACTGTGCTGTGTGTTTCCCTTCAGAAACGGAGCTAAATGCCAGGCTCTGTGTCTTCCTACAAGCAAGAGTGCGTTTCAGGTAAACGCAGTCACTTTTCAGCTCAAACGAAGCTACATCGTTCACGAAGTTCACACGTTTCTCGCTCTTAACTGAGACGCATTGGATGTTCGAGGACCTGTGGTTTGTATCAGTTTCAGAAGCAGAGTTGAACTAGATATGGTCCGTGTGTGTAGGAAACACGGTTCTTTTGTTCTGAGCACACTCACGTTTCCCGCCGTATTAGAGACTCTAGAAAGCAAGAGAATGCTTCTTGCTCTAAAGCAGAGTGTGTTTCATGGATGAGAACTGTGCTGTGTGTTTCCCTTCAGAAACGGAGTTAAATGCCAGGCTCTGTGTCTTCCTACAAGCAAGAGTGCGTTTCAGGTAAACGCAGTCACTTTTCAGCTCAAACGAAGCTACATCGTTCACGAAGTTCACACGTTTCTCGCTCTTAACTGAGACGCAATGGATGTTCGAGGACCTGTGGTTTGTATCAGTTTCAGAAGCAGAGTTGAACTAGATATGGTCCGTGTGTGTAGGAAACACGGTTCTTTTGTTCTGAGCACACTCACGTTTCCCGCCTTATTAGAGACTCTAGAAAGCAAGAGAATGCTTCTTGCTCTAAAGCAGAGTGTGTTTCATGGATGAGAACTGTGCTGTGTGTTTCCCTTCAGAAACGGAGTTAAATGCCAGGCTCTGTGTCTTCCTACAAGCAAGAGTGCGTTTCAGGTAAACGCAGTCACTTTTCAGCTCAAACGAAGCTACATCGTTCACGAAGTTCACACGTATCTCGCTCTTAACTGAAACGCATTGGATGTTCGAGGACCTGTGGTTTGTATCAGTTTCAGAAGCAGAGTTGAACTAGATATGGTCCGTGTGTGTAGGAAACACGGTTCTTTTGTTCTGAGCACACTCACGTTTCCCGCCTTATTAGAGACTCTAGAAAGCAAGAGAATGCTTCTTGCTCTAAAGCAGAGTGTGTTTCATGGATGAGAACTGTGCTGTGTGTTTCCCTTCAGAAACGGAGTTAAATGCCAGGCTCTGTGTCTTCCTACAAGCAAGAGTGCGTTTCAGGTAAACGCAGTCACTTTTCAGCTCAAACGAAGCTACATCGTTCACGAAGTTCACACGTTTCTCGCTCTTAACTGAAACGCATTGGATGTTCGAGGACCTGTGGTTTGTATCAGTTTCAGAAGCAGAGTTGAACTAGATATGGTCCGTGTGTGTAGGAAACACGGTTCTTTTGTTCTGAGCACACTCACGTTTCCCGCCTTATTAGAGACTCTAGAAAGCAAGAGAATGCTTCTTGCTCTAAAGCAGAGTGTGTTTCATGGATGAGAACTGTGCTGTGTGTTTCCCTTCAGAAACGGAGTTAAATGCCAGGCTCTGTGTCTTCCTACAAGCAAGAGTGCGTTTCAGGTAAACGCAGTCACTTTTCAGCTCAAACGAAGCTACATCGTTCACGAAGTTCACACGTTTCTCGCTCTTAACTGAAACGCATTGGATGTTCGAGGACCTGTGGTTTGTATCAGTTTCAGAAGCAGAGTTGAACTACATATGGTCCGTGTGTGTAGGAAACACAGTTCTTTTGTTCTGAGCACACTCACGTTTCCCGCCTTATTAGAGACTCTAGAAAGCAAGAGAATGCTTCTTGCTCTAAAGCAGAGTGTGTTTCATGGATGAGAACTGTGCTGTGTGTTTCCCTTCAGAAACGGAGTTAAATGCCAGGCTCTGTGTCTTCCTACAAGCAAGACTTCGTTTCAGGCATACGCAGTCACTTTTCAGCTCAAACGAAGCTACATCGTTCACGAAGTTCACACGTTTCTCGCTCTTAACTGAAACGCATTGGATGTTCGAGGACCTGTGGTTTGTATCAGTTTCAGAAGCAGAGTTGAACTAGATATGGTCCGTGTGTGTAGGAAACACGGTTCTTTTGTTCTGAGCACACTCACGTTTCCCGCCTTATTAGAGACTCTAGAAAGCAAGAGAATGCTTCTTGCTCTAAAGCAGAGTGTGTTTCATGGATGAGAACTGTGCTGTGTGTTTCCCTTCAGAAACGGAGTTAAATGCCAGGCTCTGTGTCTTCCTACAAGCAAGAGTGCGTTTCAGGTAAACGCAGTCACTTTTCAGCTCAAACGAAGCTACATCGTTCACGAAGTTCACACGTTTCTCGCTCTTAACTGAAACGCATTGGATGTTCGAGGACCTGTGGTTTGTATCAGTTTCAGAAGCAGAGTTGAACTAGATATGGTCCGTGTGTGTAGGAAACACGGTTCTTTTGTTCTGAGCACACTCACGTTTCCCGCCTTATTAGAGACTCTAGAAAGCAAGAGAATGCTTCTTGCTCTAAAGCAGAGTGTGTTTCATGGATGAGAACTGTGCTGTGTGTTTCCCTTCAGAAACGGAGTTAAATGCCAGGCTCTGTGTCTTCCTACAAGCAAGAGTGCGTTTCAGGTAAACGCAGTCACTTTTCAGCTCAAACGAAGCTACATCGTTCACGAAGTTCACACGTTTCTCGCTCTTAACTGAGACGCATTGGATGTTCGAGGACCTGTGGTTTGTATCAGTTTCAGAAGCAGAGTTGAACTAGATATGGTCCGTGTGTGTAGGAAACACGGTTCTTTTGTTCTGAGCACACTCACGTTTCCTGCCTTATTAGAGACTCTAGAAAGCAAGAGAATGCTTCTTGCTCTAAAGCAGAGTGTGTTTCATGGATGAGAACTGTGCTGTGAGTATCCCTTCAGAAACGGAGTTAAATGCCAGGCTCTGTGTCTTCCTACAAGCAAGAGTGCGTTTCAGGTAAACGCAGTCACTTTTCAGCTCAAACGAAGCTACATCGTTCACGAAGTTCACACGTTTCTCGCTCTTAACTGAGACGCATTGGATGTTCGAGGACCTGTGGTTTGTATCAGTTTCAGAAGCAGAGTTGAAGTAGATATGGTCCGTGTGTGTAGGAAACACGGTTCTTTTGTTCTGAGCACACTCACGTTTCCCGCCGTATTAGAGACTCTAGAAAGCAAGAGAATGCTTCTTGCTCTAAAGCAGAGTGTGTTTCATGGATGAAAACTGTGCTGTGTGTTTCCCTTCAGAAACGGAGTTAAATGCCAGGCTCTGTGTCTTCCTACAAGCAAGAGTGCGTTTCAGGTAAACGCAGTCACTTTTCAGCTCAAACGAAGCTACATCGTTCACGAAGTTCACACGTTTCTCGCTCTTAACTGAGACGCAATGGATGTTCGAGGACCTGTGGTTTGTATCAGTTTCAGAAGCAGAGTTGAACTAGATATGGTCCGTGTGTGTAGGAAACACGGTTCTTTTGTTCTGAGCACACTCACGTTTCCCGCCTTATTAGAGACTCTAGAAAGCAAGAGAATGCTTCTTGCTCTAAAGCAGAGTGTGTTTCATGGATGAGAACTGTGCTGTGTGTTTCCCTTCAGAAACGGAGTTAAATGCCAGGCTCTGTGTCTTCCTACAAGCAAGACTTCGTTTCAGGTAAACGCAGTCACTTTTCAGCTCAAACGAAGCTACATCGTTCACGAAGTTCACACGTTTCTCGCTCTTAACTGAAACGCATTGGATGTTCGAGGACCTGTGGTTTGTATCAGTTTCAGAAGCAGAGTTGAACTAGATATGGTCCGTGTGTGTAGGAAACACGGTTCTTTTGTTCTGAGCACACTCACGTTTCCCGCCTTATTAGAGACTCTAGAAAGCAAGAGAATGCTTCTTGCTCTAAAGCAGAGTGTGTTTCATGGATGAGAACTGTGCTGTGTGTTTCCCTTCAGAAACGGAGTTAAATGCCAGGCTCTGTGTCTTCCTACAAGCAAGAGTGCGTTTCAGGTAAACGCAGTCACTTTTCAGCTCAAACGAAGCTACATCGTTCACGAAGTTCACACGTTTCTCGCTCTTAACTGAAACGCATTGGATGTTCGAGGACCTGTGGTTTGTATCAGTTTCAGAAGCAGAGTTGAACTAGATATGGTCCGTGTGTGTAGGAAACACGGTTCTTTTGTTCTGAGCACACTCACGTTTCCCGCCTTATTAGAGACTCTAGAAAGCAAGAGAATGCTTCTTGCTCTAAAGCAGAGTGTGTTTCATGGATGAGAACTGTGCTGTGTGTTTCCCTTCAGAAACGGAGTTAAATGCCAGGCTCTGTGTCTTCCTACAAGCAAGAGTGCGTTTCAGGTAAACGCAGTCACTTTTCAGCTCAAACGAAGCTACATCGTTCACGAAGTTCACACGTTTCTCGCTCTTAACTGAGACGCATTGGATGTTCGAGGACCTGTGGTTTGTATCAGTTTCAGAAGCAGAGTTGAAGTAGATATGGTCCGTGTGTGTAGGAAACACGGTTCTTTTGTTCTGAGCACACTCACGTTTCCCGCCTTATTAGAGACTCTAGAAAGCAAGAGAATGCTTCTTGCTCTAAAGCAGAGTGTGTTTCATGGATGAGAACTGTGCTGTGTGTTTCCCTTCAGAAACGGAGCTAAATGCCAGGCTCTGTGTCTTCCTACAAGCAAGAGTGCGTTTCAGGTAAACGCAGTCACTTTTCAGCTCAAACGAAGCTACATCGTTCACGAAGTTCACACGTTTCTCGCTCTTAACTGAGACGCATTGGATGTTAGAGGACCTGTGGTTTGTATCAGTTTCAGAAGCAGAGTTGAACTAGATATGGTCCGTGTGTGTAGGAAACACGGTTCTTTTGTTCTGAGCACACTCACGTTTCCCGCCGTATTAGAGACTCTAGAAAGCAAGAGAATGCTTCTTGCTCTAAAGCAGAGTGTGTTTCATGGATGAGAACTGTGCTGTGTGTTTCCCTTCAGAAACGGAGTTAAATGCCAGGCTCTGTGTCTTCCTACAAGCAAGAGTGCGTTTCAGGTAAACGCAGTCACTTTTCAGCTCAAACGAAGCTACATCGTTCACGAAGTTCACACGTTTCTCGCTCTTAACTGAGACGCATTGGATGTTCGAGGACCTGTGGTTTGTATCAGTTTCAGAAGCAGAGTTGAAGTAGATATGGTCCGTGTGTGTAGGAAACACGGTTCTTTTGTTCTGAGCACACTCACGTTTCCCGCCTTATTAGAGACTCTAGAAAGCAAGAGAATGCTTCTTGCTCTAAAGCAGAGTGTGTTTCATGGATGAGAACTGTGCTGTGTGTTTCCCTTCAGAAACGGAGCTAAATGCCAGGCTCTGTGTCTTCCTACAAGCAAGAGTGCGTTTCAGGTAAACGCAGTCACTTTTCAGCTCAAACGAAGCTACATCGTTCACGAAGTTCACACGTTTCTCGCTCTTAACTGAGACGCATTGGATGTTCGAGGACCTGTGGTTTGTATCAGTTTCAGAAGCAGAGTTGAACTAGATATGGTCCGTGTGTGTAGGAAACACGGTTCTTTTGTTCTGAGCACACTCACGTTTCCCGCCGTATTAGAGACTCTAGAAAGCAAGAGAATGCTTCTTGCTCTAAAGCAGAGTGTGTTTCATGGATGAGAACTGTGCTGTGTGTTTCCCTTCAGAAACGGAGTTAAATGCCAGGCTCTGTGTCTTCCTACAAGCAAGAGTGCGTTTCAGGTAAACGCAGTCACTTTTCAGCTCAAACGAAGCTACATCGTTCACGAAGTTCACACGTTTCTCGCTCTTAACTGAGACGCAATGGATGTTCGAGGACCTGTGGTTTGTATCAGTTTCAGAAGCAGAGTTGAACTAGATATGGTCCGTGTGTGTAGGAAACACGGTTCTTTTGTTCTGAGCACACTCACGTTTCCCGCCTTATTAGAGACTCTAGAAAGCAAGAGAATGCTTCTTGCTCTAAAGCAGAGTGTGCTTCATGGATGAGAACTGTGCTGTGTGTTTCCCTTCAGAAACGGAGCTAAATGCCAGGCTCTGTGTCTTCCTACAAGCAAGAGTGCGTTTCAGGTAAACGCAGTCACTTTTCAGCTCAAAGGAAGCTACATCGTTTACGAAACTCACACGTTTCTCGCTCTTAACTGAGACGCATTGGATGTTCGAGGACCTGTGGTTTGTATCAGTTTCAGAAGCAGAGTTGAACTAGATATAGTCCGTGTGTGTAGGAAACACGGTTCTTTTGTTCTGAGCACACTCACGTTTCCCGCCTTATTAGAGACTCTAGAAAGCAAGAGAATGCTTCTTGCTCTAAAGCAGAGTGTGTTTCATGGATGAGAACTGTGCTGTGTGTTTCCCTTCAGAAACGGAGTTAAATGCCAGGCTCTGTGTCTTCCTACAAGCAAGAGTGCGTTTCAGGTAAACGCAGTCACTTTTCAGCTCAAACGAAGCTACATCGTTCACGAAGTTCACACGTTTCTCGCTCTTAACTGAGACGCAATGGATGTTCGAGGACCTGTGGTTTGGATCAGTTTCAGAAGCAGAGTTGAACTAGATATGGTCCGTGTGTGTAGGAAACACGGTTCTTTTGTTCTGAGCACACTCACGTTTCCCGCCTTATTAGAGACTCTAGAAAGCAAGAGAATGCTTCTTGCTCTAAAGCAGAGTGTGTTTCATGGATGAGAACTGTGCTGTGTGTTTCCCTTCAGAAACGGAGTTAAATGCCAGGCTCTGTGTCTTCCTACAAGCAAGAGTGCGTTTCAGGTAAACGCAGTCACTTTTCAGCTCAAACGAAGCTACATCGTTCACGAAGTTCACACGTTTCTCGCTCTTAACTGAGACGCATTGGATGTTCGAGGACCTGTGGTTTGTATCAGTTTCAGAAGCAGAGTTGAACTAGATATGGTCCGTGTGTGTAGGAAACACGGTTCTTTTGTTCTGAGCACACTCACGTTTCCCGCCTTATTAGAGACTCTAGAAAGCAAGAGAATGCTTCTTGCTCTAAAGCAGAGTGTGTTTCATGGATGAGAACTGTGCTGTGTGTTTCCCTTCAGAAACGGAGTTAAATGCCAGGCTCTGTGTCTTCCTACAAGCAAGAGTGCGTTTCAGGTAAACGCAGTCACTTTTCAGCTCAAACGAAGCTACATCGTTCACGAAGTTCACACGTTTCTCGCTCTTAACTGAAACGCATTGGATGTTCGAGGACCTGTGGTTTGTATCAGTTTCAGAAGCAGAGTTGAACTAGATATGGTCCGTGTGTGTAAGAAACACGGTTCTTTTGTTCTGAGCACACTCACGTTTCCCGCCTTATTAGAGACTCTAGAAAGCAAGAGAATGCTTCTTGCTCTAAAGCAGAGTGTGTTTCATGGATGAGAACTGTGCTGTGTGTTTCCCTTCAGAAACGGAGTTAAATGCCAGGCTCTGTGTCTTCCTACAAGCAAGAGTGCGTTTCAGGTAAACGCAGTCACTTTTCAGCTCAAACGAAGCTACATCGTTCACGAAGTTCACACGTTTCTCGCTCTTAACTGAAACGCATTGGATGTTCGAGGACCTGTGGTTTGTATCAGTTTCAAAAGCAGAGTTGAACTAGATATGGTCCGTGTGTGCAGGAAACACGGTTCTTTTGTTCTGAGCACACTCACGTTTCCCGCCTTATTAGAGACTCTAGAAAGCAAGAGAATGCTTCTTGCTCTAAAGCAGAGTGTGTTTCATGGATGAGAACTGTGCTGTGTGTTTCCCTTCAGAAACGGAGTTAAATGCCAGGCTCTGTGTCTTCCTACAAGCAAGAGTGCGTTTCAGGTAAACGCAGTCACTTTTCAGCTCAAACGAAGCTACATCGTTCACGAAGTTCACACGTTTCTCGCTCTTAACTGAAACGCATTGGATGTTCGAGGACCTGTGGTTTGTATCAGGTTCAGAAGCAGAGTTGAACTAGATATGGTCCGTGTGTGTAGGAAACACGGTTCTTTTGTTCTGAGCACACTCACGTTTCCCGCCTTATTAGAGACTCTAGAAAGCAAGAGAATGCTTCTTGCTCTAAAGCAGAGTGTGTTTCATGGATGAGAACTGTGCTGTGTGTTTCCCTTCAGAAACGGAGTTAAATGCCAGGCTCTGTGTCTTCCTACAAGCAAGAGTGCGTTTCAGGTAAACGCAGTCACTTTTCAGCTCAAACGAAGCTACATCGTTCACGAAGTTCACACGTTTCTCGCTCTTAACTGAGACGCATTGGATGTTCGAGGACCTGTGGTTTGTATCAGTTTCAGAAGCAGAGTTGAACTAGATATGGTCCGTGTGTGTAGGAAACACGGTTCTTTTGTTCTGAGCACACTCACGTTTCCCGCCGTATTAGAGACTCTAGAAAGCAAGAGAATGCTTCTTGCTCTAAAGCAGAGTGTGTTTCATGGATGAGAAATGTGCTGTGTGTTTCCCTTCGGAAACGGAGTTAAATGCCAGGCTCTGTGTCTTCCTACAAGCAAGAGTGCGTTTCAGGTAAACGCAGTCACTTTTCAGCTCAAACGAAGCTACATCGTTCACGAAGTTCACACGTTTCTCGCTCTTAACTGAGACGCATTGGATGTTCGAGGACCTGTGGTTTGTATCAGTTTCAGAAGCAGAGTTGAACTAGATATGGTCCGTGTGTGTAGGAAACACGGTTCTTTTGTTCTGAGCACACTCACGTTTCCCGCCTTATTAGAGACTCTAGAAAGCAAGAGAATGCTTCTTGCTCTAAAGCAGAGTGTGTTTCATGGATGAGAACTGTGCTGTGTGTTTCCCTTCAGAAACGGAGTTAAATGCCAGGCTCTGTGTCTTCCTACAAGCAAGAGTGCGTTTCAGGTAAATGCAGTCACTTTTCAGCTCAAACGAAGCTACATCGTTCACGAAGTTCACACGTTTCTCGCTCTTAACTGAGACGCAATGGATGTTCGAGGACCTGTGGTTTGTATCAGTTTCAGAACCAGAGTTGAACTAGATATGGTCCGTGTGTGTAGGAAACACGGTTCTTTTGTTCTGAGCACACTCACGTTTCCCGCCTTATTAGAGACTCTAGAAAGCAAGAGAATGCTTCTTGCTCTAAAGCAGAGTGTGTTTCATGGATGAGAACTGTGCTGTGTGTTTCCCTTCAGAAACGGAGTTAAATGCCAGGCTCTGTGTCTTCCTACAAGCAAGAGTGCGTTTCAGGTAAAAGCAGTCACTTTTCAGCTCAAACGAAGCTACATCGTTCACGAAGTTCACACGTTTCTCGCTCTTAACTGAAACGCATTGGATGTTCGAGGACCTGTGGTTTGGATCAGTTTCAGAAGCAGAGTTGAACTAGATATGGTCCGTGTGTGTAGGAAACACGGTTCTTTTGTTCTGAGCACACTCACGTTTCCCGCCTTATTAGAGACTCTAGAAAGCAAGAGAATGCTTCTTGCTCTAAAGCAGAGTGTGTTTCATGGATGAGAACTGTGCTGTGTGTTTCCCTTCAGAAACGGAGTTAAATGCCAGGCTCTGTGTCTTCCTACAAGCAAGAGTGCGTTTCAGGTAAACGCAGTCACTTTTCAGCTCAAACGAAGCTACATCGTTCACGAAGTTCACACGTTTCTCGCTCTTAACTGAGACGCATTGGATGTTCGAGGACCTGTGGTTTGTATCAGTTTCAGAAGCAGAGTTGAAGTAGATATGGTCCGTGTGTGTAGGAAACACGGTTCTTTTGTTCTGAGCACACTCACGTTTCCCGCCGTATTAGAGACTCTAGAAAGCAAGAGAATGCTTCTTGCTCTAAAGCAGAGTGTGTTTCATGGATGAGAACTGTGCTGTGTGTTTCCCTTCAGAAACGGAGTTAAATGCCAGGCTCTGTGTCTTCCTACAAGCAAGAGTGCGTTTCAGGTAAACGCAGTCACTTTTCAGCTCAAACGAAGCTACATCGTTCACGAAGTTCACACGTTTCTCGCTCTTAACTGAGACGCATTGGATGTTCGAGGACCTGTGGTTTGTATCAGTTTCAGAAGCAGAGTTGAACTAGATATGGTCCGTGTGTGTAGGAAACACGGTTCTTTTGTTCTGAGCACACTCACGTTTCCCGCCGTATTAGAGACTCTAGAAAGCAAGAGAATGCTTCTTGCTCTAAAGCAGAGTGTGTTTCATGGATGAGAAATGTGCTGTGTGTTTCCCTTCGGAAACGGAGTTAAATGCCAGGCTCTGTGTCTTCCTACAAGCAAGAGTGCGTTTCAGGTAAACGCAGTCACTTTTCAGCTCAAACGAAGCTACATCGTTCACGAAGTTCACACGTTTCTCGCTCTTAACTGAGACGCATTGGATGTTCGAGGACCTGTGGTTTGTATCAGTTTCAGAAGCAGAGTTGAACTAGATATGGTCCGTGTGTGTAGGAAACACGGTTCTTTTGTTCTGAGCACACTCACGTTTCCCGCCTTATTAGAGACTCTAGAAAGCAAGAGAATGCTTCTTGCTCTAAAGCAGAGTGTGTTTCATGGATGAGAACTGTGCTGTGTGTTTCCCTTCAGAAACGGAGTTAAATGCCAGGCTCTGTGTCTTCCTACAAGCAAGAGTGCGTTTCAGGTAAATGCAGTCACTTTTCAGCTCAAACGAAGCTACATCGTTCACGAAGTTCACACGTTTCTCGCTCTTAACTGAGACGCAATGGATGTTCGAGGACCTGTGGTTTGTATCAGTTTCAGAACCAGAGTTGAACTAGATATGGTCCGTGTGTGTAGGAAACACGGTTCTTTTGTTCTGAGCACACTCACGTTTCCCGCCTTATTAGAGACTCTAGAAAGCAAGAGAATGCTTCTTGCTCTAAAGCAGAGTGTGTTTCATGGATGAGAACTGTGCTGTGTGTTTCCCTTCAGAAACGGAGTTAAATGCCAGGCTCTGTGTCTTCCTACAAGCAAGAGTGCGTTTCAGGTAAAAGCAGTCACTTTTCAGCTCAAACGAAGCTACATCGTTCACGAAGTTCACACGTTTCTCGCTCTTAACTGAAACGCATTGGATGTTCGAGGACCTGTGGTTTGGATCAGTTTCAGAAGCAGAGTTGAACTAGATATGGTCCGTGTGTGTAGGAAACACGGTTCTTTTGTTCTGAGCACACTCACGTTTCCCGCCTTATTAGAGACTCTAGAAAGCAAGAGAATGCTTCTTGCTCTAAAGCAGAGTGTGTTTCATGGATGAGAACTGTGCTGTGTGTTTCCCTTCAGAAACGGAGTTAAATGCCAGGCTCTGTGTCTTCCTACAAGCAAGAGTGCGTTTCAGGTAAACGCAGTCACTTTTCAGCTCAAACGAAGCTACATCGTTCACGAAGTTCACACGTTTCTCGCTCTTAACTGAGACGCATTGGATGTTCGAGGACCTGTGGTTTGTATCAGTTTCAGAAGCAGAGTTGAACTAGATATGGTCCGTGTGTGTAGGAAACACGGTTCTTTTGTTCTGAGCACACTCACGTTTCCCGCCGTATTAGAGACTCTAGAAAGCAAGAGAATGCTTCTTGCTCTAAAGCAGAGTGTGTTTCATGGATGAGAACTGTGCTGTGTGTTTCCCTTCAGAAACGGAGTTAAATGCCAGGCTCTGTGTCTTCCTACAAGCAAGAGTGCGTTTCAGGTAAACGCAGTCACTTTTCAGCTCAAACGAAGCTACATCGTTCACGAAGTTCACACGTTTCTCGCTCTTAACTGAGACGCATTGGATGTTCGAGGACCTGTGGTTTGTATCAGTTTCAGAAGCAGAGTTGAACTAGATATGGTCCGTGTGTGTAGGAAACACGGTTCTTTTGTTCTGAGCACACTCACGTTTCCCGCCGTATTAGAGACTCTAGAAAGCAAGAGAATGCTTCTTGCTCTAAAGCAGAGTGTGTTTCATGGATGAGAAATGTGCTGTGTGTTTCCCTTCGGAAACGGAGTTAAATGCCAGGCTCTGTGTCTTCCTACAAGCAAGAGTGCGTTTCAGGTAAACGCAGTCACTTTTCAGCTCAAACGAAGCTACATCGTTCACGAAGTTCACACGTTTCTCGCTCTTAACTGAGACGCATTGGATGTTCGAGGACCTGTGGTTTGTATCAGTTTCAGAAGCAGAGTTGAACTAGATATGGTCCGTGTGTGTAGGAAACACGGTTCTTTTGTTCTGAGCACACTCACGTTTCCCGCCTTATTAGAGACTCTAGAAAGCAAGAGAATGCTTCTTGCTCTAAAGCAGAGTGTGTTTCATGGATGAGAACTGTGCTGTGTGTTTCCCTTCAGAAACGGAGTTAAATGCCAGGCTCTGTGTCTTCCTACAAGCAAGAGTGCGTTTCAGGTAAATGCAGTCACTTTTCAGCTCAAACGAAGCTACATCGTTCACGAAGTTCACACGTTTCTCGCTCTTAACTGAGACGCAATGGATGTTCGAGGACCTGTGGTTTGTATCAGTTTCAGAACCAGAGTTGAACTAGATATGGTCCGTGTGTGTAGGAAACACGGTTCTTTTGTTCTGAGCACACTCACGTTTCCCGCCTTATTAGAGACTCTAGAAAGCAAGAGAATGCTTCTTGCTCTAAAGCAGAGTGTGTTTCATGGATGAGAACTGTGCTGTGTGTTTCCCTTCAGAAACGGAGTTAAATGCCAGGCTCTGTGTCTTCCTACAAGCAAGAGTGCGTTTCAGGTAAAAGCAGTCACTTTTCAGCTCAAACGAAGCTACATCGTTCACGAAGTTCACACGTTTCTCGCTCTTAACTGAAACGCATTGGATGTTCGAGGACCTGTGGTTTGGATCAGTTTCAGAAGCAGAGTTGAACTAGATATGGTCCGTGTGTGTAGGAAACACGGTTCTTTTGTTCTGAGCACACTCACGTTTCCCGCCTTATTAGAGACTCTAGAAAGCAAGAGAATGCTTCTTGCTCTAAAGCAGAGTGTGTTTCATGGATGAGAACTGTGCTGTGTGTTTCCCTTCAGAAACGGAGTTAAATGCCAGGCTCTGTGTCTTCCTACAAGCAAGAGTGCGTTTCAGGTAAACGCAGTCACTTTTCAGCTCAAACGAAGCTACATCGTTCACGAAGTTCACACGTTTCTCGCTCTTAACTGAGACGCATTGGATGTTCGAGGACCTGTGGTTTGTATCAGTTTCAGAAGCAGAGTTGAACTAGATATGGTCCGTGTGTGTAGGAAACACGGTTCTTTTGTTCTGAGCACACTCACGTTTCCCGCCGTATTAGAGACTCTAGAAAGCAAGAGAATGCTTCTTGCTCTAAAGCAGAGTGTGTTTCATGGATGAGAACTGTGCTGTGTGTTTCCCTTCAGAAACGGAGTTAAATGCCAGGCTCTGTGTCTTCCTACAAGCAAGAGTGCGTTTCAGGTAAACGCAGTCACTTTTCAGCTCAAACAAAGCTACATCGTTCACGAAGTTCACACGTTTCTCGCTCTTAACTGAGACGCAATGGATGTTCGAGGACCTGTGGTTTGTATCAGTTTCAGAAGCAGAGTTGAACTAGATATGGTCCGTGTGTGTAGGAAACACGGTTCTTTTGTTCTGAGCACACTCACGTTTCCCGCCTTATTAGAGACTCTAGAAAGCAAGAGAATGCTTCTTGCTCTAAAGCAGAGTGTGTTTCATGGATGAGAACTGTGCTGTGTGTTTCCCTTCAGAAACGGAGTTAAATGCCAGGCTCTGTGTCTTCCTACAAGCAAGAGTGCGTTTCAGGTAAAAGCAGTCACTTTTCAGCTCAAACGAAGCTACATCGTTCACGAAGTTCACACGTTTCTCGCTCTTAACTGAAACGCATTGGATGTTCGAGGACCTGTGGTTTGTATCAGTTTCAGAAGCAGAGTTGAACTAGATATGGTCCGTGTGTGTAGGAAACACGGTTCTTTTGTTCTGAGCACACTCACGTTTCCCGCCTTATTAGAGACTCTAGAAAGCAAGAGAATGCTTCTTGCTCTAAAGCAGAGTGTGTTTCATGGATGAGAACTGTGCTGTGTGTTTCCCTTCAGAAACGGAGTTAAATGCCAGGCTCTGTGTCTTCCTACAAGCAAGAGTGCGTTTCAGGTAAACGCAGTCACTTTTCAGCTCAAACGAAGCTACATCGTTCACGAAGTTCACACGTTTCTCGCTCTTAACTGAGACGCATTGGATGTTCGAGGACCTGTGGTTTGTATCAGTTTCAGAAGCAGAGTTGAACTAGATATGGTCCGTGTGTGTAGGAAACACGGTTCTTTTGTTCTGAGCACACTCACGTTTCCCGCCTTATTAGAGACTCTAGAAAGCAAGAGAATGCTTCTTGCTCTAAAGCAGAGTGTGTTTCATGGATGAGAACTGTGCTGTGTGTTTCCCTTCAGAAACGGAGTTAAATGCCAGGCTCTGTGTCTTCCTACAAGCAAGAGTGCGTTTCAGGTAAACGCAGTCACTTTTCAGCTCAAACGAAGCTACATCGTTCACGAAGTTCACACGTTTCTCGCTCTTAACTGAGACGCATTGGATGTTCGAGGACCTGTGGTTTGTATCAGTTTCAGAAGCAGAGTTGAACTAGATATGGTCCGTGTGTGTAGGAAACACGGTTCTTTTGTTCTGAGCACACTCACGTTTCCCGCCTTATTAGAGACTCTAGAAAGCAAGAGAATGCTTCTTGCTCTAAAGCAGAGTGTGTTTCATGGATGAGAAATGTGCTGTGTGTTTCCCTTCGGAAACGGAGTTAAATGCCAGGCTCTGTGTCTTCCTACAAGCAAGAGTGCGTTTCAGGTAAACGCAGTCACTTTTCAGCTCAAACGAAGCTACATCGTTCACGAAGTTCACACGTTTCTCGCTCTTAACTGAGACGCATTGGATGTTCGAGGACCTGTGGTTTGTATCAGTTTCAGAAGCAGAGTTGAATTAGATATGGTCCGTGTGTGTAGGAAACACGGTTCTTTTGTTCTGAGCACACTCACGTTTCCCGCCGTGTTAGAGACTCTAGAAAGCAAGAGAATGCTTCTTGCTCTAAAGCAGAGTGTGTTTCATGGATGAGAACTGTGCTGTGTGTTTCCCTTCAGAAACGGAGTTAAATGCCAGGCTCTGTGTCTTCCTACAAGCAAGAGTGCGTTTCAGGTAAACGCAGTCACTTTTCAGCTCAAACGAAGCTACATCGTTCACGAAGTTCACACGTTTCTCGCTCTTAACTGAGACGCAATGGATGTTCGAGGACCTGTGGTTTGTATCAGTTTCAGAAGCAGAGTTGAACTAGATATGGTCCGTGTGTGTAGGAAACACGGTTCTTTTGTTCTGAGCACACTCACGTTTCCCGCCTTATTAGAGACTCTAGAAAGCAAGAGAATGCGTCTTGCTCTAAAGCAGAGTGTGTTTCATGGATGAGAACTGTGCTGTGTGTTTCCCTTCAGAAACGGAGTTAAATGCCAGGCTCTGTGTCTTCCTACAAGCAAGAGTGCGTTTCAGGTAAAAGCAGTCACTTTTCAGCTCAAACGAAGCTACATCGTTCACGAAGTTCACACGTTTCTCGCTCTTAACTGAAACGCATTGGATGTTCGAGGACCTGTGGTTTGGATCAGTTTCAGAAGCAGAGTTGAACTAGATATGGTCCGTGTGTGTAGGAAACACGGTTCTTTTGTTCTGAGCACACTCACGTTTCCCGCCTTATTAGAGACTCTAGAAAGCAAGAGAATGCTTCTTGCTCTAAAGCAGAGTGTGTTTCATGGATGAGAACTGTGCTGTGTGTTTCCCTTCAGAAACGGAGTTAAATGCCAGGCTCTGTGTCTTCCTACAAGCAAGAGTGCGTTTCAGGTAAACGCAGTCACTTTTCAGCTCAAACGAAGCTACATCGTTCACGAAGTTCACACGTTTCTCGCTCTTAACTGAGACGCATTGGATGTTCGAGGACCTGTGGTTTGTATCAGTTTCAGAAGCAGAGTTGAACTAGATATGGTCCGTGTTTGTAGGAAACACGGTTCTTTTGTTCTGAGCACACTCACGTTTCCCGCTGTATTAGAGACTCTAGAAAGCAAGAGAATGCTTCTTGCTCTAAAGCAGAGTGTGTTTCATGGATGAGAACTGTGCTGTGTGTTTCCCTTCAGAAACGGAGTTAAATGCCAGGCTCTGTGTCTTCCTACAAGCAAGAGTGCGTTTCAGGTAAACGCAGTCACTTTTCAGCTCAAACGAAGCTACATCGTTCACGAAGTTCACACGTTTCTCGCTCTTAACTGAGACGCAATGGATGTTCGAGGACCTGTGGTTTGTATCAGTTTCAGAAGCAGAGTTGAACTAGATATGGTCCGTGTGTGTAGGAAACACGGTTCTTTTGTTCTGAGCACACTCACGTTTCCCGCCTTATTAGAGACTCTAGAAAGCAAGAGAATGCTTCTTGCTCTAAAGCAGAGTGTGTTTCATGGATGAGAACTGTGCTGTGTGTTTCCCTTCAGAAACGGAGTTAAATGCCAGGCTCTGTGTCTTCCTACAAGCAAGAGTGCGTTTCAGGTAAACGCAGTCACTTTTCAGCTCAAACGAAGCTACATCGTTCACGAAGTTCACACGTTTCTCGCTCTTAACTGAGACGCATTGGATGTTCGAGGACCTGTGGTTTGTATCAGTTTCAGAAGCAGAGTTGAACTAGATATGGTCCGTGTGTGTAGGAAACACGGTTCTTTTGTTCTGAGCACACTCACGTTTCCCGCCGTATTAGAGACTCTAGAAAGCAAGAGAATGCTTCTTGCTCTAAAGCAGAGTGTGTTTCATGGATGAGAACTGTGCTGTGTGTTTCCTTTCAGAAACGGAGTTAAATGCCAGGCTCTGTGTCTTCCTACAAGCAAGAGTGCGTTTCAGGTAAACGCAGTCACTTTTCAGCTCAAAGGAAGCTACATCGTTCACGAAGTTCACACGTTTCTCGCTCTTAACTGAGACGCAATGGATGTTCGAGGACCTGTGGTTTGTATCAGTTTCAGAAGCAGAGTTGAACTAGATATGGTCCGTGTGTGTAGGAAACACGGTTCTTTTGTTCTGAGCACACTCACGTTTCCCGCCTTATTAGAGACTCTAGAAAGCAAGAGAATGCTTCTTGCTCTAAAGCAGAGTGTGTTTCATGGATGAGAACTGTGCTGTGTGTTTCCCTTCAGAAACGGAGCTAAATGCCAGGCTCTGTGTCTTCCTACAAGCAAGAGTGCGTTTCAGGTAAACGCAGTCACTTTTCAGCTCAAACGAAGCTACATCGTTCACGAAGTTCACACGTTTCTCGCTCTTAACTGAGACGCATTGGATGTTCGAGGACCTGTGGTTTGTATCAGTTTCAGAAGCAGAGTTGAACTAGATATGGTCCGTGTGTGTAGGAAACACGGTTCTTTTGTTCTGAGCACACTCACGTTTCCCGCCTTATTAGAGACTCTAGAAAGCAAGAGAATGCTTCTTGCTCTAAAGCAGAGTGTGTTTCATGGATGAGAACTGTGCTGTGTGTTTCCCTTCAGAAACGGAGTTAAATGCCAGGCTCTGTGTCTTCCTACAAGCAAGAGTGCGTTTCAGGTAAACGCAGTCACTTTTCAGCTCAAACGAAGCTACATCGTTCACGAAGTTCACACGTTTCTCGCTCTTAAATGAGACGCATTGGATGTTCGAGGACCTGTGGTTTGTATCAGTTTCAGAAGCAGAGTTGAACTAGATATGGTCCGTGTGTGTAGGAAACACGGTTCTTTTGTTCTGAGCACACTCACGTTTCCCGCCTTATTAGAGACTCTAGAAAGCAAGAGAATGCTTCTTGCTCTAAAGCAGAGTGTGCTTCATGGATGAGAACTGTGCTGTGTGTTTCCCTTCAGAAACGGAGCTAAATGCCAGGCTCTGTGTCTTCCTACAAGCAAGAGTGCGTTTCAGGTAAACGCAGTCACTTTTCAGCTCAAACGAAGCTACATCGTTCACGAAGTTCACACGTTTCTCGCTCTTAACTGAGACGCATTGGATGTTCGAGGACCTGTGGTTTGTATCAGTTTCAGAAGCAGAGTTGAACTAGATATGGTCCGTGTGTGTAGGAAACACGGTTCTTTTGTTCTGAGCACACTCACGTTTCCCGCCTTATTAGAGACTCTAGAAAGCAAGAGAATGCTTCTTGCTCTAAAGCAGAGTGTGTTTCATGGATGAGAACTGTGCTGTGTGTTTCCCTTCAGAAACGGAGTTAAATGCCAGGCTCTGTGTCTTCCTACAAGCAAGAGTGCGTTTCAGGTAAACGCAGTCACTTTTCAGCTCAAACGAAGCTACATCGTTCACGAAGTTCACACGTTTCTCGCTCTTAACTGAGACGCAATGGATGTTCGAGGACCTGTGGTTTGGATCAGTTTCAGAAGCAGAGTTGAACTAGATATGGTCCGTGTGTGTAGGAAACACGGTTCTTTTGTTCTGAGCACACTCACGTTTCCCGCCTTATTAGAGACTCTAGAAAGCAAGAGAATGCTTCTTCCTCTAAAGCAGAGTGTGTTTCATGGATGAGAACTGTGCTGTGTGTTTCCCTTCAGAAACGGAGTTAAATGCCAGGCTCTGTGTCTTCCTACAAGCAAGAGTGCGTTTCAGGTAAACGCAGTCACTTTTCAGCTCAAACGAAGCTACATCGTTCACGAAGTTCACACGTTTCTCGCTCTTAACTGAGACGCATTGGATGTTCGAGGACCTGTGGTTTGTATCAGTTTCAGAAGCAGAGTTGAACTAGATATGGTCCGTGTGTGTAGGAAACACGGTTCTTTTGTTCTGAGCACACTCACGTTTCCCGCCTTATTAGAGACTCTAGAAAGCAAGAGAATGCTTCTTGCTCTAAAGCAGAGTGTGTTTCATGGATGAGAACTGTGCTGTGTGTTTCCCTTCAGAAACGGAGTTAAATGCCAGGCTCTGTGTCTTCCTACAAGCAAGAGTGCGTTTCAGGTAAACGCAGTCACTTTTCAGCTCAAACGAAGCTACATCGTTCACGAAGTTCACACGTTTCTCGCTCTTAACTGAAACACATTGGATGTTCGAGGACCTGTGGTTTGTATCAGTTTCAGAAGCAGAGTTGAACTAGATATGGTCCGTGTGTGTAGGAAACACGGTTCTTTTGTTCTGAGCACACTCACGTTTCCCGCCTTATTAGAGACTCTAGAAAGCAAGAGAATGCTTCTTGCTCTAAAGCAGAGTGTGTTTCATGGATGAGAACTGTGCTGTGTGTTTCCCTTCAGAAACGGAGTTAAATGCCAGGCTCTGTGTCTTCCTACAAGCAAGAGTGCGTTTCAGGTAAACGCAGTCACTTTTCAGCTCAAACGAAGCTACATCGTTCACGAAGTTCACACGTTTCTCGCTCTTAACTGAAACGCATTGGATGTTCGAGGACCTGTGGTTTGTATCAGTTTCAGAAGCAGAGTTGAACTACATATGGTCCGTGTGTGTAGGAAACACGGTTCTTTTGTTCTGAGCACACTCACGTTTCCCGCCTTATTAGAGACTCTAGAAAGCAAGAGAATGCTTCTTGCTCTAAAGCAGAGTGTGTTTCATGGATGAGAACTGTGCTGTGTGTTTCCCTTCAGAAACGGAGTTAAATGCCAGGCTCTGTGTCTTCCTACAAGCAAGAGTGCGTTTCAGGTAAACGCAGTCACTTTTCAGCTCAAACGAAGCTACATCGTTCACGAAGTTCACACGTTTCTCGCTCTTAACTGAGACGCATTGCATGTTCGAGGACCTGTGGTTTGTATCAGTTTCAGAAGCAGAGTTGAACTAGATATGGTCCGTGTGTGTAGGAAACACGGTTCTTTTGTTCTGAGCACACTCACGTTTCCCGCCTTATTAGAGACTCTAGAAAGCAAGAGAATGCTTCTTGCTCTAAAGCAGAGTGTGTTTCATGGATGAGAACTGTGCTGTGTGTTTCCCTTCAGAAACGGAGTTAAATGCCAGGCTCTGTGTCTTCCTACAAGCAAGAGTGCGTTTCAGGTAAACGCAGTCACTTTTCAGCTCAAACGAAGCTACATCGTTCACGAAGTTCACACGTTTCTCGCTCTTAACTGAAACGCATTGGATGTTCGAGGACCTGTGGTTTGTATCAGTTTCAGAAGCAGAGTTGAACTAGATATGGTCCGTGTGTGTAGGAAACACGGTTCTTTTGTTCTGAGCACACTCACGTTTCCCGCCTTATTAGAGACTCTAGAAAGCAAGAGAATGCTTCTTGCTCTAAAGCAGAGTGTGTTTCATGGATGAGAACTGTGCTGTGTGTTTCCCTTCAGAAACGGAGCTAAATGCCAGGCTCTGTGTCTTCCTACAAGCAAGAGTGCGTTTCAGGTAAACGCAGTCACTTTTCAGCTCAAACGAAGCTACATCGTTCACGAAGTTCACACGTTTCTCGCTCTTAACTGAGACGCATTGGATGTTCGAGGACCTGTGGTTTGTATCAGTTTCAGAAGCAGAGTTGAACTAGATATGGTCCGTGTGTGTAGGAAACACGGTTCTTTTGTTCTGAGCACACTCACGTTTCCCGCCTTATTAGAGACTCTAGAAAGCAAGAGAATGCTTCTTGCTCTAAAGCAGAGTGTGTTTCATGGATGAGAACTGTGCTGTGTGTTTCCCTTCAGAAACGGAGTTAAATGCCAGGCTCTGTGTCTTCCTACAAGCAAGAGTGCGTTTCAGGTAAACGCAGTCACTTTTCAGCTCAAACGAAGCTACATCGTTCACGAAGTTCACACGTTTCTCGCTCTTAACTGAGACGCATTGGATGTTCGAGGACCTGTGGTTTGTATCAGTTTCAGAAGCAGAGTTGAACTAGATATGGTCCGTGTGTGTAGGAAACACGGTTCTTTTGTTCTGAGCACACTCACGTTTCCCGCCTTATTAGAGACTCTAGAAAGCAAGAGAATGCTTCTTGCTCTAAAGCAGAGTGTGCTTCATGGATGAGAACTGTGCTGTGTGTTTCCCTTCAGAAACGGAGCTAAATGCCAGGCTCTGTGTCTTCCTACAAGCAAGAGTGCGTTTCAGGTAAACGCAGTCACTTTTCAGCTCAAACGAAGCTACATCGTTCACGAAGTTCACACGTTTCTCGCTCTTAACTGAGACGCATTGGATGTTCGAGGACCTGTGGTTTGTATCAGTTTCAGAAGCAGAGTTGAACTAGATATGGTCCGTGTGTGTAGGAAACACGGTTCTTTTGGTCTGAGCACACTCACGTTTCCCGCCGTATTAGAGACTCTAGAAAGCAAGAGAATGCTTCTTGCTCTAAAGCAGAGTGTGTTTCATGGATGAGAACTGTGCTGTGTGTTTCCCTTCAGAAACGGAGTTAAATGCCAGGCTCTGTGTCTTCCTACAAGCAAGAGTGCGTTTCAGGTAAACGCAGTCACTTTTCAGCTCAAACGAAGCTACATCGTTCACGAAGTTCACACGTTTCTCGCTCTTAACTGAGACGCAATGGATGTTCGAGGACCTGTGGTTTGTATCAGTTTCAGAAGCAGAGTTGAACTAGATATGGTCCGTGTGTGTAGGAAACACGGTTCTTTTGTTCTGAGCACACTCACGTTTCCCGCCTTATTAGAGACTCTAGAAAGCAAGAGAATGCTTCTTCCTCTAAAGCAGAGTGTGTTTCATGGATGAGAACTGTGCTGTGTGTTTCCCTTCAGAAACGGAGTTAAATGCCAGGCTCTGTGTCTTCCTACAAGCAAGAGTGCGTTTCAGGTAAACGCAGTCACTTTTCAGCTCAAACGAAGCTACATCGTTCACGAAGTTCACACGTTTCTCGCTCTTAACTGAGACGCATTGGATGTTCGAGGACCTGTGGTTTGTATCAGTTTCAGAAGCAGAGTTGAACTAGATATGGTCCGTGTGTGTAGGAAACACGGTTCTTTTGTTCTGAGCACACTCACGTTTCCCGCCTTAATAGAGACTCTAGAAAGCAAGAGAATGCTTCTTGCTCTAAAGCAGAGTGTGTTTCATGGATGAGAACTGTGCTGTGTGTTTCCCTTCAGAAACGGAGTTAAATGCCAGGCTCTGTGTCTTCCTACAAGCAAGAGTGCGTTTCAGGTAAACGCAGTCACTTTTCAGCTCAAACGAAGCTACATCGTTCACGAAGTTCACATGTTTCTCGCTCTTAACTGAAACGCATTGGATGTTCGAGGACCTGTGGTTTGGATCAGTTTCAGAAGCAGAGTTGAACTAGATATGGTCCGTGTGTGTAGGAAACACGGTTCTTTTGTTCTGAGCACACTCACGTTTCCCGCCTTATTAGAGACTCTAGAAAGCAAGAGAATGCTTCTTGCTCTAAAGCAGAGTGTGTTTCATGGATGAGAACTGTGCTGTGTGTTTCCCTTCAGAAACGGAGTTAAATGCCAGGCTCTGTGTCTTCCTACAAGCAAGAGTGCGTTTCAGGTAAACGCAGTCACTTTTCAGCTCAAACGAAGCTACATCGTTCACGAAGTTCACACGTTTCTCGCTCTTAACTGAAACGCATTGGATGTTCGAGGACCTGTGGTTTGTATCAGTTTCAGAAGCAGAGTTGAACTAGATATGGTCCGTGTGTGTAGGAAACACGGTTCTTTTGTTCTGAGCACACTCACGTTTCCCGCCTTATTAGAGACTCTAGAAAGCAAGAGAATGCTTCTTGCTCTAAAGCAGAGTGTGTTTCATGGATGAGAACTGTGCTGTGTGTTTCCCTTCAGAAACGGAGTTAAATGCCAGGCTCTGTGTCTTCCTACAAGCAAGAGTGCGTTTCAGGTAAACGCAGTCACTTTTCAGCTCAAACGAAGCTACATCGTTCACGAAGTTCACACGTTTCTCGCTCTTAACTGAGACGCATTGGATGTTCGAGGACCTGTGGTTTGTATCAGTTTCAGAAGCAGAGTTGAACTAGATATGGTCCGTGTGTGTAGGAAACACGGTTCTTTTGTTCTGAGCACACTCACGTTTCCCGCCTTATTAGAGACTCTAGAAAGCAAGAGAATGCTTCTTGCTCTAAAGCAGAGTGTGCTTCATGGATGAGAACTGTGCTGTGTGTTTCCCTTCAGAAACGGAGCTAAATGCCAGGCTCTGTGTCTTCCTACAAGCAAGAGTGCGTTTCAGGTAAACGCAGTCACTTTTCAGCTCAAACGAAGCTACATCGTTCACGAAGTTCACACGTTTCTCGCTCTTAACTGAGACGCATTGGATGTTCGAGGACCTGTTTTTTGTATCAGTTTCAGAAGCAGAGTTGAACTAGATATGGTCCGTGTGTGTAGGAAACACGGTTCTTTTGTTCTGAGCACACTCACGTTTCCCGCCTTATTAGAGACTCTAGAAAGCAAGAGAATGCTTCTTGCTCTAAAGCAGAGTGTGTTTCATGGATGAGAACTGTGCTGTGTGTTTCCCTTCAGAAACGGAGTTAAATGCCAGGCTCTGTGTCTTCCTACAAGCAAGAGTGCGTTTCAGGTAAACGCAGTCACTTTTCAGCTCAAACGAAGCTACATCGTTCACGAAGTTCACACGTTTCTCGCTCTTAACTGAGACGCAATGGATGTTCGAGGACCTGTGGTTTGTATCAGTTTCAGAAGCAGAGTTGAACTAGATATGGTCCGTGTGTGTAGGAAACACGGTTCTTTTGTTCTGAGCACACTCACGTTTCCCGCCTTATTAGAGACTCTAGAAAGCAAGAGAATGCTTCTTCCTCTAAAGCAGAGTGTGTTTCATGGATGAGAACTGTGCTGTGTGTTTCCCTTCAGAAACGGAGTTAAATGCCAGGCTCTGTGTCTTCCTACAAGCAAGAGTGCGTTTCAGGTAAACGCAGTCACTTTTCAGCTCAAACGAAGCTACATCGTTCACGAAGTTCACACGTTTCTCGCTCTTAACTGAGACGCATTGGATGTTCGAGGACCTGTGGTTTGTATCAGTTTCAGAAGCAGAGTTGAACTAGATATGGTCCGTGTGTGTAGGAAACACGGTTCTTTTGTTCTGAGCACACTCACGTTTCCCGCCTTAATAGAGACTCTAGAAAGCAAGAGAATGCTTCTTGCTCTAAAGCAGAGTGTGTTTCATGGATGAGAACTGTGCTGTGTGTTTCCCTTCAGAAACGGAGTTAAATGCCAGGCTCTGTGTCTTCCTACAAGCAAGAGTGCGTTTCAGGTAAACGCAGTCACTTTTCAGCTCAAACGAAGCTACATCGTTCACGAAGTTCACACGTTTCTCGCTCTTAACTGAGACGCATTGGATGTTCGAGGACCTGTGGTTTGTATCAGTTTCAGAAGCAGAGTTGAACTAGATATGGTCCGTGTGTGTAGGAAACACGGTTCTTTTGGTCTGAGCACACTCACGTTTCCCGCCGTATTAGAGACTCTAGAAAGCAAGAGAATGCTTCTTGCTCTAAAGCAGAGTGTGTTTCATGGATGAGAACTGTGCTGTGTGTTTCCCTTCAGAAACGGAGTTAAATGCCAGGCTCTGTGTCTTCCTACAAGCAAGAGTGCGTTTCAGGTAAACGCAGTCACTTTTCAGCTCAAACGAAGCTACATCGTTCACGAAGTTCACACGTTTCTCGCTCTTAACTGAGACGCAATGGATGTTCGAGGACCTGTGGTTTGTATCAGTTTCAGAAGCAGAGTTGAACTAGATATGGTCCGTGTGTGTAGGAAACACGGTTCTTTTGTTCTGAGCACACTCACGTTTCCCGCCTTATTAGAGACTCTGAAAGCAAGAGAATGCTTCTTCCTCTAAAGCAGAGTGTGTTTCATGGATGAGAACTGTGCTGTGTGTTTCCCTTCAGAAACGGAGTTAAATGCCAGGCTCTGTGTCTTCCTACAAGCAAGAGTGCGTTTCAGGTAAACGCAGTCACTTTTCAGCTCAAACGAAGCTACATCGTTCACGAAGTTCACACGTTTCTCGCTCTTAACTGAGACGCATTGGATGTTCGAGGACCTGTGGTTTGTATCAGTTTCAGAAGCAGAGTTGAACTAGATATGGTCCGTGTGTGTAGGAAACACGGTTCTTTTGTTCTGAGCACACTCACGTTTCCCGCCTTAATAGAGACTCTAGAAAGCAAGAGAATGCTTCTTGCTCTAAAGCAGAGTGTGTTTCATGGATGAGAACTGTGCTGTGTGTTTCCCTTCAGAAACGGAGTTAAATGCCAGGCTCTGTGTCTTCCTACAAGCAAGAGTGCGTTTCAGGTAAACGCAGTCACTTTTCAGCTCAAACGAAGCTACATCGTTCACGAAGTTCACATGTTTCTCGCTCTTAACTGAAACGCATTGGATGTTCGAGGACCTGTGGTTTGGATCAGTTTCAGAAGCAGAGTTGAACTAGATATGGTCCGTGTGTGTAGGAAACACGGTTCTTTTGTTCTGAGCACACTCACGTTTCCCGCCTTATTAGAGACTCTAGAAAGCAAGAGAATGCTTCTTGCTCTAAAGCAGAGTGTGTTTCATGGATGAGAACTGTGCTGTGTGTTTCCCTTCAGAAACGGAGTTAAATGCCAGGCTCTGTGTCTTCCTACAAGCAAGAGTGCGTTTCAGGTAAACGCAGTCACTTTTCAGCTCAAACGAAGCTACATCGTTCACGAAGTTCACACGTTTCTCGCTCTTAACTGAAACGCATTGGATGTTCGAGGACCTGTGGTTTGTATCAGTTTCAGAAGCAGAGTTGAACTAGATATGGTCCGTGTGTGTAGGAAACACGGTTCTTTTGTTCTGAGCACACTCACGTTTCCCGCCTTATTAGAGACTCTAGAAAGCAAGAGAATGCTTCTTGCTCTAAAGCAGAGTGTGTTTCATGGATGAGAACTGTGCTGTGTGTTTCCCTTCAGAAACGGAGTTAAATGCCAGGCTCTGTGTCTTCCTACAAGCAAGAGTGCGTTTCAGGTAAACGCAGTCACTTTTCAGCTCAAACGAAGCTACATCGTTCACGAAGTTCACACGTTTCTCGCTCTTAACTGAGACGCATTGGATGTTCGAGGACCTGTGGTTTGTATCAGTTTCAGAAGCAGAGTTGAACTAGATATGGTCCGTGTGTGTAGGAAACACGGTTCTTTTGTTCTGAGCACACTCACGTTTCCCGCCTTATTAGAGACTCTAGAAAGCAAGAGAATGCTTCTTGCTCTAAAGCAGAGTGTGCTTCATGGATGAGAACTGTGCTGTGTGTTTCCCTTCAGAAACGGAGCTAAATGCCAGGCTCTGTGTCTTCCTACAAGCAAGAGTGCGTTTCAGGTAAACGCAGTCACTTTTCAGCTCAAACGAAGCTACATCGTTCACGAAGTTCACACGTTTCTCGCTCTTAACTGAGACGCATTGGATGTTCGAGGACCTGTGGTTTGTATCAGTTTCAGAAGCAGAGTTGAACTAGATATGGTCCGTGTGTGTAGGAAACACGGTTCTTTTGTTCTGAGCACACTCACGTTTCCCCGCCTTATTAGAGACTCTAGAAAGCAAGAGAATGCTTCTTGCTCTAAAGCAGAGTGTGTTTCATGGATGAGAACTGTGCTGTGTGTTTCCCTTCAGAAACGGAGTTAAATGCCAGGCTCTGTGTCTTCCTACAAGCAAGAGTGCGTTTCAGGTAAACGCAGTCACTTTTCAGCTCAAACGAAGCTACATCGTTCACGAAGTTCACACGTTTCTCGCTCTTAACTGAGACGCAATGGATGTTCGAGGACCTGTGGTTTGTATCAGTTTCAGAAGCAGAGTTGAACTAGATATGGTCCGTGTGTGTAGGAAACACGGTTCTTTTGTTCTGAGCACACTCACGTTTCCCGCCTTATTAGAGACTCTAGAAAGCAAGAGAATGCTTCTTCCTCTAAAGCAGAGTGTGTTTCATGGATGAGAACTGTGCTGTGTGTTTCCCTTCAGAAACGGAGTTAAATGCCAGGCTCTGTGTCTTCCTACAAGCAAGAGTGCGTTTCAGGTAAACGCAGTCACTTTTCAGCTCAAACGAAGCTACATCGTTCACGAAGTTCACACGTTTCTCGCTCTTAACTGAGACGCATTGGATGTTCGAGGACCTGTGGTTTGTATCAGTTTCAGAAGCAGAGTTGAACTAGATATGGTCCGTGTGTGTAGGAAACACGGTTCTTTTGTTCTGAGCACACTCACGTTTCCCGCCTTAATAGAGACTCTAGAAAGCAAGAGAATGCTTCTTGCTCTAAAGCAGAGTGTGTTTCATGGATGAGAACTGTGCTGTGTGTTTCCCTTCAGAAACGGAGTTAAATGCCAGGCTCTGTGTCTTCCTACAAGCAAGAGTGCGTTTCAGGTAAACGCAGTCACTTTTCAGCTCAAACGAAGCTACATCGTTCACGAAGTTCACACGTTTCTCGCTCTTAACTGAAACGCATTGGATGTTCGAGGACCTGTGGTTTGGATCAGTTTCAGAAGCAGAGTTGAACTAGATATGGTCCGTGTGTGTAGGAAACACGGTTCTTTTGTTCTGAGCACACTCACGTTTCCCGCCTTATTAGAGACTCTAGAAAGCAAGAGAATGCTTCTTGCTCTAAAGCAGAGTGTGTTTCATGGATGAGAACTGTGCTGTGTGTTTCCCTTCAGAAACGGAGTTAAATGCCAGGCTCTGTGTCTTCCTACAAGCAAGAGTGCGTTTCAGGTAAACGCAGTCACTTTTCAGCTCAAACGAAGCTACATCGTTCACGAAGTTCACACGTTTCTCGCTCTTAACTGAAACGCATTGGATGTTCGAGGACCTGTGGTTTGTATCAGTTTCAGAAGCAGAGTTGAACTAGATATGGTCCGTGTGTGTAGGAAACACGGTTCTTTTGTTCTGAGCACACTCACGTTTCCCGCCTTATTAGAGACTCTAGAAAGCAAGAGAATGCTTCTTGCTCTAAAGCAGAGTGTGTTTCATGGATGAGAACTGTGCTGTGTGTTTCCCTTCAGAAACGGAGTTAAATGCCAGGCTCTGTGTCTTCCTACAAGCAAGAGTGCGTTTCAGGTAAACGCAGTCACTTTTCAGCTCAAACGAAGCTACATCGTTCACGAAGTTCACACGTTTCTCGCTCTTAACTGAGACGCATTGGATGTTCGAGGACCTGTGGTTTGTATCAGTTTCAGAAGCAGAGTTGAACTAGATATGGTCCGTGTGTGTAGGAAACACGGTTCTTTTGTTCTGAGCACACTCACGTTTCCCGCCTTATTAGAGACTCTAGAAAGCAAGAGAATGCTTCTTGCTCTAAAGCAGAGTGTGTTTCATGGATGAGAACTGTGCTGTGTGTTTCCCTTCAGAACGGAGTTAAATGCCAGGCTCTGTGTCTTCCTACAAGCAAGAGTGCGTTTCAGGTAAACGCAGTCACTTTTCAGCTCAAACGAAGCTACATCGTTCACGAAGTTCACACGTTTCTCGCTCTTAACTGAGACGCAATGGATGTTCGAGGACCTGTGGTTTGTATCAGTTTCAGAAGCAGAGTTGAACTAGATATGGTCCGTGTGTGTAGGAAACACGGTTCTTTTGTTCTGAGCACACTCACGTTTCCCGCCTTATTAGAGACTCTAGAAAGCAAGAGAATGCTTCTTCCTCTAAAGCAGAGTGTGTTTCATGGATGAGAACTGTGCTGTGTGTTTCCCTTCAGAAACGGAGTTAAATGCCAGGCTCTGTGTCTTCCTACAAGCAAGAGTGCGTTTCAGGTAAACGCAGTCACTTTTCAGCTCAACGAAGCTACATCGTTCACGAAGTTCACACGTTTCTCGCTCTTAACTGAGACGCATTGGATGTTCGAGGACCTGTGGTTTGTATCAGTTTCAGAAGCAGAGTTGAACTAGATATGGTCCGTGTGTGTAGGAAACACGGTTCTTTTGTTCTGAGCACACTCACGTTTCCCGCCTTAATAGAGACTCTAGAAAGCAAGAGAATGCTTCTTGCTCTAAAGCAGAGTGTGTTTCATGGATGAGAACTGTGCTGTGTGTTTCCCTTCAGAAACGGAGTTAAATGCCAGGCTCTGTGTCTTCCTACAAGCAAGAGTGCGTTTCAGGTAAACGCAGTCACTTTTCAGCTCAAACGAAGCTACATCGTTCACGAAGTTCACACGTTTCTCGCTCTTAACTGAGACGCAATGGATGTTCGAGGACCTGTGGTTTGTATCAGTTTCAGAAGCAGAGTTGAACTAGATATGGTCCGTGTGTGTAGGAAACACGGTTCTTTTGTTCTGAGCACACTCACGTTTCCCGCCTTATTAGAGACTCTAGAAAGCAAGAGAATGCTTCTTCCTCTAAAGCAGAGTGTGTTTCATGGATGAGAACTGTGCTGTGTGTTTCCCTTCAGAAACGGAGTTAAATGCCAGGCTCTGTGTCTTCCTACAAGCAAGAGTGCGTTTCAGGTAAACGCAGTCACTTTTCAGCTCAAACGAAGCTACATCGTTCACGAAGTTCACACGTTTCTCGCTCTTAACTGAGACGCATTGGATGTTCGAGGACCTGTGGTTTGTATCAGTTTCAGAAGCAGAGTTGAACTAGATATGGTCCGTGTGTGTAGGAAACACGGTTCTTTTGTTCTGAGCACACTCACGTTTCCCGCCTTAATAGAGACTCTAGAAAGCAAGAGAATGCTTCTTGCTCTAAAGCAGAGTGTGTTTCATGGATGAGAACTGTGCTGTGTGTTTCCCTTCAGAAACGGAGTTAAATGCCAGGCTCTGTGTCTTCCTACAAGCAAGAGTGCGTTTCAGGTAAACGCAGTCACTTTTCAGCTCAAACGAAGCTACATCGTTCACGAAGTTCACATGTTTCTCGCTCTTAACTGAAACGCATTGGATGTTCGAGGACCTGTGGTTTGGATCAGTTTCAGAAGCAGAGTTGAACTAGATATGGTCCGTGTGTGTAGGAAACACGGTTCTTTTGTTCTGAGCACACTCACGTTTCCCGCCTTATTAGAGACTCTAGAAAGCAAGAGAATGCTTCTTGCTCTAAAGCAGAGTGTGTTTCATGGATGAGAACTGTGCTGTGTGTTTCCCTTCAGAAACGGAGTTAAATGCCAGGCTCTGTGTCTTCCTACAAGCAAGAGTGCGTTTCAGGTAAACGCAGTCACTTTTCAGCTCAAACGAAGCTACATCGTTCACGAAGTTCACACGTTTCTCGCTCTTAACTGAAACGCATTGGATGTTCGAGGACCTGTGGTTTGTATCAGTTTCAGAAGCAGAGTTGAACTAGATATGGTCCGTGTGTGTAGGAAACACGGTTCTTTTGTTCTGAGCACACTCACGTTTCCCGCCTTATTAGAGACTCTAGAAAGCAAGAGAATGCTTCTTGCTCTAAAGCAGAGTGTGTTTCATGGATGAGAACTGTGCTGTGTGTTTCCCTTCAGAAACGGAGTTAAATGCCAGGCTCTGTGTCTTCCTACAAGCAAGAGTGCGTTTCAGGTAAACGCAGTCACTTTTCAGCTCAAACGAAGCTACATCGTTCACGAAGTTCACACGTTTCTCGCTCTTAACTGAGACGCATTGGATGTTCGAGGACCTGTGGTTTGTATCAGTTTCAGAAGCAGAGTTGAACTAGATATGGTCCGTGTGTGTAGGAAACACGGTTCTTTTGTTCTGAGCACACTCACGTTTCCCGCCTTATTAGAGACTCTAGAAAGCAAGAGAATGCTTCTTGCTCTAAAGCAGAGTGTGCTTCATGGATGAGAACTGTGCTGTGTGTTTCCCTTCAGAAACGGAGCTAAATGCCAGGCTCTGTGTCTTCCTACAAGCAAGAGTGCGTTTCAGGTAAACGCAGTCACTTTTCAGCTCAAACGAAGCTACATCGTTCACGAAGTTCACACGTTTCTCGCTCTTAACTGAGACGCATTGGATGTTCGAGGACCTGTGGTTTGTATCAGTTTCAGAAGCAGAGTTGAACTAGATATGGTCCGTGTGTGTAGGAAACACGGTTCTTTTGTTCTGAGCACACTCACGTTTCCCGCCTTATTAGAGACTCTAGAAAGCAAGAGAATGCTTCTTCCTCTAAAGCAGAGTGTGTTTCATGGATGAGAACTGTGCTGTGTGTTTCCCTTCAGAAACGGAGTTAAATGCCAGGCTCTGTGTCTTCCTACAAGCAAGAGTGCGTTTCAGGTAAACGCAGTCACTTTTCAGCTCAAACGAAGCTACATCGTTCACGAAGTTCACACGTTTCTCGCTCTTAACTGAGACGCATTGGATGTTCGAGGACCTGTGGTTTGTATCAGTTTCAGAAGCAGAGTTGAACTAGATATGGTCCGTGTGTGTAGGAAACACGGTTCTTTTGTTCTGAGCACACTCACGTTTCCCGCCTTAATAGAGACTCTAGAAAGCAAGAGAATGCTTCTTGCTCTAAAGCAGAGTGTGTTTCATGGATGAGAACTGTGCTGTGTGTTTCCCTTCAGAAACGGAGTTAAATGCCAGGCTCTGTGTCTTCCTACAAGCAAGAGTGCGTTTCAGGTAAACGCAGTCACTTTTCAGCTCAAACGAAGCTACATCGTTCACGAAGTTCACACGTTTCTCGCTCTTAACTGAAACGCATTGGATGTTCGAGGACCTGTGGTTTGGATCAGTTTCAGAAGCAGAGTTGAACTAGATATGGTCCGTGTGTGTAGGAAACACGGTTCTTTTGTTCTGAGCACACTCACGTTTCCCGCCTTATTAGAGACTCTAGAAAGCAAGAGAATGCTTCTTGCTCTAAAGCAGAGTGTGTTTCATGGATGAGAACTGTGCTGTGTGTTTCCCTTCAGAAACGGAGTTAAATGCCAGGCTCTGTGTCTTCCTACAAGCAAGAGTGCGTTTCAGGTAAACGCAGTCACTTTTCAGCTCAAACGAAGCTACATCGTTCACGAAGTTCACACGTTTCTCGCTCTTAACTGAAACGCATTGGATGTTCGAGGACCTGTGGTTTGTATCAGTTTCAGAAGCAGAGTTGAACTAGATATGGTCCGTGTGTGTAGGAAACACGGTTCTTTTGTTCTGAGCACACTCACGTTTCCCGCCTTATTAGAGACTCTAGAAAGCAAGAGAATGCTTCTTGCTCTAAAGCAGAGTGTGTTTCATGGATGAGAACTGTGCTGTGTGTTTCCCTTCAGAAACGGAGTTAAATGCCAGGCTCTGTGTCTTCCTACAAGCAAGAGTGCGTTTCAGGTAAACGCAGTCACTTTTCAGCTCAAACGAAGCTACATCGTTCACGAAGTTCACACGTTTCTCGCTCTTAACTGAGACGCATTGGATGTTCGAGGACCTGTGGTTTGTATCAGTTTCAGAAGCAGAGTTGAACTAGATATGGTCCGTGTGTGTAGGAAACACGGTTCTTTTGTTCTGAGCACACTCACGTTTCCCGCCTTATTAGAGACTCTAGAAAGCAAGAGAATGCTTCTTGCTCTAAAGCAGAGTGTGTTTCATGGATGAGAACTGTGCTGTGTGTTTCCCTTCAGAAACGGAGTTAAATGCCAGGCTCTGTGTCTTCCTACAAGCAAGAGTGCGTTTCAGGTAAACGCAGTCACTTTTCAGCTCAAACGAAGCTACATCGTTCACGAAGTTCACACGTTTCTCGCTCTTAACTGAGACGCATTGGATGTTCGAGGACCTGTGGTTTGTATCAGTTTCAGAAGCAGAGTTGAACTAGATATGGTCCGTGTGTGTAGGAAACACGGTTCTTTTGTTCTGAGCACACTCACGTTTCCCGCCTTATTAGAGACTCTAGAAAGCAAGAGAATGCTTCTTGCTCTAAAGCAGAGTGTGCTTCATGGATGAGAACTGTGCTGTGTGTTTCCCTTCAGAAACGGAGCTAAATGCCAGGCTCTGTGTCTTCCTACAAGCAAGAGTGCGTTTCAGGTAAACGCAGTCACTTTTCAGCTCAAACGAAGCTACATCGTTCACGAAGTTCACACGTTTCTCGCTCTTAACTGAGACGCATTGGATGTTCGAGGACCTGTGGTTTGTATCAGTTTCAGAAGCAGAGTTGAACTAGATATGGTCCGTGTGTGTAGGAAACACGGTTCTTTTGTTCTGAGCACACTCACGTTTCCCGCCTTATTAGAGACTCTAGAAAGCAAGAGAATGCTTCTTGCTCTAAAGCAGAGTGTGTTTCATGGATGAGAACTGTGCTGTGTGTTTCCCTTCAGAAACGGAGTTAAATGCCAGGCTCTGTGTCTTCCTACAAGCAAGAGTGCGTTTCAGGTAAACACAGTCACTTTTCAGCTCAAACGAAGCTACATCGTTCACGAAGTTCACACGTTTCTCGCTCTTAACTGAGACGCAATGGATGTTCGAGGACCTGTGGTTTGTATCAGTTTCAGAAGCAGAGTTGAACTAGATATGGTCCGTGTGTGTAGGAAACACGGTTCTTTTGTTCTGAGCACACTCACGTTTCCCGCCTTATTAGAGACTCTAGAAAGCAAGAGAATGCTTCTTGCTCTAAAGCAGAGTGTGTTTCATGGATGAGAACTGTGCTGTGTGTTTCCCTTCAGAAACGGAGTTAAATGCCAGGCTCTGTGTCTTCCTACAAGCAAGAGTGCGTTTCAGGTAAACGCAGTCACTTTTCAGCTCAAACGAAGCTACATCGTTCACGAAGTTCACACGTTTCTCGCTCTTAACTGAAACGCATTGGATGTTCGAGGACCTGTGGTTTGGATCAGTTTCAGAAGCAGAGTTGAACTAGATATGGTCCGTGTGTGTAGGAAACACGGTTCTTTTGTTCTGAGCACACTCACGTTTCCCGCCTTATTAGAGACTCTAGAAAGCAAGAGAATGCTTCTTGCTCTAAAGCAGAGTGTGTTTCATGGATGAGAACTGTGCTGTGTGTTTCCCTTCAGAAACGGAGTTAAATGCCAGGCTCTGTGTCTTCCTACAAGCAAGAGTGCGTTTCAGGTAAACGCAGTCACTTTTCAGCTCAAACGAAGCTACATCGTTCACGAAGTTCACACGTTTCTCGCTCTTAACTGAAACGCATTGGATGTTCGAGGACCTGTGGTTTGTATCAGTTTCAGAAGCAGAGTTGAACTAGATATGGTCCGTGTGTGTAGGAAACACGGTTCTTTTGTTCTGAGCACACTCACGTTTCCCGCCTTATTAGAGACTCTAGAAAGCAAGAGAATGCTTCTTGCTCTAAAGCAGAGTGTGTTTCATGGATGAGAACTGTGCTGTGTGTTTCCCTTCAGAAACGGAGTTAAATGCCAGGCTCTGTGTCTTCCTACAAGCAAGAGTGCGTTTCAGGTAAACGCAGTCACTTTTCAGCTCAAACGAAGCTACATCGTTCACGAAGTTCACACGTTTCTCGCTCTTAACTGAGACGCATTGGATGTTCGAGGACCTGTGGTTTGTATCAGTTTCAGAAGCAGAGTTGAACTAGATATGGTCCGTGTGTGTAGGAAACACGGTTCTTTTGTTCTGAGCACACTCACGTTTCCCGCCTTATTAGAGACTCTAGAAAGCAAGAGAATGCTTCTTGCTCTAAAGCAGAGTGTGTTTCATGGATGAGAACTGTGCTGTGTGTTTCCCTTCAGAAACGGAGTTAAATGCCAGGCTCTGTGTCTTCCTACAAGCAAGAGTGCGTTTCAGGTAAACGCAGTCACTTTTCAGCTCAAACGAAGCTACATCGTTCACGAAGTTCACACGTTTCTCGCTCTTAACTGAGACGCATTGGATGTTCGAGGACCTGTGGTTTGTATCAGTTTCAGAAGCAGAGTTGAACTAGATATGGTCCGTGTGTGTAGGAAACACGGTTCTTTTGTTCTGAGCACACTCACGTTTCCCGCCTTATTAGAGACTCTAGAAAGCAAGAGAATGCTTCTTGCTCTAAAGCAGAGTGTGCTTCATGGATGAGAACTGTGCTGTGTGTTTCCCTTCAGAAACGGAGCTAAATGCCAGGCTCTGTGTCTTCCTACAAGCAAGAGTGCGTTTCAGGTAAACGCAGTCACTTTTCAGCTCAAACGAAGCTACATCGTTCACGAAGTTCACACGTTTCTCGCTCTTAACTGAGACGCATTGGATGTTCGAGGACCTGTGGTTTGTATCAGTTTCAGAAGCAGAGTTGAACTAGATATGGTCCGTGTGTGTAGGAAACACGGTTCTTTTGTTCTGAGCACACTCACGTTTCCCGCCTTATTAGAGACTCTAGAAAGCAAGAGAATGCTTCTTGCTCTAAAGCAGAGTGTGTTTCATGGATGAGAACTGTGCTGTGTGTTTCCCTTCAGAAACGGAGTTAAATGCCAGGCTCTGTGTCTTCCTACAAGCAAGAGTGCGTTTCAGGTAAACACAGTCACTTTTCAGCTCAAACGAAGCTACATCGTTCACGAAGTTCACACGTTTCTCGCTCTTAACTGAGACGCAATGGATGTTCGAGGACCTGTGGTTTGTATCAGTTTCAGAAGCAGAGTTGAACTAGATATGGTCCGTGTGTGTAGGAAACACGGTTCTTTTGTTCTGAGCACACTCACGTTTCCCGCCTTATTAGAGACTCTAGAAAGCAAGAGAATGCTTCTTCCTCTAAAGCAGAGTGTGTTTCATGGATGAGAACTGTGCTGTGTGTTTCCCTTCAGAAACGGAGTTAAATGCCAGGCTCTGTGTCTTCCTACAAGCAAGAGTGCGTTTCAGGTAAACGCAGTCACTTTTCAGCTCAAACGAAGCTACATCGTTCACGAAGTTCACACGTTTCTCGCTCTTAACTGAGACGCATTGGATGTTCGAGGACCTGTGGTTTGTATCAGTTTCAGAAGCAGAGTTGAACTAGATATGGTCCGTGTGTGTAGGAAACACGGTTCTTTTGTTCTGAGCACACTCACGTTTCCCGCCTTAATAGAGACTCTAGAAAGCAAGAGAATGCTTCTTGCTCTAAAGCAGAGTGTGTTTCATGGATGAGAACTGTGCTGTGTGTTTCCCTTCAGAAACGGAGTTAAATGCCAGGCTCTGTGTCTTCCTACAAGCAAGAGTGCGTTTCAGGTAAACGCAGTCACTTTTCAGCTCAAACGAAGCTACATCGTTCACGAAGTTCACATGTTTCTCGCTCTTAACTGAAACGCATTGGATGTTCGAGGACCTGTGGTTTGGATCAGTTTCAGAAGCAGAGTTGAACTAGATATGGTCCGTGTGTGTAGGAAACACGGTTCTTTTGTTCTGAGCACACTCACGTTTCCCGCCTTATTAGAGACTCTAGAAAGCAAGAGAATGCTTCTTGCTCTAAAGCAGAGTGTGTTTCATGGATGAGAACTGTGCTGTGTGTTTCCCTTCAGAAACGGAGTTAAATGCCAGGCTCTGTGTCTTCCTACAAGCAAGAGTGCGTTTCAGGTAAACGCAGTCACTTTTCAGCTCAAACGAAGCTACATCGTTCACGAAGTTCACACGTTTCTCGCTCTTAACAGAAACGCATTGGATGTTCGAGGACCTGTGGTTTGGATCAGTTTCAGAAGCAGAGTTGAACTAGATATGGTCCGTGTGTGTAGGAAACACGGTTCTTTTGTTCTGAGCACACTCACGTTTCCCGCCTTATTAGAGACTCTAGAAAGCAAGAGAATGCTTCTTGCTCTAAAGCAGAGTGTGTTTCATGGATGAGAACTGTGCTGTGTGTTTCCCTTCAGAAACGGAGTTAAATGCCAGGCTCTGTGTCTTCCTACAAGCAAGAGTGCGTTTCAGGTAAACGCAGTCACTTTTCAGCTCAAACGAAGCTACATCGTTCACGAAGTTCACACGTTTCTCGCTCTTAACTGAGACGCATTGGATGTTCGAGGACCTGTGGTTTGTATCAGTTTCAGAAGCAGAGTTGAACTAGATATGGTCCGTGTGTGTAGGAAACACGGTTCTTTTGTTCTGAGCACACTCACGTTTCCCGCCTTATTAGAGACTCTAGAAAGCAAGAGAATGCTTCTTGCTCTAAAGCAGAGTGTGTTTCATGGATGAGAACTGTGCTGTGTGTTTCCCTTCAGAAACGGAGTTAAATGCCAGGCTCTGTGTCTTCCTACAAGCAAGAGTGCGTTTCAGGTAAACGCAGTCACTTTTCAGCTCAAACGAAGCTACATCGTTCACGAAGTTCACACGTTTCTCGCTCTTAACTGAAACGCATTGGATGTTCGAGGACCTGTGGTTTGTATCAGTTTCAGAAGCAGAGTTGAACTAGATATGGTCCGTGTGTGTAGGAAACACGGTTCTTTTGTTCTGAGCACACTCACGTTTCCCGCCTTATTAGAGACTCTAGAAAGCAAGAGAATGCTTCTTGCTCTAAAGCAGAGTGTGTTTCATGGATGAGAACTGTGCTGTGTGTTTCCCTTCAGAAACGGAGTTAAATGCCAGGCTCTGTGTCTTCCTACAAGCAAGAGTGCGTTTCAGGTAAACGCAGTCACTTTTCAGCTCAAACGAAGCTACATCGTTCACGAAGTTCACACGTTTCTCGCTCTTAACTGAGACGCATTGGATGTTCGAGGACCTGTGGTTTGTATCAGTTTCAGAAGCAGAGTTGAACTAGATATGGTCCGTGTGTGTAGGAAACACGGTTCTTTTGTTCTGAGCACACTCACGTTTCCCGGCTTATTAGAGACTCTAGAAAGCAAGAGAATGCTTCTTGCTCTAAAGCAGAGTGTGTTTCATGGATGAGAACTGTGCTGTGTGTTTCCCTTCAGAAACGGAGTTAAATGCCAGGCTCTGTGTCTTCCTACAAGCAAGAGTGCGTTTCAGGTAAACGCAGTCACTTTTCAGCTCAAACGAAGCTACATCGTTCACGAAGTTCACACGTTTCTCGCTCTTAACTGAGACGCATTGGATGTTCGAGGACCTGTGGTTTGTATCAGTTTCAGAAGCAGAGTTGAACTAGATATGGTCCGTGTGTGTAGGAAACACGGTTCTTTTGTTCTGAGCACACTCACGTTTCCCGCCTTATTAGAGACTCTAGAAAGCAAGAGAATGCTTCTTGCTCTAAAGCAGAGTGTGTTTCATGGATGAGAACTGTGCTGTGTGTTTCCCTTCAGAAACGGAGTTAAATGCCAGGCTCTGTGTCTTCCTACAAGCAAGAGTGCGTTTCAGGTAAACGCAGTCACTTTTCAGCTCAAACGAAGCTACATCGTTCACGAAGTTCACACGTTTCTCGCTCTTAACTGAAACGCATTGGATGTTCGAGGACCTGTGGTTTGTATCAGTTTCAGAAGCAGAGTTGAACTAGATATGGTCCGTGTGTGTAGGAAACACGGTTCTTTTGTTCTGAGCACACTCACGTTTCCCGCCTTATTAGAGACTCTAGAAAGCAAGAGAATGCTTCTTGCTCTAAAGCAGAGTGTGTTTCATGGATGAGAACTGTGCTGTGTGTTTCCCTTCAGAAACGGAGCTAAATGCCAGGCTCTGTGTCTTCCTACAAGCAAGAGTGCGTTTCAGGTAAACGCAGTCACTTTTCAGCTCAAACGAAGCTACATCGTTCACGAAGTTCACACGTTTCTCGCTCTTAACTGAGACGCATTGGATGTACGAGGACCTGTGGTTTGTATCAGTTTCAGAAGCAGAGTTGAACTAGATATGGTCCGTGTGTGTAGGAAACACGGTTCTTTTGTTCTGAGCACACTCACGTTTCCCGCCTTATTAGAGACTCTAGAAAGCAAGAGAATGCTTCTTGCTCTAAAGCAGAGTGTGTTTCATGGATGAGAACTGTGCTGTGTGTTTCCCTTGAGAAACGGAGTTAAATGCCAGGCTCTGTGTCTTCCTACAAGCAAGAGTGCGTTTCAGGTAAACGCAGTCACTTTTCAGCTCAAACGAAGCTACATCGTTCACGAAGTTCACACGTTTCTCGCTCTTAACTGAGACGCATTGGATGTTCGAGGACCTGTGGTTTGTATCAGTTTCAGAAGCAGAGTTGAACTAGATATGGTCCGTGTGTGTACGAAACACGGTTCTTTTGTTCTGAGCACACTCACGTTTCCCGCCTTATTAGAGACTCTAGAAAGCAAGAGAATGCTTCTTGCTCTAAAGCAGAGTGTGTTTCATGGATGAGAACTGTGCTGTGTGTTTCCCTTCAGAAACGGAGTTAAATGCCAGGCTCTGTGTCTTCCTACAAGCAAGAGTGCGTTTCAGGTAAACGCAGTCACTTTTCAGCTCAAACGAAGCTACATCGTTCACGAAGTTCACACGTTTCTCGCTCTTAACTGAAACGCATTGGATGTTCGAGGACCTGTGGTTTGTATCAGTTTCAGAAGCAGAGTTGAACTAGATATGGTCCGTGTGTGTAGGAAACACGGTTCTTTTGTTCTGAGCACACTCACGTTTCCCGCCTTATTAGAGACTCTAGAAAGCAAGAGAATGCTTCTTGCTCTAAAGCAGAGTGTGTTTCATGGATGAGAACTGTGCTGTGTGTTTCCCTTCAGAAACGGAGCTAAATGCCAGGCTCTGTGTCTTCCTACAAGCAAGAGTGCGTTTCAGGTAAACGCAGTCACTTTTCAGCTCAAACGAAGCTACATCGTTCACGAAGTTCACACGTTTCTCGCTCTTAACTGAGACGCATTGGATGTTCGAGGACCTGTGGTTTGTATCAGTTTCAGAAGCAGAGTTGAACTAGATATGGTCCGTGTGTGTAGGAAACACGGTTCTTTTGTTCTGAGCACACTCACGTTTCCCGCCTTATTAGAGACTCTAGAAAGCAAGAGAATGCTTCTTGCTCTAAAGCAGAGTGTGTTTCATGGATGAGAACTGTGCTGTGTGTTTCCCTTCAGAAACGGAGTTAAATGCCAGGCTCTGTGTCTTCCTACAAGCAAGAGTGCGTTTCAGGTAAACGCAGTCACTTTTCAGCTCAAACGAAGCTACATCGTTCACGAAGTTCACACGTTTCTCGCTCTTAACTGAGACGCATTGGATGTTCGAGGACCTGTGGTTTGTATCAGTTTCAGAAGCAGAGTTGAACTAGATATGGTCCGTGTGTGTAGGAAACACGGTTCTTTTGTTCTGAGCACACTCACCTTTCCCGCCTTATTAGAGACTCTAGAAAGCAAGAGAATGCTTCTTGCTCTAAAGCAGAGTGTGCTTCATGGATGAGAACTGTGCTGTGTGTTTCCCTTCAGAAACGGAGCTAAATGCCAGGCTCTGTGTCTTCCTACAAGCAAGAGTGCGTTTCAGGTAAACGCAGTCACTTTTCAGCTCAAACGAAGCTACATCGTTCACGAAGTTCACACGTTTCTCGCTCTTAACTGAGACGCATTGGATGTTCGAGGACCTGTGGTTTGTATGAGTTTCAGAAGCCGAGTTGAACTAGATATGGTCCGTGTGTGTAGGAAACACGGTTCTTTTGTTCTGAGCACACTCACGTTTCCCGCCTTATTAGAGACTCTAGAAAGCAAGAGAATGCTTCTTGCTCTAAAGCAGAGTGTGTTTCATGGATGAGAACTGTGCTGTGTGTTTCCCTTCAGAAACGGAGTTAAATGCCAGGCTCTGTGTCTTCCTACAAGCAAGAGTGCGTTTCAGGTAAACGCAGTCACTTTTCAGCTCAAACGAAGCTACATCGTTCACGAAGTTCACACGTTTCTCGCTCTTAACTGAGACGCAATGGATGTTCGAGGACCTGTGGTTTGGATCAGTTTCAGAAGCAGAGTTGAACTAGATATGGTCCGTGTGTGTAGGAAACACGGTTCTTTTGTTCTGAGCACACTCACGTTTCCCGCCTTATTAGAGACTCTAGAAAGCAAGAGAATGCTTCTTGCTCTAAAGCAGAGTGTGTTTCATGGATGAGAACTGTGCTGTGTGTTTCCCTTCAGAAACGGAGTTAAATGCCAGGCTCTGTGTCTTCCTACAAGCAAGAGTGCGTTTCAGGTAAACGCAGTCACTTTTCAGCTCAAACGAAGCTACATCGTTCACGAAGTTCACACGTTTCTCGCTCTTAACTGAGACGCAATGGATGTTCGAGGACCTGTGGTTTGGATCAGTTTCAGAAGCAGAGTTGAACTAGATATGGTCCGTGTGTGTAGGAAACACGGTTCTTTTGTTCTGAGCACACTCACGTTTCCCGCCTTATTAGAGACTCTAGAAAGCAAGAGAATGCTTCTTCCTCTAAAGCAGAGTGTGTTTCATGGATGAGAACTGTGCTGTGTGTTTCCCTTCAGAAACGGAGTTAAATGCCAGGCTCTGTGTCTTCCTACAAGCAAGAGTGCGTTTCAGGTAAACGCAGTCACTTTTCAGCTCAAACGAAGCTACATCGTTCACGAAGTTCACACGTTTCTCGCTCTTAACTGAAACGCATTGGATGTTCGAGGACCTGTGGTTTGTATCAGTTTCAGAAGCAGAGTTGAACTAGATATGGTCCGTGTGTGTAGGAAACACGGTTCTTTTGTTCTGAGCACACTCACGTTTCCCGCCGTATTAGAGACTCTAGAAAGCAAGAGAATGCTTCTTGCTCTAAAGCAGAGTGTGTTTCATGGATGAGAACTGTGCTGTGTGTTTCCCTTCAGAAACGGAGTTAAATGCCAGGCTCTGTGTCTTCCTACAAGCAAGAGTGTGTTTCAGGTAAACGCAGTCACTTTTCAGCTCAAACGAAGCTACATCGTTCACGAAGTTCACACGTTTCTCGCTCTTAACTGAGACGCAATGGATGTTCGAGGACCTGTGGTTTGTATCAGTTTCAGAAGCAGAGTTGAACTAGATATGGTCCGTGTGTGTAGGAAACACGGTTCTTTTGTTCTGAGCACACTCACGTTTCCCGCCTTATTAGAGACTCTAGAAAGCAAGACAATGCTTCTTGCTCTAAAGCAGAGTGTGTTTCATGGATGAGAACTGTGCTGTGTGTTTCCCTTCAGAAACGGAGTTAAATGCCAGGCTCTGTGTCTTCCTACAAGCAAGAGTGCGTTTCAGGTAAACGCAGTCACTTTTCAGCTCAAACGAAGCTACATCGTTCACGAAGTTCACACGTTTCTCGCTCTTAACTGAGACGCAATGGATGTTCGAGGACCTGTGGTTTGGATCAGTTTCAGAAGCAGAGTTGAACTAGATATGGTCCGTGTGTGTAGGAAACACGGTTCTTTTGTTCTGAGCACACTCACGTTTCCCGCCTTATTAGAGACTCTAGAAAGCAAGAGAATGCTTCTTCCTCTAAAGCAGAGTGTGTTTCATGGATGAGAACTGTGCTGTGTGTTTCCCTTCAGAAACGGAGTTAAATGCCAGGCTCTGTGTCTTCCTACAAGCAAGAGTGCGTTTCAGGTAAACGCAGTCACTTTTCAGCTCAAACGAAGCTACATCGTTCACGAAGTTCACACGTTTCTCGCTCTTAACTGAAACGCATTGGATGTTCGAGGACCTGTGGTTTGTATCAGTTTCAGAAGCAGAGTTGAACTAGATATGGTCCGTGTGTGTAGGAAACACGGTTCTTTTGTTCTGAGCACACTCACGTTTCCCGCCGTATTAGAGACTCTAGAAAGCAAGAGAATGCTTCTTGCTCTAAAGCAGAGTGTGTTTCATGGATGAGAACTGTGCTGTGTGTTTCCCTTCAGAAACGGAGTTAAATGCCAGGCTCTGTGTCTTCCTACAAGCAAGAGTGTGTTTCAGGTAAACGCAGTCACTTTTCAGCTCAAACGAAGCTACATCGTTCACGAAGTTCACACGTTTCTCGCTCTTAACTGAGACGCAATGGATGTTCGAGGACCTGTGGTTTGTATCAGTTTCAGAAGCAGAGTTGAACTAGATATGGTCCGTGTGTGTAGGAAACACGGTTCTTTTGTTCTGAGCACACTCACGTTTCCCGCCTTATTAGAGACTCTAGAAAGCAAGACAATGCTTCTTGCTCTAAAGCAGAGTGTGTTTCATGGATGAGAACTGTGCTGTGTGTTTCCCTACAGAAACGGAGCTAAATGCCAGGCTCTGTGTCTTCCTACAAGCAAGAGTGCGTTTCAGGTAAACGCAGTCACTTTTCAGCTCAAACGAAGCTACATCGTTCACGAAGTTCACACGTTTCTCGCTCTTAACTGAGACGCATTGGATGTTCGAGGACCTGTGGTTTGTATCAGTTTCAGAAGCAGAGTTGAACTAGATATGGTCCGTGTGTGTAGGAAACACGGTTCTTTTGTTCTGAGCACACTCACGTTTCCCGCCTTATTAGAGACTCTAGAAAGCAAGAGAATGCTTCTTGCTCTAAAGCAGAGTGTGTTTCATGGATGAGAACTGTGCTGTGTGTTTCCCTTCAGAAACGGAGCTAAATGCCAGGCTCTGTGTCTTCCTACAAGCAAGAGTGCGTTTCAGGTAAACGCAGTCACTTTTCAGCTCAAACGAAGCTACATCGTTCACGAAGTTCACACGTTTCTCGCTCTTAACTGAGACGCATTGGATGTTCGAGGACCTGTGGTTTGTATCAGTTTCAGAAGCAGAGTTGAACTAGATATGGTCCGTGTGTGTAGGAAACACGGTTCTTTTGTTCTGAGCACACTCACGTTTCCCGCCTTATTAGAGACTCTAGAAAGCAAGAGAATGCTTCTTGCTCTAAAGCAGAGTGTGTTTCATGGATGAGAACTGTGCTGTGTGTTTCCCTTCAGAAACGGAGTTAAATGCCAGGCTCTGTGTCTTCCTACAAGCAAGAGTGCGTTTCAGGTAAACGCAGTCACTTTTCAGCTCAAACGAAGCTACATCGTTCACGAAGTTCACACGTTTCTCGCTCTTAACTGAGACGCATTGGATGTTCGAGGACCTGTGGTTTGTATCAGTTTCAGAAGCAGAGTTGAACTAGATATGGTCCGTGTGTGTAGGAAACACGGTTCTTTTGTTCTGAGCACACTCACGTTTCCCGCCTTATTAGAGACTCTAGAAAGCAAGAGAATGCTTCTTGCTCTAAAGCAGAGTGTGTTTCATGGATGAGAACTGTGCTGTGTGTTTCCCTTCAGAAACGGAGTTAAATGCCAGGCTCTGTGTCTTCCTACAAGCAAGAGTGCGTTTCAGGTAAACGCAGTCACTTTTCAGCTCAAACGAAGCTACATCGTTCACGAAGTTCACACGTTTCTCGCTCTTAACTGAGACGCAATGGATGTTCGAGGACCTGTGGTTTGGATCAGTTTCAGAAGCAGAGTTGAACTAGATATGGTCCGTGTGTGTAGGAAACACGGTTCTTTTGTTCTGAGCACACTCACGTTTCCCGCCTTATTAGAGACTCTAGAAAGCAAGAGAATGCTTCTTCCTCTAAAGCAGAGTGTGTTTCATGGATGAGAACTGTGCTGTGTGTTTCCCTTCAGAAACGGAGTTAAATGCCAGGCTCTGTGTCTTCCTACAAGCAAGAGTGCGTTTCAGGTAAACGCAGTCACTTTTCAGCTCAAACGAAGCTACATCGTTCACGAAGTTCACACGTTTCTCGCTCTTAACTGAGACGCATTGGATGTTCGACGACCTGTGGTTTGTATCAGTTTCAGAAGCAGAGTTGAACTAGATATGGTCCGTGTGTGTAGGAAACACGGTTCTTTTGTTCTGAGCACACTCACGTTTCCCGCCTTATTAGAGACTCTAGAAAGCAAGAGAATGCTTCTTGCTCTAAAGCAGAGTGTGTTTCATGGATGAGAACTGTGCTGTGTGTTTCCCTTCAGAAACGGAGTTAAATGCCAGGCTCTGTGTCTTCCTACAAGCAAGAGTGCGTTTCAGGTAAACGCAGTCACTTTTCAGCTCAAACGAAGCTACATCGTTCACGAAGTTCACACGTTTCTCGCTCTTAACTGAAACGCATTGGATGTTCGAGGACCTGTGGTTTGTATCAGTTTCAGAAGCAGAGTTGAACTACATATGGTCCGTGTGTGTAGGAAACACGGTTCTTTTGTTCTGAGCACACTCACGTTTCCCGCCTTATTAGAGACTCTAGAAAGCAAGAGAATGCTTCTTGCTCTAAAGCAGAGTGTGTTTCATGGATGAGAACTGTGCTGTGTGTTTCCCTTCAGAAACGGAGTTAAATGCCAGGCTCTGTGTCTTCCTACAAGCAAGAGTGCGTTTCAGGTAAACGCAGTCACTTTTCAGCTCAAACGAAGCTACATCGTTCACGAAGTTCACACGTTTCTCGCTCTTAACTGAAACGCATTGGATGTTCGAGGACCTGTGGTTTGTATCAGTTTCAGAAGCAGAGTTGAACTAGATATGGTCCGTGTGTGTAGGAAACACGGTTCTTTTGTTCTGAGCACACTCACGTTTCCCGCCTTATTAGAGACTCTAGAAAGCAAGAGAATGCTTCTTGCTCTAAAGCAGAGTGTGTTTCATGGATGAGAACTGTGCTGTGTGTTTCCCTTCAGAAACGGAGTTAAATGCCAGGCTCTGTGTCTTCCTACAAGCAAGAGTGCGTTTCAGGTAAACGCAGTCACTTTTCAGCTCAAACGAAGCTACATCGTTCACGAAGTTCACACGTTTCTCGCTCTTAACTGAGACGCAATGGATGTTCGAGGACCTGTGGTTTGGATCAGTTTCAGAAGCAGAGTTGAACTAGATATGGTCCGTGTGTGTAGGAAACACGGTTCTTTTGTTCTGAGCACACTCACGTTTCCCGCCTTATTAGAGACTCTAGAAAGCAAGAGAATGCTTCTTCCTCTAAAGCAGAGTGTGTTTCATGGATGAGAACTGTGCTGTGTGTTTCCCTTCAGAAACGGAGTTAAATGCCAGGCTCTGTGTCTTCCTACAAGCAAGAGTGCGTTTCAGGTAAACGCAGTCACTTTTCAGCTCAAACGAAGCTACATCGTTCACGAAGTTCACACGTTTCTCGCTCTTAACTGAGACGCATTGGATGTTCGAGGACCTGTGGTTTGTATCAGTTTCAGAAGCAGAGTTGAACTACATATGGTCCGTGTGTGTAGGAAACACGGTTCTTTTGTTCTGAGCACACTCACGTTTCCCGCCTTAATAGAGACTCTAGAAAGCAAGAGAATGCTTCTTGCTCTAAAGCAGAGTGTGTTTCATGGATGAGAACTGTGCTGTGTGTTTCCCTTCAGAAACGGAGTTAAATGCCAGGCTCTGTGTCTTCCTACAAGCAAGAGTGCGTTTCAGGTAAACGCAGTCACTTTTCAGCTCAAACGAAGCTACATCGTTCACGAAGTTCACACGTTTCTCGCTCTTAACTGAAACGCATTGGATGTTCGAGGACCTGTGGTTTGTATCAGTTTCAGAAGCAGAGTTGAACTAGATATGGTCCGTGTGTGTAGGAAACACGGTTCTTTTGTTCTGAGCACACTCACGTTTCCCGCCTTATTAGAGACTCTAGAAAGCAAGAGAATGCTTCTTGCTCTAAAGCAGAGTGTGTTTCATGGATGAGAACTGTGCTGTGTGTTTCCCTTCAGAAACGGAGTTAAATGCCAGGCTCTGTGTCTTCCTACAAGCAAGAGTGCGTTTCAGGTAAACGCAGTCACTTTTCAGCTCAAACGAAGCTACATCGTTCACGAAGTTCACACGTTTCTCGCTCTTAACTGAAACGCATTGGATGTTCGAGGACCTGTGGTTTGTATCAGTTTCAGAAGCAGAGTTGAACTACATATGGTCCGTGTGTGTAGGAAACACGGTTCTTTTGTTCTGAGCACACTCACGTTTCCCGCCTTATTAGAGACTCTAGAAAGCAAGAGAATGCTTCTTGCTCTAAAGCAGAGTGTGTTTCATGGATGAGAACTGTGCTGTGTGTTTCCCTTCAGAAACGGAGTTAAATGCCAGGCTCTGTGTCTTCCTACAAGCAAGAGTGCGTTTCAGGTAAACGCAGTCACTTTTCAGCTCAAACGAAGCTACATCGTTCACGAAGTTCACACGTTTCTCGCTCTTAACTGAGACGCATTGGATGTTCGAGGACCTGTGGTTTGTATCAGTTTCAGAAGCAGAGTTGAACTAGATATGGTCCGTGTGTGTAGGAAACACGGTTCTTTGTTCTGAGCACACTCACGTTTCCCGCCTTATTAGAGACTCTAGAAAGCAAGAGAATGCTTCTTGCTCTAAAGCAGAGTGTGTTTCATGGATGAGAACTGTGCTGTGTGTTTCCCTTCAGAAACGGAGTTAAATGCCAGGCTCTGTGTCTTCCTACAAGCAAGAGTGCGTTTCAGGTAAACGCAGTCACTTTTCAGCTCAAACGAAGCTACATCGTTCACGAAGTTCACACGTTTCTCGCTCTTAACTGAAACGCATTGGATGTTCGAGGACCTGTGGTTTGTATCAGTTTCAGAAGCAGAGTTGAACTAGATATGGTCCGTGTGTGTAGGAAACACGGTTCTTTTGTTCTGAGCACACTCACGTTTCCCGCCGTATTAGAGACTCTAGAAAGCAAGAGAATGCTTCTTGCTCTAAAGCAGAGTGTGTTTCATGGATGAGAACTGTGCTGTGTGTTTCCCTTCAGAAACGGAGTTAAATGCCAGGCTCTGTGTCTTCCTACAAGCAAGAGTGTGTTTCAGGTAAACGCAGTCACTTTTCAGCTCAAACGAAGCTACATCGTTCACGAAGTTCACACGTTTCTCGCTCTTAACTGAGACGCAATGGATGTTCGAGGACCTGTGGTTTGTATCAGTTTCAGAAGCAGAGTTGAACTAGATATGGTCCGTGTGTGTAGGAAACACGGTTCTTTTGTTCTGAGCACACTCACGTTTCCCGCCTTATTAGAGACTCTAGAAAGCAAGACAATGCTTCTTGCTCTAAAGCAGAGTGTGTTTCATGGATGAGAACTGTGCTGTGTGTTTCCCTACAGAAACGGAGTTAAATGCCAGGCTCTGTGTCTTCCTACAAGCAAGAGTGCGTTTCAGGTAAACGCAGTCACTTTTCAGCTCAAACGAAGCTACATCGTTCACGAAGTTCACACGTTTCTCGCTCTTAACTGAGACGCATTGGATGTTCGAGGACCTGTGGTTTGTATCAGTTTCAGAAGCAGAGTTGAACTAGATATGGTCCGTGTGTGTAGGAAACACGGTTCTTTTGTTCTGAGCACACTCACGTTTCCCGCCTTATTAGAGACTCTAGAAAGCAAGAGAATGCTTCTTGCTCTAAAGCAGAGTGTGCTTCATGGATGAGAACTGTGCTGTGTGTTTCCCTTCAGAGACGGAGTTAAATGCCAGGCTCTGTGTCTTCCTACAAGCAAGAGTGTGTTTCAGGTAAACGCAGTCACTTTTCAGCTCAAACGAAGCTACATCGTTCACGAAGTTCACACGTTTCTCGCTCTTAACTGAGACGCAATGGATGTTCGAGGACCTGTGGTTTGTATCAGTTTCAGAAGCAGAGTTGAACTAGATATGGTCCGTGTGTGTAGGAAACACGGTTCTTTTGTTCTGAGCACACTCACGTTTCCCGCCTTATTAGAGACTCTAGAAAGCAAGACAATGCTTCTTGCTCTAAAGCAGAGTGTGTTTCATGGATGAGAACTGTGCTGTGTGTTTCCCTACAGAAACGGAGCTAAATGCCAGGCTCTGTGTCTTCCTACAAGCAAGAGTGCGTTTCAGGTAAACGCAGTCACTTTTCAGCTCAAACGAAGCTACATCGTTCACGAAGTTCACACGTTTCTCGCTCTTAACTGAGACGCATTGGATGTTCGAGGACCTGTGGTTTGTATCAGTTTCAGAAGCAGAGTTGAACTAGATATGGTCCGTGTGTGTAGGAAACACGGTTCTTTTGTTCTGAGCACACTCACGTTTCCCGCCTTATTAGAGACTCTAGAAAGCAAGAGAATGCTTCTTGCTCTAAAGCAGAGTGTGTTTCATGGATGAGAACTGTGCTGTGTGTTTCCCTTCAGAAACGGAGTTAAATGCCAGGCTCTGTGTCTTCCTACAAGCAAGAGTGCGTTTCAGGTAAACGCAGTCACTTTTGTTTGAGCTGACGAAGCTACATCGTTCACGAAGTTCACACGTTTCTCGCTCTTAACTGAAACGCATTGGATGTTCGAGGACCTGTGGTTTGTATCAGTTTCAGAAGCAGAGTTGAACTAGATATGGTCCGTGTGTGTAGGAAACACGGTTCTTTTGTTCTGAGCACACTCACGTTTCCCGCCTTATTAGAGACTCTAGAAAGCAAGAGAATGCTTCTTGCTCTAAAGCAGAGTGTGCTTCATGGATGAGAACTGTGCTGTGTGTTTCCCTTCAGAAACGGAGCTAAATGCCAGGCTCTGTGTCTTCCTACAAGCAAGAGTGCGTTTCAGGTAAACGCAGTCACTTTTCAGCTCAAACGAAGCTACATCGTTCACGAAGTTCACACGTTTCTCGCTCTTAACTGAGACGCATTGGATGTTCGAGGACCTGTGGTTTGTATCAGTTTCAGAAGCAGAGTTGAACTAGATATGGTCCGTGTGTGTAGGAAACACGGTTCTTTTGTTCTGAGCACACTCACGTTTCCCGCCTTATTAGAGACTCTAGAAAGCAAGAGAATGCTTCTTGCTCTAAAGCAGAGTGTGTTTCATGGATGAGAACTGTGCTGTGTGTTTCCCTTCAGAAACGGAGTTAAATGCCAGGCTCTGTGTCTTCCTACAAGCAAGAGTGCGTTTCAGGTAAACGCAGTCACTTTTCAGCTCAAACGAAGCTACATCGTTCACAAAGTTCACACGTTTCTCGCTCTTAACTGAGACGCAATGGATGTTCGAGGACCTGTGGTTTGGATCAGTTTCAGAAGCAGAGTTGAACTAGATATGGTCCGTGTGTGTAGGAAACACGGTTCTTTTGTTCTGAGCACACTCACGTTTCCCGCCTTATTAGAGACTCTAGAAAGCAAGAGAATGCTTCTTGCTCTAAAGCAGAGTGTGTTTCATGGATGAGAACTGTGCTGTGTGTTTCCCTTCAGAAACGGAGTTAAATGCCAGGCTCTGTGTCTTCCTACAAGCAAGAGTGCGTTTCAGGTAAACGCAGTCACTTTTCAGCTCAAACGAAGCTACATCGTTCACGAAGTTCACACGTTTCTCGCTCTTAACTGAGACGCATTGGATGTTCGAGGACCTGTGGTTTGTATCAGTTTCAGAAGCAGAGTTGAACTAGATATGGTCCGTGTGTGTAGGAAACACGGTTCTTTTGTTCTGAGCACACTCACGTTTCCCGCCTTATTAGAGACTCTAGAAAGCAAGAGAATGCTTCTTGCTCTAAAGCAGAGTGTGTTTCATGGATGAGAACTGTGCTGTGTGTTTCCCTTCAGAAACGGAGTTAAATGCCAGGCTCTGTGTCTTCCTACAAGCAAGAGTGCGTTTCAGGTAAACGCAGTCACTTTTCAGCTCAAACGAAGCTACATCGTTCACGAAGTTCACACGTTTCTCGCTCTTAACTGAAACGCATTGGATGTTCGAGGACCTGTGGTTTGTATCAGTTTCAGAAGCAGAGTTGAACTAGATATGGTCCGTGTGTGTAGGAAACACGGTTCTTTTGTTCTGAGCACACTCACGTTTCCCGCCTTATTAGAGACTCTAGAAAGCAAGAGAATGCTTCTTGCTCTAAAGCAGAGTGTGTTTCATGGATGAGAACTGTGCTGTGTGTTTCCCTTCAGAAACGGAGTTAAATGCCAGGCTCTGTGTCTTCCTACAAGCAAGAGTGCGTTTCAGGTAAACGCAGTCACTTTTCAGCTCAAACGAAGCTACATCGTTCACAAAGTTCACACGTTTCTCGCTCTTAACTGAAACGCATTGGATGTTCGAGGACCTGTGGTTTGTATCAGTTTCAGAAGCAGAGTTGAACTAGATATGGTCCGTGTGTGTAGGAAACACGGTTCTTTTGTTCTGAGCACACTCACGTTTCCCGCCTTATTAGAGACTCTAGAAAGCAAGAGAATGCTTCTTGCTCTAAAGCAGAGTGTGTTTCATGGATGAGAACTGTGCTGTGTGTTTCCCTTCAGAAACGGAGTTAAATGCCAGGCTCTGTGTCTTCCTAAAAGCAAGAGTGCGTTTCAGGTAAACGCAGTCACTTTTCAGCTCAAACGAAGCTACATCGTTCACGAAGTTCACACGTTTCTCGCTCTTAACTGAGACGCATTGGATGTTCGAGGACCTGTGGTTTGTATCAGTTTCAGAAGCAGAGTTGAACTAGATATGGTCCGTGTGTGTAGGAAACACGGTTCTTTTGTTCTGAGCACACTCACGTTTCCCGCCTTATTAGAGACTCTAGAAAGCAAGAGAATGCTTCTTGCTCTAAAGCAGAGTGTGTTTCATGGATGAGAACTGTGCTGTGTGTTTCCCTTCAGAAACGGAGTTAAATGCCAGGCTCTGTGTCTTCCTACAAGCAAGAGTGCGTTTCAGGTAAAAGCAGTCACTTTTCAGCTCAAACGAAGCTACATCGTTCACGAAGTTCACACGTTTCTCGCTCTTAACTGAAACGCATTGGATGTTCGAGGACCTGTGGTTTGTATCAGTTTCAGAAGCAGAGTTGAACTAGATATGGTCCGTGTGTGTAGGAAACACGGTTCTTTTGTTCTGAGCACACTCACGTTTCCCGCCTTATTAGAGACTCTAGAAAGCAAGAGAATGCTTCTTGCTCTAAAGCAGAGTGTGTTTCATGGATGAGAACTGTGCTGTGTGTTTACCTTCAGAAACGGAGTTAAATGCCAGGCTCTGTGTCTTCCTACAAGCAAGAGTGCGTTTCAGGTAAACGCAGTCACTTTTCAGCTCAAACGAAGCTACATCGTTCACGAAGTTCACACGTTTCTCGCTCTTAACTGAGACGCATTGGATGTTCGAGGACCTGTGGTTTGTGTCAGTTTCAGAAGCAGAGTTGAACTAGATATGGTCCGTGTGTGTAGGAAACACGGTTCTTTTGTTCTGAGCACACTCACGTTTCCCGCCTTATTAGAGACTCTAGAAAGCAAGAGAATGCTTCTTGCTCTAAAGCAGAGTGTGTTTCATGGATGAGAACTGTGCTGTGTGTTTCCCTTCAGAAACGGAGTTAAATGCCAGGCTCTGTGTCTTCCTACAAGCAAGAGTGCGTTTCAGGTAAACGCAGTCACTTTTCAGCTCAAACGAAGCTACATCGTTCACGAAGTTCACACGTTTCTCGCTCTTAACTGAAACGCATTGGATGTTCGAGGACCTGTGGTTTGTATCAGTTTCAGAAGCAGAGTTGAACTAGATATGGTCCGTGTGTGTAGGAAACACGGTTCTTTTGTTCTGAGCACACTCACGTTTCCCGCCTTATTAGAGACTCTAGAAAGCAAGAGAATGCTTCTTGCTCTAAAGCAGAGTGTGTTTCATGGATGAGAACTGTGCTGTGTGTTTCCCTTCAGAAACGGAGCTAAATGCCAGGCTCTGTGTCTTCCTACAAGCAAGAGTGCGTTTCAGGTAAACGCAGTCACTTTTCAGCTCAAACGAAGCTACATCGTTCACGAAGTTCACACGTTTCTCGCTCTTAACTGAGACGCATTGGATGTTCGAGGACCTGTGGTTTGTATCAGTTTCAGAAGCAGAGTTGAACTAGATATGGTCCGTGTGTGTAGGAAACACGGTTCTTTTGTTCTGAGCACACTCACGTTTCCCGCCGTATTAGAGACTCTAGAAAGCAAGAGAATGCTTCTTGCTCTAAAGCAGAGTGTGTTTCATGGATGAGAACTGTGCTATGTGTTTCCCTTCAGAAACGGAGTTAAATGCCAGGCTCTGTGTCTTCCTACAAGCAAGAGTGCGTTTCAGGTAAACGCATTCACTTTTCAGCTCAAACGAAGCTACATCTTTCACGAAGTTCACACGTTTCTCGCTCTTAACTGAGACGCATTGGATGTTCGAGGACCTGTGGTTTGTATCAGTTTCAGAAGCAGAGTTGAACTAGATATGGTCCGTGTGTGTAGGAAACACGGTTCTTTTGTTCTGAGCACACTCACGTTTCCCGCCTTATTAGAGACTCTAGAAAGCAAGAGAATGCTTCTTGCTCTAAAGCAGAGTGTGTTTCATGGATGAGAACTGTGCTGTGTGTTTCCCTTCAGAAACGGAGTTAAATGCCAGGCTCTGTGTCTTCCTACAAGCAAGAGTGCATTTCAGGTAAACGCAGTCACTTTTCAGCTCAAACGAAGCTACATCGTTCACGAAGTTCACACGTTTCTCGCTCTTAACTGAAACGCATTGGATGTTCGAGGACCTGTGGTTTGTATCAGTTTCAGAAGCAGAGTTGAACTAGATATGGTCCGTGTGTGTAGGAAACACGGTTCTTTTGTTCTGAGCACACTCACGTTTCCCGCCTTATTAGAGACTCTAGAAAGCAAGAGAATGCTTCTTGCTCTAAAGCAGAGTGTGTTTCATGGATGAGAACTGTGCTGTGTGTTTCCCTTCAGAAACGGAGTTAAATGCCAGGCTCTGTGTCTTCCTACAAGCAAGAGTGCGTTTCAGGTAAACGCAGTCACTTTTCAGCTCAAACGAAGCTACATCGTTCACGAAGTTCACACGTTTCTCGCTCTTAACTGAAACGCATTGGATGTTCGAGGACCTGTGGTTTGTATCAGTTTCAGAAGCAGAGTTGAACTAGATATGGTCCGTGTGTGTAGGAAACACGGTTCTTTTGTTCTGAGCACACTCACGTTTCCCGCCTTATTAGAGACTCTAGAAAGCAAGAGAATGCTTCTTGCTCTAAAGCAGAGTGTGTTTCATGGATGAGAACTGTGCTGTGTGTTTCCCTTCAGAAACGGAGCTAAATGCCAGGCTCTGTGTCTTCCTACAAGCAAGAGTGCGTTTCAGGTAAACGCAGTCACTTTTCAGCTGAAACGAAGCTACATCGTTCACGAAGTTCACACGTTTCTCGCTCTTAACTGAGACGCATTGGATGTTCGAGGACCTGTGGTTTGTATCAGTTTCAGAAGCAGAGTTGAACTAGATATGGTCCGTGTGTGTAGGAAACACGGTTCTTTTGTTCTGAGCACACTCACGTTTCCCGCCGTATTAGAGACTCTAGAAAGCAAGAGAATGCTTCTTGCTCTAAAGCAGAGTGTGTTTCATGGATGAGAACTGTGCTATGTGTTTCCCTTCAGAAACGGAGTTAAATGCCAGGCTCTGTGTCTTCCTACAAGCAAGAGTGCGTTTCAGGTAAACGCAGTCACTTTTCAGCTCAAACGAAGCTACATCGTTCACGAAGTTCACACGTTTCTCGCTCTTAACTGAGACGCATTGGATGTTCGAGGACCTGTGGTTTGTATCAGTTTCAGAAGCAGAGTTGAACTAGATATGGTCCGTGTGTGTAGGAAACACGGTTCTTTTGTTCTGAGCACACTCACGTTTCCCGCCTTATTAGAGACTCTAGAAAGCAAGAGAATGCTTCTTGCTCTAAAGCAGAGTGTGTTTCATGGATGAGAACTGTGCTGTGTGTTTCCCTTCAGAAACGGAGTTAAATGCCAGGCTCTGTGTCTTCCTACAAGCAAGAGTGCATTTAAGGTAAACGCAGTCACTTTTCAGCTCAAACGAAGCTACATCGTTCACGAAGTTCACACGTTTCTCGCTCTTAACTGAAACGCATTGGATGTTCGAGGACCTGTGGTTTGTATCAGTTTCAGAAGCAGAGTTGAACTAGATATGGTCCGTGTGTGTAGGAAACACGGTTCTTTTGTTCTGAGCACACTCACGTTTCCCGCCTTATTAGAGACTCTAGAAAGCAAGAGAATGCTTCTTGCTCTAAAGCAGAGTGTGTTTCATGGATGAGAACTGTGCTGTGTGTTTCCCTTCAGAAACGGAGTTAAATGCCAGGCTCTGTGTCTTCCTACAAGCAAGAGTGCGTTTCAGGTAAACGCAGTCACTTTTCAGCTCAAACGAAGCTACATCGTTCACGAAGTTCACACATTTCTCGCTCTTAACTGAAACGCATTGGATGTTCGAGGACCTGTGGTTTGTATCAGTTTCAGAAGCAGAGTTGAACTAGATATGGTCCGTGTGTGTAGGAAACACGGTTCTTTTGTTCTGAGCACACTCACGTTTCCCGCCTTATTAGAGACTCTAGAAAGCAAGAGAATGCTTCTTGCTCTAAAGCAGAGTGTGTTTCATGGATGAGAACTGTGCTGTGTGTTTCCCTTCAGAAACGGAGTTAAATGCCAGGCTCTGTGTCTTCCTACAAGCAAGAGTGCGTTTCAGGTAAACGCAGTCACTTTTCAGCTCTAACGAAGCTACATTGTTCACGAAGTTCACACGTTTCTCGCTCTTAACTGAGACGCATTGGATGTTCGAGGACCTGTGGTTTGTATCAGTTTCAGAAGCAGAGTTGAACTAGATATGGTCCGTGTGTGTAGGAAACACGGTTCTTTTGTTCTGAGCACACTCACGTTTCCCGCCTTATTAGAGACTCTAGAAAGCAAGAGAATGCTTCTTGCTCTAAAGCAGAGTGTGTTTCATGGATGAGAACTGTGCTGTGTGTTTCCCTTCAGAAACGGAGTTAAATGCCAGGCTCTGTGTCTTCCTACAAGCAAGAGTGCGTTTCAGGTAAACGCAGTCACTTTTCAGCTCAAACGAAGCTACATCGTTCACGAAGTTCACACGTTTCTCGCTCTTAACTGAGACGCAATGGATGTTCGAGGACCTGTGGTTTGTATCAGTTTCAGAAGCAGAGTTGAACTAGATATGGTCCGTGTGTGTAGGAAACACGGTTCTTTTGTTCTGAGCACACTCACGTTTCCCGCCTTATTAGAGACTCTAGAAAGCAAGAGAATGCTTCTTGCTCTAAAGCAGAGTGTGTTTCATGGATGAGAACTGTGCTGTGTGTTTCCCTTCAGAAACGGAGTTAAATGCCAGGCTCTGTGTCTTCCTACAAGCAAGAGTGCGTTTCAGGTAAAAGCAGTCACTTTTCAGCTCAAACGAAGCTACATCGTTCACGAAGTTCACACGTTTCTCGCTCTTAACTGAAACGCATTGGATGTTCGAGGACCTGTGGTTTGTATCAGTTTCAGAAGCAGAGTTGAACTAGATATGGTCCGTGTGTGTAGGAAACACGGTTCTTTTGTTCTGAGCACACTCACGTTTCCCGCCTTATTAGAGACTCTAGAAAGCAAGAGAATGCTTCTTGCTCTAAAGCAGAGTGTGTTTCATGGATGAGAACTGTGCTGTGTGTTTACCTTCAGAAACGGAGTTAAATGCCAGGCTCTGTGTCTTCCTACAAGCAAGAGTGCGTTTCAGGTAAACGCAGTCACTTTTCAGCTCAAACGAAGCTACATCGTTCACGAAGTTCACACGTTTCTCGCTCTTAACTGAGACGCATTGGATGTTCGAGGACCTGTGGTTTGTGTCAGTTTCAGAAGCAGAGTTGAACTAGATATGGTCCGTGTGTGTAGGAAACACGGTTCTTTTGTTCTGAGCACACTCACGTTTCCCGCCTTATTAGAGACTCTAGAAAGCAAGAGAATGCTTCTTGCTCTAAAGCAGAGTGTGTTTCATGGATGAGAACTGTGCTGTGTGTTTCCCTTCAGAAACGGAGTTAAATGCCAGGCTCTGTGTCTTCCTACAAGCAAGAGTGCGTTTCAGGTAAACGCAGTCACTTTTCAGCTCAAACGAAGCTACATCGTTCACGAAGTTCACACGTTTCTCGCTCTTAACTGAAACGCATTGGATGTTCGAGGACCTGTGGTTTGTATCAGTTTCAGAAGCAGAGTTGAACTAGATATGGTCCGTGTGTGTAGGAAACACGGTTCTTTTGTTCTGAGCACACTCACGTTTCCCGCCTTATTAGAGACTCTAGAAAGCAAGAGAATGCTTCTTGCTCTAAAGCAGAGTGTGTTTCATGGATGAGAACTGTGCTGTGTGTTTCCCTTCAGAAACGGAGCTAAATGCCAGGCTCTGTGTCTTCCTACAAGCAAGAGTGCGTTTCAGGTAAACGCAGTCACTTTTCAGCTCAAACGAAGCTACATCGTTCACGAAGTTCACACGTTTCTCGCTCTTAACTGAGACGCATTGGATGTTCGAGGACCTGTGGTTTGTATCAGTTTCAGAAGCAGAGTTGAACTAGATATGGTCCGTGTGTGTAGGAAACACGGTTCTTTTGTTCTGAGCACACTCACGTTTCCCGCCGTATTAGAGACTCTAGAAAGCAAGAGAATGCTTCTTGCTCTAAAGCAGAGTGTGTTTCATGGATGAGAACTGTGCTATGTGTTTCCCTTCAGAAACGGAGTTAAATGCCAGGCTCTGTGTCTTCCTACAAGCAAGAGTGCGTTTCAGGTAAACGCATTCACTTTTCAGCTCAAACGAAGCTACATCGTTCACGAAGTTCACACGTTTCTCGCTCTTAACTGAGACGCATTGGATGTTCGAGGACCTGTGGTTTGTATCAGTTTCAGAAGCAGAGTTGAACTAGATATGGTCCGTGTGTGTAGGAAACACGGTTCTTTTGTTCTGAGCACACTCACGTTTCCCGCCTTATTAGAGACTCTAGAAAGCAAGAGAATGCTTCTTGCTCTAAAGCAGAGTGTGTTTCATGGATGAGAACTGTGCTGTGTGTTTCCCTTCAGAAACGGAGTTAAATGCCAGGCTCTGTGTCTTCCTACAAGCAAGAGTGCATTTCAGGTAAACGCAGTCACTTTTCAGCTCAAACGAAGCTACATCGTTCACGAAGTTCACACGTTTCTCGCTCTTAACTGAAACGCATTGGATGTTCGAGGACCTGTGGTTTGTATCAGTTTCAGAAGCAGAGTTGAACTAGATATGGTCCGTGTGTGTAGGAAACACGGTTCTTTTGTTCTGAGCACACTCACGTTTCCCGCCTTATTAGAGACTCTAGAAAGCAAGAGAATGCTTCTTGCTCTAAAGCAGAGTGTGTTTCATGGATGAGAACTGTGCTGTGTGTTTCCCTTCAGAAACGGAGTTAAATGCCAGGCTCTGTGTCTTCCTACAAGCAAGAGTGCGTTTCAGGTAAACGCAGTCACTTTTCAGCTCAAACGAAGCTACATCGTTCACGAAGTTCACACGTTTCTCGCTCTTAACTGAGACGCATTGGATGTTCGAGGACCTGTGGTTTGTATCAGTTTCAGAAGCAGAGTTGAACTAGATATGGTCCGTGTGTGTAGGAAACACGGTTCTTTTGTTCTGAGCACACTCACGTTTCCCGCCGTATTAGAGACTCTAGAAAGCAAGAGAATGCTTCTTGCTCTAAAGCAGAGTGTGTTTCATGGATGAGAACTGTGCTATGTGTTTCCCTTCAGAAACGGAGTTAAATGCCAGGCTCTGTGTCTTCCTACAAGCAAGAGTGCGTTTCAGGTAAACGCATTCACTTTTCAGCTCAAACGAAGCTACATCGTTCACGAAGTTCACACGTTTCTCGCTCTTAACTGAGACGCATTGGATGTTCGAGGACCTGTGGTTTGTATCAGTTTCAGAAGCAGAGTTGAACTAGATATGGTCCGTGTGTGTAGGAAACACGGTTCTTTTGTTCTGAGCACACTCACGTTTCCCGCCTTATTAGAGACTCTAGAAAGCAAGAGAATGCTTCTTGCTCTAAAGCAGAGTGTGTTTCATGGATGAGAACTGTGCTGTGTGTTTCCCTTCAGAAACGGAGTTAAATGCCAGGCTCTGTGTCTTCCTACAAGCAAGAGTGCGTTTCAGGTAAAAGCAGTCACTTTTCAGCTCAAACGAAGCTACATCGTTCACGAAGTTCACACGTTTCTCGCTCTTAACTGAAACGCATTGGATGTTCGAGGACCTGTGGTTTGTATCAGTTTCAGAAGCAGAGTTGAACTAGATATGGTCCGTGTGTGTAGGAAACACGGTTCTTTTGTTCTGAGCACACTCACGTTTCCCGCCTTATTAGAGACTCTAGAAAGCAAGAGAATGCTTCTTGCTCTAAAGCAGAGTGTGTTTCATGGATGAGAACTGTGCTGTGTGTTTACCTTCAGAAACGGAGTTAAATGCCAGGCTCTGTGTCTTCCTACAAGCAAGAGTGCGTTTCAGGTAAACGCAGTCACTTTTCAGCTCAAACGAAGCTACATCGTTCACGAAGTTCACACGTTTCTCGCTCTTAACTGAGACGCATTGGATGTTCGAGGACCTGTGGTTTGTGTCAGTTTCAGAAGCAGAGTTGAACTAGATATGGTCCGTGTGTGTAGGAAACACGGTTCTTTTGTTCTGAGCACACTCACGTTTCCCGCCTTATTAGAGACTCTAGAAAGCAAGAGAATGCTTCTTGCTCTAAAGCAGAGTGTGTTTCATGGATGAGAACTGTGCTGTGTGTTTCCCTTCAGAAACGGAGTTAAATGCCAGGCTCTGTGTCTTCCTACAAGCAAGAGTGCGTTTCAGGTAAACGCAGTCACTTTTCAGCTCAAACGAAGCTACATCGTTCACGAAGTTCACACGTTTCTCGCTCTTAACTGAAACGCATTGGATGTTCGAGGACCTGTGGTTTGTATCAGTTTCAGAAGCAGAGTTGAACTAGATATGGTCCGTGTGTGTAGGAAACACGGTTCTTTTGTTCTGAGCACACTCACGTTTCCCGCCTTATTAGAGACTCTAGAAAGCAAGAGAATGCTTCTTGCTCTAAAGCAGAGTGTGTTTCATGGATGAGAACTGTGCTGTGTGTTTCCCTTCAGAAACGGAGCTAAATGCCAGGCTCTGTGTCTTCCTACAAGCAAGAGTGCGTTTCAGGTAAACGCAGTCACTTTTCAGCTCAAACGAAGCTACATCGTTCACGAAGTTCACACGTTTCTCGCTCTTAACTGAGACGCATTGGATGTTCGAGGACCTGTGGTTTGTATCAGTTTCAGAAGCAGAGTTGAACTAGATATGGTCCGTGTGTGTAGGAAACACGGTTCTTTTGTTCTGAGCACACTCACGTTTCCCGCCGTATTAGAGACTCTAGAAAGCAAGAGAATGCTTCTTGCTCTAAAGCAGAGTGTGTTTCATGGATGAGAACTGTGCTATGTGTTTCCCTTCAGAAACGGAGTTAAATGCCAGGCTCTGTGTCTTCCTACAAGCAAGAGTGCGTTTCAGGTAAACGCATTCACTTTTAAGCTCAAACGAAGCTACATCGTTCACGAAGTTCACACGTTTCTCGCTCTTAACTGAGACGCATTGGATGTTCGAGGACCTGTGGTTTGTATCAGTTTCAGAAGCAGAGTTGAACTAGATATGGTCCGTGTGTGTAGGAAACACGGTTCTTTTTTTCTGAGCACACTCACGTTTCCCGCCTTATTAGAGACTCTAGAAAGCAAGAGAATGCTTCTTGCTCTAAAGCAGAGTGTGTTTCATGGATGAGAACTGTGCTGTGTGTTTCCCTTCAGAAACGGAGTTAAATGCCAGGCTCTGTGTCTTCCTACAAGCAAGAGTGCATTTCAGGTAAACGCAGTCACTTTTCAGCTCAAACGAAGCTACATCGTTCACGAAGTTCACACGTTTCTCGCTCTTAACTGAAACGCATTGGATGTTCGAGGACCTGTGGTTTGTATCAGTTTCAGAAGCAGAGTTGAACTAGATATGGTCCGTGTGTGTAGGAAACACGGTTCTTTTGTTCTGAGCACACTCACGTTTCCCGCCGTATTAGAGACTCTAGAAAGCAAGAGAATGCTTCTTGCTCTAAAGCAGAGTGTGTTTCATGGATGAGAACTGTGCTATGTGTTTCCCTTCAGAAACGGAGTTAAATGCCAGGCTCTGTGTCTTCCTACAAGCAAGAGTGCGTTTCAGGTAAACGCATTCACTTTTCAGCTCAAACGAAGCTACATCGTTCACGAAGTTCACACGTTTCTCGCTCTTAACTGAGACGCATTGGATGTTCGATGACCTGTGGTTTGTATCAGTTTCAGAAGCAGAGTTGAACTAGATATGGTCCGTGTGTGTAGGAAACACGGTTCTTTTGTTCTGAGCACACTCACGTTTCCCGCCTTATTAGAGACTCTAGAAAGCAAGAGAATGCTTCTTGCTCTAAAGCAGAGTGTGTTTCATGGATGAGAACTGTGCTGTGTGTTTCCCTTCAGAAACGGAGTTAAATGCCAGGCTCTGTGTCTTCCTACAAGCAAGAGTGCATTTCAGGTAAACGCAGTCACTTTTCAGCTCAAACGAAGCTACATCGTTCACGAAGTTCACACGTTTCTCGCTCTTAACTGAAACGCATTGGATGTTCGAGGACCTGTGGTTTGTATCAGTTTCAGAAGCAGAGTTGAACTAGATATGGTCCGTGTGTGTAGGAAACACGGTTCTTTTGTTCTGAGCACACTCACGTTTCCCGCCTTATTAGAGACTCTAGAAAGCAAGAGAATGCTTCTTGCTCTAAAGCAGAGTGTGTTTCATGGATGAGAACTGTGCTGTGTGTTTCCCTTCAGAAACGGAGTTAAATGCCAGGCTCTGTGTCTTCCTACAAGCAAGAGTGCGTTTCAGGTAAACGCAGTCACTTTTCAGCTCAAACGAAGCTACATCGTTCACGAAGTTCACACGTTTCTCGCTCTTAACTGAGACGCATTGGATGTTCGAGGACCTGTGGTTTGTATCAGTTTCAGAAGCAGAGTTGAACTAGATATGGTCCGTGTGTGTAGGAAACACGGTTCTTTTGTTCTGAGCACACTCACGTTTCCCGCCGTATTAGAGACTCTAGAAAGCAAGAGAATGCTTCTTGCTCTAAAGCAGAGTGTGTTTCATGGATGAGAACTGTGCTATGTGTTTCCCTTCAGAAACGGAGTTAAATGCCAGGCTCTGTGTCTTCCTACAAGCAAGAGTGCGTTTCAGGTAAACGCATTCACTTTTCAGCTCAAACGAAGCTACATCGTTCACGAAGTTCACACGTTTCTCGCTCTTAACTGAGACGCAATGGATGTTCGAGGACCTGTGGTTTGTATCAGTTTCAGAAGCAGAGTTGAACTAGATATGGTCCGTGTGTGTAGGAAACACGGTTCTTTTGTTCTGAGCACACTCACGTTTCCCGCCTTATTAGAGACTCTAGAAAGCAAGAGAATGCTTCTTGCTCTAAAGCAGAGTGTGTTTCATGGATGAGAACTGTGCTGTGTGTTTCCCTTCAGAAACGGAGTTAAATGCCAGGCTCTGTGTCTTCCTACAAGCAAGAGTGCATTTAAGGTAAACGCAGTCACTTTTCAGCTCAAACGAAGCTACATCGTTCACGAAGTTCACACGTTTCTCGCTCTTAACTGAAACGCATTGGATGTTCGAGGACCTGTGGTTTGTATCAGTTTCAGAAGCAGAGTTGAACTAGATATGGTCCGTGTGTGTAGGAAACACGGTTCTTTTGTTCTGAGCACACTCACGTTTCCCGCCTTATTAGAGACTCTAGAAAGCAAGAGAATGCTTCTTGCTCTAAAGCAGAGTGTGTTTCATGGATGAGAACTGTGCTGTGTGTTTCCCTTCAGAAACGGAGTTAAATGCCAGGCTCTGTGTCTTCCTACAAGCAAGAGTGCGTTTCAGGTAAACGCAGTCACTTTTCAGCTCAAACGAAGCTACATCGTTCACGAAGTTCACACATTTCTCGCTCTTAACTGAAACGCATTGGATGTTCGAGGACCTGTGGTTTGTATCAGTTTCAGAAGCAGAGTTGAACTAGATATGGTCCGTGTGTGTAGGAAACACGGTTCTTTTGTTCTGAGCACACTCACGTTTCCCGCCTTATTAGAGACTCTAGAAAGCAAGAGAATGCTTCTTGCTCTAAAGCAGAGTGTGTTTCATGGATGAGAACTGTGCTGTGTGTTTCCCTTCAGAAACGGAGTTAAATGCCAGGCTCTGTGTCTTCCTACAAGCAAGAGTGCGTTTCAGGTAAACGCAGTCACTTTTCAGCTCAAACGAAGCTACATTGTTCACGAAGTTCACACGTTTCTCGCTCTTAACTGAGACGCATTGGATGTTCGAGGACCTGTGGTTTGTATCAGTTTCAGAAGCAGAGTTGAACTAGATATGGTCCGTGTGTGTAGGAAACACGGTTCTTTTGTTCTGAGCACACTCACGTTTCCCGCCTTATTAGAGACTCTAGAAAGCAAGAGAATGCTTCTTGCTCTAAAGCAGAGTGTGTTTCATGGATGAGAACTGTGCTGTGTGTTTCCCTTCAGAAACGGAGTTAAATGCCAGGCTCTGTGTCTTCCTACAAGCAAGAGTGCGTTTCAGGTAAACGCAGTCACTTTTCAGCTCAAACGAAGCTACATCGTTCACGAAGTTCACACGTTTCTCGCTCTTAACTGAAACGCATTGGATGTTCGAGGACCTGTGGTTTGTATCAGTTTCAGAAGCAGAGTTGAACTAGATATGGTCCGTGTGTGTAGGAAACACGGTTCTTTTGTTCTGAGCACACTCACGTTTCCCGCCTTATTAGAGACTCTAGAAAGCAAGAGAATGCTTCTTGCTCTAAAGCAGAGTGTGTTTCATGGATGAGAACTGTGCTGTGTGTTTCCCTTCAGAAACGGAGTTAAATGCCAGGCTCTGTGTCTTCCTACAAGCAAGAGTGCGTTTCAGGTAAACGCAGTCACTTTTCAGCTCAAACGAAGCTACATCGTTCACGAAGTTCACACGTTTCTCGCTCTTAACTGAAACGCATTGGATGTTCGAGGACCTGTGGTTTGTATCAGTTTCAGAAGCAGAGTTGAACTAGATATGGTCCGTGTGTGTAGGAAATACGGTTCTTTTGTTCTGAGCACACTCACGTTTCCCGCCTTATTAGAGACTCTAGAAAGCAAGAGAATGCTTCTTGCTCTAAAGCAGAGTGTGTTTCATGGATGAGAACTGTGCTGTGTGTTTCCCTTCAGAAACGGAGCTAAATGCCAGGCTCTGTGTCTTCCTACAAGCAAGAGTGCGTTTCAGGTAAACGCAGTCACTTTTCAGCTCAAACGAAGCTACATCGTTCACGAAGTTCACACGTTTCTCGCTCTTAACTGAGACGCATTGGATGTTCGAGGACCTGTGGTTTGTATCAGTTTCAGAAGCAGAGTTGAACTAGATATGGTCCGTGTGTGTAGGAAACACGGTTCTTTTGTTCTGAGCACACTCACGTTTCCCGCCGTATTAGAGACTCTAGAAAGCAAGAGAATGCTTCTTGCTCTAAAGCAGAGTGTGTTTCATGGATGAGAACTGTGCTATGTGTTTCCCTTCAGAAACGGAGTTAAATGCCAGGCTCTGTGTCTTCCTACAAGCAAGAGTGCGTTTCAGGTAAACGCAGTCACTTTTCAGCTCAAACGAAGCTACATCGTTCACGAAGTTCACACGTTTCTCGCTCTTAACTGAGACGCATTGGATGTTCGAGGACCTGTGGTTTGTATCAGTTTCAGAAGCAGAGTTGAACTAGATATGGTCCGTGTGTGTAGGAAACACGGTTCTTTTGTTCTGAGCACACTCACGTTTCCCGCCTTATTAGAGACTCTAGAAAGCAAGAGAATGCTTCTTGCTCTAAAGCAGAGTGTGTTTCATGGATGAGAACTGTGCTGTGTGTTTCCCTTCAGAAACGGAGTTAAATGCCAGGCTCTGTGTCTTCCTACAAGCAAGAGTGCGTTTCAGGTAAACGCAGTCACTTTTCAGCTCAAACGAAGCTACATCGTTCACGAAGTTCACACGTTTCTCGCTCTTAACTGAAACGCATTGGATGTTCGAGGACCTGTGGTTTGTATCAGTTTCAGAAGCAGAGTTGAACTAGATATGGTCCGTGTGTGTAGGAAACACGGTTCTTTTGTTCTGAGCACACTCACGTTTCCCGCCTTATTAGAGACTCTAGAAAGCAAGAGAATGCTTCTTGCTCTAAAGCAGAGTGTGTTTCATGGATGAGAACTGTGCTGTGTGTTTCCCTTCAGAAACGGAGTTAAATGCCAGGCTCTGTGTCTTCCTACAAGCAAGAGTGCGTTTCAGGTAAACGCAGTCACTTTTCAGCTCAAACGAAGCTACATCGTTCACGAAGTTCACACATTTCTCGCTCTTAACTGAAACGCATTGGATGTTCGAGGACCTGTGGTTTGTATCAGTTTCAGAAGCAGAGTTGAACTAGATATGGTCCGTGTGTGTAGGAAACACGGTTCTTTTGTTCTGAGCACACTCACGTTTCCCGCCTTATTAGAGACTCTAGAAAGCAAGAGAATGCTTCTTGCTCTAAAGCAGAGTGTGTTTCATGGATGAGAACTGTGCTGTGTGTTTCCCTTCAGAAACGGAGTTAAATGCCAGGCTCTGTGTCTTCCTACAAGCAAGAGTGCGTTTCAGGTAAACGCAGTCACTTTTCAGCTCAAACGAAGCTACATCGTTCACGAAGTTCACACGTTTCTCGCTCTTAACTGAAACGCATTGGATGTTCGAGGACCTGTGGTTTGTATCAGTTTCAGAAGCAGAGTTGAACTAGATATGGTCCGTGTGTGTAGGAAACACGGTTCTTTTGTTCTGAGCACACTCACGTTTCCCGCCTTATTAGAGACTCTAGAAAGCAAGAGAATGCTTCTTGCTCTAAAGCAGAGTGTGTTTCATGGATGAGAACTGTGCTGTGTGTTTCCCTTCAGAAACGGAGCTAAATGCCAGGCTCTGTGTCTTCCTACAAGCAAGAGTGCGTTTCAGGTAAACGCAGTCACTTTTCAGCTCAAACGAAGCTACATCGTTCACGAAGTTCACACGTTTCTCGCTCTTAACTGAGACGCATTGGATGTTCGAGGACCTGTGGTTTGTATCAGTTTCAGAAGCAGAGTTGAACTAGATATGGTCCGTGTGTGTAGGAAACACGGTTCTTTTGTTCTGAGCACACTCACGTTTCCCGCCGTATTAGAGACTCTAGAAAGCAAGAGAATGCTTCTTGCTCTAAAGCAGAGTGTGTTTCATGGATGAGAACTGTGCTATGTGTTTCCCTTCAGAAACGGAGTTAAATGCCAGGCTCTGTGTCTTCCTACAAGCAAGAGTGCGTTTCAGGTAAACGCAGTCACTTTTCAGCTCAAACGAAGCTACATCGTTCACGAAGTTCACACGTTTCTCGCTCTTAACTGAGACGCATTGGATGTTCGAGGACCTGTGGTTTGTATCAGTTTCAGAAGCAGAGTTGAACTAGATATGGTCCGTGTGTGTAGGAAACACGGTTCTTTTGTTCTGAGCACACTCACGTTTCCCGCCTTATTAGAGACTCTAGAAAGCAAGAGAATGCTTCTTGCTCTAAAGCAGAGTGTGTTTCATGGATGAGAACTGTGCTGTGTGTTTCCCTTCAGAAACGGAGTTAAATGCCAGGCTCTGTGTCTTCCTACAAGCAAGAGTGCATTTCAGGTAAACGCAGTCACTTTTCAGCTCAAACGAAGCTACATCGTTCACGAAGTTCACACGTTTCTCGCTCTTAACTGAAACGCATTGGATGTTCGAGGACCTGTGGTTTGTATCAGTTTCAGAAGCAGAGTTGAACTAGATATGGTCCGTGTGTGTAGGAAACACGGTTCTTTTGTTCTGAGCACACTCACGTTTCCCGCCTTATTAGAGACTCTAGAAAGCAAGAGAATGCTTCTTGCTCTAAAGCAGAGTGTGTTTCATGGATGAGAACTGTGCTGTGTGTTTCCCTTCAGAAACGGAGTTAAATGCCAGGCTCTGTGTCTTCCTACAAGCAAGAGTGCGTTTCAGGTAAACGCAGTCACTTTTCAGCTCAAACGAAGCTACATCGTTCACGAAGTTCACACGTTTCTCGCTCTTAACTGAAACGCATTGGATGTTCGAGGACCTGTGGTTTGTATCAGTTTCAGAAGCAGAGTTGAACTAGATATGGTCCGTGTGTGTAGGAAACACGGTTCTTTTGTTCTGAGCACACTCACGTTTCCCGCCTTATTAGAGACTCTAGAAAGCAAGAGAATGCTTCTTGCTCTAAAGCAGAGTGTGTTTCATGGATGAGAACTGTGCTGTGTGTTTCCCTTCAGAAACGGAGTTAAATGCCAGGCTCTGTGTCTTCCTACAAGCAAGAGTGCGTTTCAGGTAAACGCAGTCACTTTTCAGCTCAAACGAAGCTACATCGTTCACGAAGTTCACACGTTTCTCGCTCTTAACTGAAACGCATTGGATGTTCGAGGACCTGTGGTTTGTATCAGTTTCAGAAGCAGAGTTGAACTAGATATGGTCCGTGTGTGTAGGAAACACGGTTCTTTTGTTCTGAGCACACTCACGTTTCCCGCCTTATTAGAGACTCTAGAAAGCAAGAGAATGCTTCTTGCTCTAAAGCAGAGTGTGTTTCATGGATGAGAACTGTGCTGTGTGTTTCCCTTCAGAAACGGAGCTAAATGCCAGGCTCTGTGTCTTCCTACAAGCAAGAGTGCGTTTCAGGTAAACGCAGTCACTTTTCAGCTCAAACGAAGCTACATCATTCACGAAGTTCACACGTTTCTCGCTCTTAACTGAGACGCATTGGATGTTCGAGGACCTGTGGTTTGTATCAGTTTCAGAAGCAGAGTTGAACTAGATATGGTCCGTGTGTGTAGGAAACACGGTTCTTTTGTTCTGAGCACACTCACGTTTCCCGCCGTATTAGAGACTCTAGAAAGCAAGAGAATGCTTCTTGCTCTAAAGCAGAGTGTGTTTCATGGATGAGAACTGTGCTATGTGTTTCCCTTCAGAAACGGAGTTAAATGCCAGGCTCTGTGTCTTCCTACAAGCAAGAGTGCGTTTCAGGTAAACGCATTCACTTTTCAGCTCAAAGGAAGCTACATCGTTCACGAAGTTCAAACGTTTCTCGCTCTTAACTGAGACGCATTGGATGTTCGAGGACCTGTGGTTTGTATCAGTTTCAGAAGCAGAGTTGAACTAGATATGGTCCGTGTGTGTAGGAAACACGGTTCTTTTGTTCTGAGCACACTCACGTTTCCCGCCTTATTAGAGACTCTAGAAAGCAAGAGAATGCTTCTTGCTCTAAAGCAGAGTGTGTTTCATGGATGAGAACTGTGCTGTGTGTTTCCCTTCAGAAACGGAGTTAAATGCCAGGCTCTGTGTCTTCCTACAAGCAAGAGTGCATTTCAGGTAAACGCAGTCACTTTTCAGCTCAAACGAAGCTACATCGTTCACGAAGTTCACACGTTTCTCGCTCTTAACTGAAACGCATTGGATGTTCGAGGACCTGTGGTTTGTATCAGTTTCAGAAGCAGAGTTGAACTAGATATGGTCCGTGTGTGTAGGAAACACGGTTCTTTTGTTCTGAGCACACTCACGTTTCCCGCCTTATTAGAGACTCTAGAAAGCAAGAGAATGCTTCTTGCTCTAAAGCAGAGTGTGTTTCATGGATGAGAACTGTGCTGTGTGTTTCCCTTCAGAAACGGAGTTAAATGCCAGGCTCTGTGTCTTCCTACAAGCAAGAGTGCGTTTCAGGTAAACGCAGTCACTTTTCAGCTCAAACGAAGCTACATCGTTCACGAAGTTCACACATTTCTCGCTCTTAACTGAAACGCATTGGATGTTCGAGGACCTGTGGTTTGTATCAGTTTCAGAAGCAGAGTTGAACTAGATATGGTCCGTGTGTGTAGGAAACACGGTTCTTTTGTTCTGAGCACACTCACGTTTCCCGCCTTATTAGAGACTCTAGAAAGCAAGAGAATGCTTCTTGCTCTAAAGCAGAGTGTGTTTCTTGGATGAGAACTGTGCTGTGTGTTTCCCTTCAGAAACGGAGTTAAATGCCAGGCTCTGTGTCTTCCTACAAGCAAGAGTGCGTTTCAGGTAAACGCAGTCACTTTTCAGCTCAAACGAAGCTACATCGTTCACGAAGTTCACACGTTTCTCGCTCTTAACTGAAACGCATTGGATGTTCGAGGACCTGTGGTTTGTATCAGTTTCAGAAGCAGAGTTGAACTAGATATGGTCCGTGTGTGTAGGAAACACGGTTCTTTTGTTCTGAGCACACTCACGTTTCCCGCCTTATTAGAGACTCTAGAAAGCAAGAGAATGCTTCTTGCTCTAAAGCAGAGTGTGTTTCATGGATGAGAACTGTGCTGTGTGTTTCCCTTCAGAAACGGAGCTAAATGCCAGGCTCTGTGTCTTCCTACAAGCAAGAGTGCGTTTCAGGTAAACGCAGTCACTTTTCAGCTCAAACGAAGCTACATCGTTCACGAAGTTCACACGTTTCTCGCTCTTAACTGAGACGCATTGGATGTTCGAGGACCTGTGGTTTGTATCAGTTTCAGAAGCAGAGTTGAACTAGATATGGTCCGTGTGTGTAGGAAACACGGTTCTTTTGTTCTGAGCACACTCACGTTTCCCGCCGTATTAGAGACTCTAGAAAGCAAGAGAATGCTTCTTGCTCTAAAGCAGAGTGTGTTTCATGGATGAGAACTGTGCTATGTGTTTCCCTTCAGAAACGGAGTTAAATGCCAGGCTCTGTGTCTTCCTACAAGCAAGAGTGCGTTTCAGGTAAACGCATTCACTTTTCAGCTCAAACGAAGCTACATCGTTCACGAAGTTCACACGTTTCTCGCTCTTAACTGAGACGCATTGGATGTTCGAGGACCTGTGGTTTGTATCAGTTTCAGAAGCAGAGTTGAACTAGATATGGTCCGTGTGTGTAGGAAACACGGTTCTTTTGTTCTGAGCACACTCACGTTTCCCGCCTTATTAGAGACTCTAGAAAGCAAGAGAATGCTTCTTGCTCTAAAGCAGAGTGTGTTTCATGGATGAGAACTGTGCTGTGTGTTTCCCTTCAGAAACGGAGTTAAATGCCAGGCTCTGTGTCTTCCTACAAGCAAGAGTGTGTTTCAGGTAAACGCAGTCACTTTTCAGCTCAAACGAAGCTACATCGTTCACGAAGTTCACACGTTTCTCGCTCTTAACTGAGACGCATTGGATGTTCGAGGACCTGTGGTTTGTATCAGTGTCAGAAGCAGAGTTGAACTAGATATGGTCCGTGTGTGTAGGAAACACGGTTCTTTTGTTCTGAGCACACTCACGTTTCCCGCCTTATTAGAGACTCTAGAAAGCAAGAGAATGCTTCTTGCTCTAAAGCAGAGTGTGTTTCATGGATGAGAACTGTGCTGTGTGTTTCCCTTCAGAAACGGAGTTAAATGCCAGGCTCTGTGTCTTCCTACAAGCAAGAGTGCGTTTCAGGTAAACGCAGTCACTTTTCAGCTCAAACGAAGCTACATTGTTCACGAAGTTCACACGTTTCTCGCTCTTAACTGAAACGCATTGGATGTTCGAGGACCTGTGGTTTGTATCAGTTTCAGAAGCAGAGTTGAACTAGATATGGTCCGTGTGTGTAGGAAACACGGTTCTTTTGTTCTGAGCACACTCACGTTTCCCGCCTTATTAGAGACTCTAGAAAGCAAGAGAATGCTTCTTGCTCTAAAGCAGAGTGTGTTTCATGGATGAGAACTGTGCTGTGTGTTTCCCTTCAGAAACGGAGTTAAATGCCAGGCTCTGTGTCTTCCTACAAGCAAGAGTGCGTTTCAGGTAAACGCAGTCACTTTTCAGCTCAAACGAAGCTACATCGTTCACGAAGTTCACACGTTTCTCGCTCTTAACTGAGACGCATTGGATGTTCGAGGACCTGTGGTTTGTATCAGTTTCAGAAGCAGAGTTGAACTAGATATGGTCCGTGTGTGTAGGAAACACGGTTCTTTTGTTCTGAGCACACTCACGTTTCCCGCCGTATTAGAGACTCTAGAAAGCAAGAGAATGCTTCTTGCTCTAAAGCAGAGTGTGTTTCATGGATGAGAACTGTGCTGTGTGTTTCCCTTCAGAAACGGAGTTAAATGCCAGGCTCTGTGTCTTCCTACAAGCAAGAGTGCGTTTCAGGTAAATGCAGTCACTTTTCAGCTCAAACGAAGCTACATCGTTCACGAAGTTCACACGTTTCTCGCTCTTAACTGAGACGCAATGGATGTTCGAGGACCTGTGGTTTGTATCAGTTTCAGAAGCAGAGTTGAACTAGATATGGTCCGTGTGTGTAGGAAACACGGTTCTTTTGTTCTGAGCACACTCACGTTTCCCGCCTTATTAGAGACTCTAGAAAGCAAGAGAATGCTTCTTGCTCTAAAGCAGAGTGTGTTTCATCGATGAGAACTGTGCTGTGTGTTTCCCTTCAGAAACGGAGTTAAATGCCAGGCTCTGTGTCTTCCTACAAGCAAGAGTGCGTTTCAGGTAAACGCAGTCACTTTTCAGCTCAAACGAAGCTACATCGTTCACGAAGTTCACACGTTTCTCGCTCTTAACTGAGACGCATTGGATGTTCGAGGACCTGTGGTTTGTATCAGTTTCAGAAGCAGAGTTGAACTAGATATGGTCCGTGTGTGTAGGAAACACGGTTCTTTTGTTCTGAGCACACTCACGTTTCCCGCCTTATTAGAGACTCTAGAAAGCAAGAGAATGCTTCTTGCTCTAAAGCAGAGTGTGTTTCATGGATGAGAACTGTGCTGTGTGTTTCCCTTCAGAAACGGAGTTAAATGCCAGGCTCTGTGTCTTCCTACAAGCAAGAGTGCGTTTCAGGTAAACGCAGTCACTTTTCAGCTCAAACGAAGCTACATTGTTCACGAAGTTCACACGTTTCTCGCTCTTAACTGAAACGCATTGGATGTTCGAGGACCTGTGGTTTGTATCAGTTTCAGAAGCAGAGTTGAACTAGATATGGTCCGTGTGTGTAGGAAACACGGTTCTTTTGTTCTGAGCACACTCACGTTTCCCGCCTTATTAGAGACTCTAGAAAGCAAGAGAATGCTTCTTGCTCTAAAGCAGAGTGTGCTTCATGGATGAGAACTGTGCTGTGTGTTTCCCTTCAGAAACGGAGTTAAATGCCAGGCTCTGTGTCTTCCTACAAGCAAGAGTGCGTTTCAGGTAAACGCAGTCACTTTTCAGCTCAAACGAAGCTACATCGTTCACGAAGTTCACACGTTTCTCGCTCTTAACTGAAACGCATTGGATGTTCGAGGACCTGTGGTTTGTATCAGTTTCAGAAGCAGAGTTGAACTAGATATGGTCCGTGTGTGTAGGAAACACTGTTCTTTTGTTCTGAGCACACTCACGTTTCCCGCCTTATTAGAGACTCTAGAAAGCAAGAGAATGCTTCTTGCTCTAAAGCAGAGTGTGTTTCATGGATGAGAACTGTGCTGTGTGTTTCCCTTCAGAAACGGAGTTAAATGCCAGGCTCTGTGTCTTCCTACAAGCAAGAGTGCGTTTCAGGTAAACGCAGTCACTTTTCAGCTCAAACGAAGCTACATCGTTCACGAAGTTCACACGTTTCTCGCTCTTAACTGAGACGCATTGGATGTTCGAGGACCTGTGGTTTGTATCAGTTTCAGAAGCAGAGTTGAACTAGATATGGTCCGTGTGTGTAGGAAACACGGTTCTTTTGTTCTGAGCACACTCACGTTTCCCGCCTTATTAGAGACTCTAGAAAGCAAGAGAATGCTTCCTGCTCTAAAGCAGAGTGTGTTTCATGGATGAGAACTGTGCTGTGTGTTTCCCTTCAGAAACGGAGTTAAATGCCAGGCTCTGTGTCTTCCTACAAGCAAGAGTGCGTTTCAGGTAAACGCAGTCACTTTTCAGCTCAAACGAAGCTACATCGTTCACGAAGTTCACACGTTTCTCGCTCTTAACTGAAACACATTGGATGTTCGAGGACCTGTGGTTTGTATCAGTTTCAGAAGCAGAGTTGAACTAGATATGGTCCGTGTGTAGGAAACACGGTTCTTTTGTTCTGAGCACACTCAGGTTTCCCGCCGTATTAGAGACTCTAGAAAGCAAGAGAATGCTTCTTGCTCTAAAGCAGAGTGTGTTTCATGGATGAGAACTGTGCTGTGTGTTTCCCTTCAGAAACGGAGTTAAATGCCAGGCTCTGTGTCTTCCTACAAGCAAGAGTGCGTTTCAGGTAAACGCAGTCACTTTTCAGCTCAAACGAAGCTACATCGTTCACGAAGTTCACACGTTTCTCGCTCTTAACTGAAACGCATTGGATGTTCGAGGACCTGTGGTTTGTATCAGTTTCAGAAGCAGAGTTGAACTAGATATGGTCCGTGTGTGTAGGAAACACGGTTCTTTTGTTCTGAGCACACTCACGTTTCCCGCCTTATTAGAGACTCTAGAAAGCAAGAGAATGCTTCTTGCTCTAAAGCAGAGTGTGTTTCATGGATGAGAACTGTGCTGTGTGTTTCCCTTCAGAAACGGAGTTAAATGCCAGGCTCTGTGTCTTCCTACAAGCAAGAGTGCGTTTCAGGTAAACGCAGTCACTTTTCAGCTCAAACGAAGCTACATCGTTCACGAAGTTCACACGTTTCTCGCTCTTAACTGAGACGCATTGGATGTTCGAGGACCTGTGGTTTGTATCAGTTTCAGAAGCAGAGTTGAACTAGATATGGTCCGTGTGTGTAGGAAACACGGTTCTTTTGTTCTGAGCACACTCACGTTTCCCGCCTTATTAGAGACTCTAGAAAGCAAGAGAATGCTTCTTGCTCTAAAGCAGAGTGTGTTTCATCGATGAGAACTGTGCTGTGTGTTTCCCTTCAGAAACGGAGTTAAATGCCAGGCTCTGTGTCTTCCTACAAGCAAGAGTGCGTTTCAGGTAAACGCAGTCACTTTTCAGCTCAAACGAAGCTACATCGTTCACGAAGTTCACACGTTTCTCGCTCTTAACTGAAACGCATTGGATGTTCGAGGACCTGTGGTTTGTATCAGTTTCAGAAGCAGAGTTGAACTAGATATGGTCCGTGTGTGTAGGAAACACGGTTCTTTTGTTCTGAGCACACTCACGTTTCCCGCCTTATTAGAGACTCTAGAAAGCAAGAGAATGCTTCTTGCTCTAAAGCAGAGTGTGCTTCATGGATGAGAACTGTGCTGTGTGTTTCCCTTCAGAAACGGAGTTAAATGCCAGGCTCTGTGTCTTCCTACAAGCAAGAGTGCGTTTCAGGTAAACGCAGTCACTTTTCAGCTCAAAGGAAGCTACATCGTTCACGAAGTTCACACGTTTCTCGCTCTTAACTGAAACGCATTGGATGTTCGAGGACCTGTGGTTTGTATCAGTTTCAGAAGCAGAGTTGAACTAGATATGGTCCGTGTGTGTAGGAAACACGGTTCTTTTGTTCTGAGCACACTCACGTTTCCCGCCTTATTAGAGACTCTAGAAAGCAAGAGAATGCTTCTTGCTCTAAAGCAGAGTGTGTTTCATGGATGAGAACTGTGCTGTGTGTTTCCCTTCAGAAACGGAGTTAAATGCCAGGCTCTGTGTCTTCCTACAAGCAAGAGTGCGTTTCAGGTAAACGCAGTCACTTTTCAGCTCAAACGAAGCTACATCGTTCACGAAGTTCACACGTTTCTCGCTCTTAACTGAGACGCATTGGATGTTCGAGGACCTGTGGTTTGTATCAGTTTCAGAAGCAGAGTTGAACTAGATATGGTCCGTGTGTGTAGGAAACACGGTTCTTTTGTTCTGAGCACACTCACGTTTCCCGCCTTATTAGAGACTCTAGAAAGCAAGAGAATGCTTCTTGCTCTAAAGCAGAGTGTGTTTCATGGATGAGAACTGTGCTGTGTGTTTCCCTTCAGAAACGGAGTTAAATGCCAGGCTCTGTGTCTTCCTACAAGCAAGAGTGCGTTTCAGGTAAACGCAGTCACTTTTCAGCTCAAACAAAGCTACATCGTTCACGAAGTTCACACGTTTCTCGCTCTTAACTGAAACGCATTGGATGTTCGAGGACCTGTGGTTTGGATCAGTTTCAGAAGCAGAGTTGAACTAGATATGGTCCGTGTGTGTAGGAAACACGGTTCTTTTTTTCTGAGCACACTCACGTTTCCCGCCTTATTAGAGACTCTAGAAAGCAAGAGAATGCTTCCTGCTCTAAAGCAGAGTGTGTTTCATGGATGAGAACTGTGCTGTGTGTTTCCCTTCAGAAACGGAGTTAAATGCCAGGCTCTGTGTCTTCCTACAAGCAAGAGTGCCTTTCAGGTAAACGCAGTCACTTTTCAGCTCAAACGAAGCTACATCGTTCACGAAGTTCACACGTTTCTCGCTCTTAACTGAAACGCATTGGATGTTCGAGGACCTGTGGTTTGTATCAGTTTCAGAAGCAGAGTTGAACTAGATATGGTCCGTGTGTGTAGGAAACACGGTTCTTTTGTTCTGAGCACACTCACGTTTCCCGCCTTATTAGAGACTCTAGAAAGCAAGAGAATGCTTCTTGCTCTAAAGCAGAGTGTGCTTCATGGATGAGAACTGTGCTGTGTGTTTCCCTTCAGAAACGGAGTTAAATGCCAGGCTCTGTGTCTTCCTACAAGCAAGAGTGCATTTCAGGTAAACGCAGTCACTTTTCAGCTCAAACGAAGCTACATCGTTCACGAAGTTCACACGTTTCTCGCTCTTAACTGAAACGCATTGGATGTTCGAGGACCTGTGGTTTGTATCAGTTTCAGAAGCAGAGTTGAACTAGATATGGTCCGTGTGTGTAGGAAACACGGTTCTTTTGTTCTGAGCACACTCACGTTTCCCGCCTTATTAGAGACTCTAGAAAGCAAGAGAATGCTTCTTGCTCTAAAGCAGAGTGTGTTTCATGGATGAGAACTGTGCTGTGTGTTTCCCTTCAGAAACGGAGTTAAATGCCAGGCTCTGTGTCTTCCTACAAGCAAGAGTGCGTTTCAGGTAAACGCAGTCACTTTTCAGCTCAAACGAAGCTACATCGTTCACGAAGTTCACACATTTCTCGCTCTTAACTGAAACGCATTGGATGTTCGAGGACCTGTGGTTTGTATCAGTTTCAGAAGCAGAGTTGAACTAGATATGGTCCGTGTGTGTAGGAAACACGGTTCTTTTGTTCTGAGCACACTCACGTTTCCCGCCTTATTAGAGACTCTAGAAAACAAGAGAATGCTTCTTGCTCTAAAGCAGAGTGTGTTTCATGGATGAGAACTGTGCTGTGTGTTTCCCTTCAGAAACGGAGTTAAATGCCAGGCTCTGTGTCTTCCTACAAGCAAGAGTGCGTTTCAGGTAAACGCAGTCACTTTTCAGCTCAAACGAAGCTACATCGTTCACGAAGTTCACACGTTTCTCGCTCTTAACTGAGACGCATTGGATGTTCGAGGACCTGTGGTTTGTATCAGTTTCAGAAGCAGAGTTGAACTAGATATGGTCCGTGTGTGTAGGAAACACGGTTCTTTTGTTCTGAGCACACTCACGTTTCCCGCCTTATTAGAGACTCTAGAAAGCAAGAGAATGCTTCTTGCTCTAAAGCAGAGTGTGTTTCATGGATGAGAACTGTGCTGTGTGTTTCCCTTCAGAAACGGAGTTAAATGCCAGGCTCTGTGTCTTCCTACAAGCAAGAGTGCGTTTCAGGTAAACGCAGTCACTTTTCAGCTCAAACGAAGCTACATCGTTCACGAAGTTCACACGTTTCTCGCTCTTAACTGAAACGCATTGGATGTTCGAGGACCTGTGGTTTGTATCAGTTTCAGAAGCAGAGTTGAACTAGATATGGTCCGTGTGTGTAGGAAACACGGTTCTTTTGTTCTGAGCACACTCACGTTTCCCGCCTTATTAGAGACTCTAGAAAGCAAGAGAATGCTTCTTGCTCTAAAGCAGAGTGTGTTTCATGGATGAGAACTGTGCTGTGTGTTTCCCTTCAGAAACGGAGTTAAATGCCAGGCTCTGTGTCTTCCTACAAGCAAGAGTGCGTTTCAGGTAAACGCAGTCACTTTTCAGCTCAAACGAAGCTACATCGTTCACGAAGTTCACACGTTTCTCGCTCTTAACTGAGACGCATTGGATGTTCGAGGACCTGTGGTTTGTATCAGTTTCAGAAGCAGAGTTGAACTAGATATGGTCCGTGTGTGTAGGAAACACGGTTCTTTTGTTCTGAGCACACTCACGTTTCCCGCCGTATTAGAGACTCTAGAAAGCAAGAGAATGCTTCTTGCTCTAAAGCAGAGTGTGTTTCATGGATGAGAACTGTGCTGTGTGTTTCCCTTCAGAAACGGAGTTAAATGCCAGGCTCTGTGTCTTCCTACAAGCAAGAGTGCGTTTCAGGTAAATGCAGTCACTTTTCAGCTCAAACGAAGCTACATCGTTCACGAAGTTCACACGTTTCTCGCTCTTAACTGAGACGCAATGGATGTTCGAGGACCTGTGGTTTGTATCAGTTTCAGAAGCAGAGTTGAACTAGATATGGTCCGTGTGTGTAGGAAACACGGTTCTTTTGTTCTGAAGCACACTCACGTTTCCCGCCTTATTAGAGACTCTAGAAAGCAAGAGAATGCTTCTTGCTCTAAAGCAGAGTGTGTTTCATGGATGAGAACTGTGCTGTGTGTTTCCCTTCAGAAACGGAGTTAAATGCCAGGCTCTGTGTCTTCCTACAAGCAAGAGTGCGTTTCAGGTAAACGCAGTCACTTTTCAGCTCAAACGAAGCTACATCGTTCACGAAGTTCACACGTTTCTCGCTCTTAACTGAGACGCATTGGATGTTCGAGGACCTGTGGTTTGTATCAGTTTCAGAAGCAGAGTTGAACTAGATATGGTCCGTGTGTGTAGGAAACACGGTTCTTTTGTTCTGAGCACACTCACGTTTCCCGCCTTATTAGAGACTCTAGAAAGCAAGAGAATGCTTCTTGCTCTAAAGCAGAGTGTGTTTCATGGATGAGAACTGTGCTGTGTGTTTCCCTTCAGAAACGGAGTTAAATGCCAGGCTCTGTGTCTTCCTACAAGCAAGAGTGCGTTTCAGGTAAACGCAGTCACTTTTCAGCTCAAACGAAGCTACATCGTTCACGAAGTTCACACGTTTCTCGCTCTTAACTGAAACGCATTGGATGTTCGAGGACCTGTGGTTTGTATCAGTTTCAGAAGCAGAGTTGAACTAGATATGGTCCGTGTGTGTAGGAAACACGGTTCTTTTGTTCTGAGCACACTCACGTTTCCCGCCTTATTAGAGACTCTAGAAAGCAAGAGAATGCTTCTTGCTCTAAAGCAGAGTGTGCTTCATGGATGAGAACTGTGCTGTGTGTTTCCCTTCAGAAACGGAGTTAAATGCCAGGCTCTGTGTCTTCCTACAAGCAAGAGTGCGTTTCAGGTAAACGCAGTCACTTTTCAGCTCAAACGAAGCTACATCGTTCACGAAGTTCACACGTTTCTCGCTCTTAACTGAGACGCATTGGATGTTCGAGGACCTGTGGTTTGTATCAGTTTCAGAAGCAGAGTTGAACTAGATATGGTCCGTGTGTGTAGGAAACACGGTTCTTTTGTTCTGAGCACACTCACGTTTCCCGCCTTATTAGAGACTCTAGAAAGCAAGAGAATGCTTCTTGCTCTAAAGCAGAGTGTGTTTCATGGATGAGAACTGTGCTGTGTGTTTCCCTTCAGAAACGGAGTTAAATGCCAGGCTCTGTGTCTTCCTACAAGCAAGAGTGCGTTTCAGGTAAACGCAGTCACTTTTCAGCTCAAACGAAGCTACATCGTTCACGAAGTTCACACGTTTCTCGCTCTTAACTGAGACGCATTGGATGTTCGAGGACCTGTGGTTTGTATCAGTTTCAGAAGCAGAGTTGAACTAGATATGGTCCGTGTGTGTAGGAAACACGGTTCTTTTGTTCTGAGCACACTCACGTTTCCCGCCTTATTAGAGACTCTAGAAAGCAAGAGAATGCTTCCTGCTCTAAAGCAGAGTGTGTTTCATGGATGAGAACTGTGCTGTATGTTTCCCTTCAGAAACGGAGTTAAATGCCAGGCTCTGTGTCTTCCTACAAGCAAGAGTGCGTTTCAGGTAAACGCAGTCACTTTTCAGCTCAAACGAAGCTACATCGTTCACGAAGTTCACACGTTTCTCGCTCTTAACTGAAACGCATTGGATGTTCGAGGACCTGTGGTTTGTATCAGTTTCAGAAGCAGAGTTGAACTAGATATGGTCCGTGTGTGTAGGAAACACGGTTCTTTTGTTCTGAGCACACTCAGGTTTCCCGCCGTATTAGAGACTCTAGAAAGCAAGAGAATGCTTCTTGCTCTAAAGCAGAGTGTGTTTCATGGATGAGAACTGTGCTGTGTGTTTCCCTTCAGAAACGGAGTTAAATGCCAGGCTCTGTGTCTTCCTACAAGCAAGAGTGCGTTTCAGGTAAACGCAGTCACTTTTCAGCTCAAACGAAGCTACATCGTTCACGAAGTTCACACGTTTCTCGCTCTTAACTGAAACGCATTGGATGTTCGAGGACCTGTGGTTTGTATCAGTTTCAGAAGCAGAGTTGAACTAGATATGGTCCGTGTGTGTAGGAAACACGGTTCTTTTGTTCTGAGCACACTCACGTTTCCCGCCTTATTAGAGACTCTAGAAAGCAAGAGAATGCTTCTTGCTCTAAAGCAGAGTGTGTTTCATGGATGAGAACTGTGCTGTGTGTTTCCCTTCAGAAACGGAGTTAAATGCCAGGCTCTGTGTCTTCCTACAAGCAAGAGTACGTTTCAGGTAAACGCAGTCACTTTTCAGCTCAAACGAAGCTACATCGTTCACGAAGTTCACACGTTTCTCGCTCTTAACTGAGACGCATTGGATGTTCGAGGACCTGTGGTTTGTATCAGTTTCAGAAGCAGAGTTGAACTAGATATGGTCCGTGTGTGTAGGAAACACGGTTCTTTTGTTCTGAGCACACTCACGTTTCCCGCCTTATTAGAGACTCTAGAAAGCAAGAGAATGCTTCTTGCTCTAAAGCAGAGTGTGTTTCATCGATGAGAACTGTGCTGTGTGTTTCCCTTCAGAAACGGAGTTAAATGCCAGGCTCTGTGTCTTCCTACAAGCAAGAGTGCGTTTCAGGTAAACGCAGTCACTTTTCAGCTCAAACGAAGCTACATCGTTCACGAAGTTCACACGTTTCTCGCTCTTAACTGAAACGCATTGGATGTTCGAGGACCTGTGGTTTGTATCAGTTTCAGAAGCAGAGTTGAACTAGATATGGTCCGTGTGTGTAGGAAACACGGTTCTTTTGTTCTGAGCACACTCACGTTTCCCGCCTTATTAGAGACTCTAGAAAGCAAGAGAATGCTTCTTGCTCTAAAGCAGAGTGTGCTTCATGGATGAGAACTGTGCTGTGTGTTTCCCTTCAGAAACGGAGTTAAATGCCAGGCTCTGTGTCTTCCTACAAGCAAGAGTGCGTTTCAGGTAAACGCAGTCACTTTTCAGCTCAAAGGAAGCTACATCGTTCACGAAGTTCACACGTTTCTCGCTCTTAACTGAAACGCATTGGATGTTCGAGGACCTGTGGTTTGTATCAGTTTCAGAAGCAGAGTTGAACTAGATATGGTCCGTGTGTGTAGGAAACACGGTTCTTTTGTTCTGAGCACACTCACGTTTCCCGCCTTATTAGAGACTCTAGAAAGCAAGAGAATGCTTCTTGCTCTAAAGCAGAGTGTGTTTCATGGATGAGAACTGTGCTGTGTGTTTCCCTTCAGAAACGGAGTTAAATGCCAGGCTCTGTGTCTTCCTACAAGCAAGAGTGCGTTTCAGGTAAACGCAGTCACTTTTCAGCTCAAACGAAGCTACATCGTTCACGAAGTTCACACGTTTCTCGCTCTTAACTGAAACGCATTGGATGTTCGAGGACCTGTGGTTTGTATCAGTTTCAGAAGCAGAGTTGAACTAGATATGGTCCGTGTGTGTAGGAAACACGGTTCTTTTGTTCTGAGCACACTCACGTTTCCCGCCTTATTAGAGACTCTAGAAAGCAAGAGAATGCTTCTTGCTCTAAAGCAGAGTGTGTTTCATGGATGAGAACTGTGCTGTGTGTTTCCCTTCAGAAACGGAGTTAAATGCCAGGCTCTGTGTCTTCCTACAAGCAAGAGTGCGTTTCAGGTAAACGCAGTCACTTTTCAGCTCAAACGAAGCTACATCGTTCACGAAGTTCACACGTTTCTCGCTCTTAACTGAAACGCATTGGATGTTCGAGGACCTGTGGTTTGGATCAGTTTCAGAAGCAGAGTTGAACTAGATATGGTCCGTGTGTGTAGGAAACACGGTTCTTTTGTTCTGAGCACACTCACGTTTCCCGCCTTATTAGAGACTCTAGAAAGCAAGAGAATGCTTCTTGCTCTAAAGCAGAGTGTGTTTCATGGATGAGAACTGTGCTGTGTGTTTCCCTTCAGAAACGGAGTTAAATGCCAGGCTCTGTGTCTTCCTACAAGCAAGAGTGCGTTTCAGGTAAACGCAGTCACTTTTCAGCTCAAACGAAGCTAAATCGTTCACGAAGTTCACACGTTTCTCGCTCTTAACTGAGACGCATTGGATGTTCGAGGACCTGTGGTTTGTATCAGTTTCAGAAGCAGAGTTGAACTAGATATGGTCCGTGTGTGTAGGAAACATGGTTCTTTTGTTCTGAGCACACTCACGTTTCCCGCCTTATTAGAGACTCTAGAAAGCAAGAGAATGCTTCTTGCTCTAAAGCAGAGTGTGTTTCATGGATGAGAACTGTGCTGTGTGTTTCCCTTCAGAAACGGAGTTAAATGCCAGGCTCTGTGTCTTCCTACAAGCAAGAGTGCGTTTCAGGTAAACGCAGTCACTTTTCAGCTCAAACGAAGCTACATCGTTCACGAAGTTCACACGTTTCTCGCTCTTAACTGAAACGCATTGGATGTTCGAGGACCTGTGGTTTGTATCAGTTTCAGAAGCAGAGTTGAACTAGATATGGTCCGTGTGTGTAGGAAACACGGTTCTTTTGTTCTGAGCACACTCACGTTTCCCGCCTTATTAGAGACTCTAGAAAGCAAGAGAATGCTTCTTGCTCTAAAGCAGAGTGTGTTTCATGGATGAGAACTGTGCTGTGTGTTTCCCTTCAGAAACGGAGTTAAATGCCAGGCTCTGTGTCTTCCTACAAGCAAGAGTGCGTTTCAGGTAAACGCAGTCACTTTTCAGCTCAAACGAAGCTACATCGTTCACGAAGTTCACACGTTTCTCGCTCTTAACTGAAACGCATTGGATGTTCGAGGACCTGTGGTTTGTATCAGTTTCAGAAGCAGAGTTGAACTAGATATGGTCCGTGTGTGTAGGAAACACGGTTCTTTTGTTCTGAGCACACTCACGTTTCCCGCCTTATTAGAGACTCTAGAAAGCAAGAGAATGCTTCTTGCTCTAAAGCAGAGTGTGTTTCATGGATGAGAACTGTGCTGTGTGTTTCCCTTCAGAAACGGAGTTAAATGCCAGGCTCTGTGTCTTCCTACAAGCAAGAGTGCGTTTCAGGTAAACGCAGTCACTTTTCAGCTCAAACGAAGCTACATCGTTCACGAAGTTCACACGTTTCTCGCTCTTAACTGAGACGCATTGGATGTTCGAGGACCTGTGGTTTGTATCAGTTTCAGAAGCAGAGTTGAACTAGATATGGTCCGTGTGTGTAGGAAACACGGTTCTTTTGTTCTGAGCACACTCACGTTTCCCGCCGTATTAGAGACTCTAGAAAGCAAGAGAATGCTTCTTGCTCTAAAGCAGAGTGTGTTTCATGGATGAGAACTGTGCTGTGTGTTTCCCTTCAGAAACGGAGTTAAATGCCAGGCTCTGTGTCTTCCTACAAGCAAGAGTGCGTTTCAGGTAAATGCAGTCACTTTTCAGCTCAAACGAAGCTACATCGCTCACGAAGTTCACACGTTTCTCGCTCTTAACTGAGACGCAATGGATGTTCGAGGACCTGTGGTTTGTATCAGTTTCAGAAGCAGAGTTGAACTAGATATGGTCCGTGTGTGTAGGAAACACGGTTCTTTTTTTCTGAAGCACACTCACGTTTCCCGCCTTATTAGAGACTCTAGAAAGCAAGAGAATGCTTCTTGCTCTAAAGCAGAGTGTGTTTCATCGATGAGAACTGTGCTGTGTGTTTCCCTTCAGAAACGGAGTTAAATGCCAGGCTCTGTGTCTTCCTACAAGCAAGAGTGCGTTTCAGGTAAACGCAGTCACTTTTCAGCTCAAACGAAGCTACATCGTTCACGAAGTTCACACGTTTCTCGCTCTTAACTGAGACGCATTGGATGTTCGAGGACCTGTGGTTTGTATCAGTTTCAGAAGCAGAGTTGAACTAGATATGGTCCGTGTGTGTAGGAAACACGGTTCTTTTGTTCTGAGCACACTCACGTTTCCCGCCTTATTAGAGACTCTAGAAAGCAAGAGAATGCTTCTTGCTCTAAAGCAGAGTGTGTTTCATGGATGAGAACTGTGCTGTGTGTTTCCCTTCAGAAACGGAGTTAAATGCCAGGCTCTGTGTCTTCCTACAAGCAAGAGTGCGTTTCAGGTAAACGCAGTCACTTTTCAGCTCAAACGAAGCTACATCGTTCACGAAGTTCACACGTTTCTCGCTCTTAACTGAAACGCATTGGATGTTCGAGGACCTGTGGTTTGTATCAGTTTCAGAAGCAGAGTTGAACTAGATATGGTCCGTGTGTGTAGGAAACACGGTTCTTTTGTTCTGAGCACACTCACGTTTCCCGCCTTATTAGAGACTCTAGAAAGCAAGAGAATGCTTCTTGCTCTAAAGCAGAGTGTGCTTCATGGATGAGAACTGTGCTGTGTGTTTCCCTTCAGAAACGGAGTTAAATGCCAGGCTCTGTGTCTTCCTACAAGCAAGAGTGCGTTTCAGGTAAACGCAGTCACTTTTCAGCTCAAACGAAGCTACATCGTTCACGAAGTTCACACGTTTCTCGCTCTTAACTGAAACGCATTGGATGTTCGAGGACCTGTGGTTTGTATCAGTTTCAGAAGCAGAGTTGAACTAGATATGGTCCGTGTGTGTAGGAAACACGGTTCTTTTGTTCTGAGCACACTCACGTTTCCCGCCTTATTAGAGACTCTAGAAAGCAAGAGAATGCTTCTTGCTCTAAAGCAGAGTGTGTTTCATGGATGAGAACTGTGCTGTGTGTTTCCCTTCAGAAACGGAGTTAAATGCCAGGCTCTGTGTCTTCCTACAAGCAAGAGTGCGTTTCAGGTAAACGCAGTCACTTTTCAGCTCAAACGAAGCTACATCGTTCACGAAGTTCACACGTTTCTCGCTCTTAACTGAGACGCATTGGATGTTCGAGGACCTGTGGTTTGTATCAGTTTCAGAAGCAGAGTTGAACTAGATATGGTCCGTGTGTGTAGGAAACACGGTTCTTTTGTTCTGAGCACACTCACGTTTCCCGCCTTATTAGAGACTCTAGAAAGCAAGAGAATGCTTCCTGCTCTAAAGCAGAGTGTGTTTCATGGATGAGAACTGTGCTGTGTGTTTCCCTTCAGAAACGGAGTTAAATGCCAGGCTCTGTGTCTTCCTACAAGCAAGAGTGCGTTTCAGGTAAACGCAGTCACTTTTCAGCTCAAACGAAGCTACATCGTTCACGAAGTTCACACGTTTCTCGCTCTTAACTGAAACGCATTGGATGTTCGAGGACCTGTGGTTTGTATCAGTTTCAGAAGCAGAGTTGAACTAGATATGGTCCGTGTGTGTAGGAAACACGGTTCTTTTGTTCTGAGCACACTCAGGTTTCCCGCCGTATTAGAGACTCTAGAAAGCAAGAGAATGCTTCTTGCTCTAAAGCAGAGTGTGTTTCATGGATGAGAACTGTGCTGTGTGTTTCCCTTCAGAAACGGAGTTAAATGCCAGGCTCTGTGTCTTCCTACAAGCAAGAGTGCGTTTCAGGTAAACGCAGTCACTTTTCAGCTCAAAGGAAGCTACATCGTTCACGAAGTTCACACGTTTCTCGCTCTTAACTGAAACGCATTGGATGTTCGAGGACCTGTGGTTTGTATCAGTTTCAGAAGCAGAGTTGAACTAGATATGGTCCGTGTGTGTAGGAAACACGGTTCTTTTGTTCTGAGCACACTCACGTTTCCCGCCTTATTAGAGACTCTAGAAAGCAAGAGAATGCTTCTTGCTCTAAAGCAGAGTGTGTTTCATGGATGAGAACTGTGCTGTGTGTTTCCCTTCAGAAACGGAGTTAAATGCCAGGCTCTGTGTCTTCCTACAAGCAAGAGTACGTTTCAGGTAAACGCAGTCACTTTTCAGCTCAAACGAAGCTACATCGTTCACGAAGTTCACACGTTTCTCGCTCTTAACTGAGACGCATTGGATGTTCGAGGACCTGTGGTTTGTATCAGTTTCAGAAGCAGAGTTGAACTAGATATGGTCCGTGTGTGTAGGAAACACGGTTCTTTTGTTCTGAGCACACTCACGTTTCCCGCCTTATTAGAGACTCTAGAAAGCAAGAGAATGCTTCTTGCTCTAAAGCAGAGTGTGTTTCATCGATGAGAACTGTGCTGTGTGTTTCCCTTCAGAAACGGAGTTAAATGCCAGGCTCTGTGTCTTCCTACAAGCAAGAGTGCGTTTCAGGTAAACGCAGTCACTTTTCAGCTCAAACGAAGCTACATCGTTCACGAAGTTCACACGTTTCTCGCTCTTAACTGAAACGCATTGGATGTTCGAGGACCTGTGGTTTGTATCAGTTTCAGAAGCAGAGTTGAACTAGATATGGTCCGTGTGTGTAGGAAACACGGTTCTTTTGTTCTGAGCACACTCACGTTTCCCGCCTTATTAGAGACTCTAGAAAGCAAGAGAATGCTTCTTGCTCTAAAGCAGAGTGTGTTTCATGGATGAGAACTGTGCTGTGTGTTTCCCTTCAGAAACGGAGTTAAATGCCAGGCTCTGTGTCTTCCTACAAGCAAGAGTGCGTTTCAGGTAAACGCAGTCACTTTTCAGCTCAAACGAAGCTACATCGTTCACGAAGTTCACACGTTTCTCGCTCTTAACTGAGACGCATTGGATGTTCGAGGACCTGTGGTTTGTATCAGTTTCAGAAGCAGAGTTGAACTAGATATGGTCCGTGTGTGTAGGAAACACGGTTCTTTTGTTCTGAGCACACTCACGTTTCCCGCCTTATTAGAGACTCTAGAAAGCAAGAGAATGCTTCTTGCTCTAAAGCAGAGTGTGTTTCATGGATGAGAACTGTGCTGTGTGTTTCCCTTCAGAAACGGAGTTAAATGCCAGGCTCTGTGTCTTCCTACAAGCAAGAGTGCGTTTCAGGTAAACGCAGTCACTTTTCAGCTCAAACGAAGCTACATCGTTCACGAAGTTCACACGTTTCTCGCTCTTAACTGAAACGCATTGGATGTTCGAGGACCTGTGGTTTGGATCAGTTTCAGAAGCAGAGTTGAACTAGATATGGTCCGTGTGTGTAGGAAACACGGTTCTTTTTTTCTGAGCACACTCACGTTTCCCGCCTTATTAGAGACTCTAGAAAGCAAGAGAATGCTTCCTGCTCTAAAGCAGAGTGTGTTTCATGGATGAGAACTGTGCTGTGTGTTTCCCTTCAGAAACGGAGTTAAATGCCAGGCTCTGTGTCTTCCTACAAGCAAGAGTGCCTTTCAGGTAAACGCAGTCACTTTTCAGCTCAAACGAAGCTACATCGTTCACGAAGTTCACACGTTTCTCGCTCTTAACTGAAACGCATTGGATGTTCGAGGACCTGTGGTTTGTATCAGTTTCAGAAGCAGAGTTGAACTAGATATGGTCCGTGTGTGTAGGAAACACGGTTCTTTTGTTCTGAGCACACTCACGTTTCCCGCCTTATTAGAGACTCTAGAAAGCAAGAGAATGCTTCTTGCTCTAAAGCAGAGTGTGTTTCATGGATGAGAACTGTGCTGTGTGTTTCCCTTCAGAAACGGAGTTAAATGCCAGGCTCTGTGTCTTCCTACAAGCAAGAGTGCGTTTCAGGTAAACGCAGTCACTTTTCAGCTCAAACGAAGCTACATCGTTCACGAAGTTCACACGTTTCTCGCTCTTAACTGAAACGCATTGGATGTTCGAGGACCTGTGGTTTGTATCAGTTTCAGAAGCAGAGTTGAACTAGATATGGTCCGTGTGTGTAGGAAACACGGTTCTTTTGTTCTGAGCACACTCACGTTTCCCGCCTTATTAGAGACTCTAGAAAGCAAGAGAATGCTTCTTGCTCTAAAGCAGAGTGTGTTTCATGGATGAGAACTGTGCTGTGTGTTTCCCTTCAGAAACGGAGTTAAATGCCAGGCTCTGTGTCTTCCTACAAGCAAGAGTGCGTTTCAGGTAAACGCAGTCACTTTTCAGCTCAAACGAAGCTACATCGTTCACGAAGTTCACACGTTTCTCGCTCTTAACTGAAACGCATTGGATGTTCGAGGACCTGTGGTTTGTATCAGTTTCAGAAGCAGAGTTGAACTAGATATGGTCCGTGTGTGTAGGAAACACGGTTCTTTTGTTCTGAGCACACTCACGTTTCCCGCCTTATTAGAGACTCTAGAAAGCAAGAGAATGCTTCTTGGTCTAAAGCAGAGTGTGTTTCATGGATGAGAACTGTGCTGTGTGTTTCCCTTCAGAAACGGAGTTAAATGCCAGGCTCTGTGTCTTCCTACAAGCAAGAGTGCGTTTCAGGTAAACGCAGTCACTTTTCAGCTCAAACGAAGCTACATCGTTCACGAAGTTCACACGTTTCTCGCTCTTAACTGAAACGCATTGGATGTTCGAGGACCTGTGGTTTGTATCAGTTTCAGAAGCAGAGTTGAACTAGATATGGTCCGTGTGTGTAGGAAACACGGTTCTTTTGTTCTGAGCACACTCACGTTTCCCGCCTTATTAGAGACTCTAGAAAGCAAGAGAATGCTTCTTGCTCTAAAGCAGAGTGTGTTTCATCGATGAGAACTGTGCTGTCTGTTTCCCTTCAGAAACGGAGTTAAAAGCCAGGCTCTGTGTCTTCCTACAAGCAAGAGTGCGTTTCAGGTAAACGCAGTCACTTTTCAGCTCAAACGAAGCTACATCGTTCACGAAGTTCACACGTTTCTCGCTCTTAACTGAAACGCATTGGATGTTCGAGGACCTGTGGTTTGTATCAGTTTCAGAAGCAGAGTTGAACTAGATATGGTCCGTGTGTGTAGGAAACACGGTTCTTTTGTTCTGAGCACACTCACGTTTCCCGCCTTATTAGAGACTCTAGAAAGCAAGAGAATGCTTCTTGCTCTAAAGCAGAGTGTGTTTCATGGATGAGAACTGTGCTGTGTGTTTCCCTTCAGAAACGGAGTTAAATGCCAGGCTCTGTGTCTTCCTACAAGCAAGAGTGCGTTTCAGGTAAACGCAGTCACTTTTCAGCTCAAACAAAGCTACATCGTTCACGAAGTTCACACGTTTCTCGCTCTTAACTGAAACGCATTGGATGTTCGAGGACCTGTGGTTTGGATCAGTTTCAGAAGCAGAGTTGAACTAGATATGGTCCGTGTGTGTAGGAAACACGGTTCTTTTTTTCTGAGCACACTCAGGTTTCCCGCCTTATTAGAGACTCTAGAAAGCAAGAGAATGCTTCCTGCTCTAAAGCAGAGTGTGTTTCATGGATGAGAACTGTGCTGTGTGTTTCCCTTCAGAAACGGAGTTAAATGCCAGGCTCTGTGTCTTCCTACAAGCAAGAGTGCCTTTCAGGTAAACGCAGTCACTTTTCAGCTCAAACGAAGCTACATCGTTCACGAAGTTCACACGTTTCTCGCTCTTAACTGAAACGCATTGGATGTTCGAGGACCTGTGGTTTGTATCAGTTTCAGAAGCAGAGTTGAACTAGATATGGTCCGTGTGTGTAGGAAACACGGTTCTTTTGTTCTGAGCACACTCACGTTTCCCGCCTTATTAGAGACTCTAGAAAGCAAGAGAATGCTTCCTGCTCTAAAGCAGAGTGTGTTTCATGGATGAGAACTGTGCTGTGTGTTTCCCTTCAGAAACGGAGTTAAATGCCAGGCTCTGTGTCTTCCTACAAGCAAGAGTGCGTTTCAGGTAAACGCAGTCACTTTTCAGCTCAAACGAAGCTACATCGTTCACGAAGTTCACACGTTTCTCGCTCTTAACTGAAACGCATTGGATGTTCGAGGACCTGTGGTTTGTATCAGTTTCAGAAGCAGAGTTGAACTAGATATGGTCCGTGTGTGTAGGAAACACGGTTCTTTTGTTCTGAGCACACTCAGGTTTCCCGCCGTATTAGAGACTCTAGAAAGCAAGAGAATGCTTCTTGCTCTAAAGCAGAGTGTGTTTCATGGATGAGAACTGTGCTGTGTGTTTCCCTTCAGAAATGGAGTTAAATGCCAGGCTCTGTGTCTTCCTACAAGCAAGAGTGCGTTTCAGGTAAACGCAGTCACTTTTCAGCTCAAACGAAGCTACATCGTTCACGAAGTTCACACGTTTCTCGCTCTTAACTGAAACGCATTGGATGTTCGAGGACCTGTGGTTTGTATCAGTTTCAGAAGCAGAGTTGAACTAGATATGGTCCGTGTGTGTAGGAAACACGGTTCTTTTGTTCTGAGCACACTCACGTTTCCCGCCTTATTAGAGACTCTAGAAAGCAAGAGAATGCTTCTTGCTCTAAAGCAGAGTGTGTTTCATGGATGAGAACTGTGCTGTGTGTTTCCCTTCAGAAACGGAGTTAAATGCCAGGCTCTGTGTCTTTCTACAAGCAAGAGTACGTTTCAGGTAAACGCAGTCACTTTTCAGCTCAAACAAAGCTACATCGTTCACGAAGTTCACACGTTTCTCGCTCTTAACTGAGACGCATTGGATGTTCGAGGACCTGTGGTTTGTATCAGTTTCAGAAGCAGAGTTGAACTAGATATGGTCCGTGTGTGTAGGAAACACGGTTCTTTTGTTCTGAGCACACTCACGTTTCCCGCCTTATTAGAGACTCTAGAAAGCAAGAGAATGCTTCTTGCTCTAAAGCAGAGTGTGTTTCATCGATGAGAACTGTGCTGTGTGTTTCCCTTCAGAAACGGAGTTAAATGCCAGGCTCTGTGTCTTCCTACAAGCAAGAGTGCGTTTCAGGTAAACGCAGTCACTTTTCAGCTCAAACGAAGCTACATCGTTCACGAAGTTCACACGTTTCTCGCTCTTAACTGAAACGCATTGGATGTTCGAGGACCTGTGGTTTGTATCAGTTTCAGAAGCAGAGTTGAACTAGATATGGTCCGTGTGTGTAGGAAACACGGTTCTTTTGTTCTGAGCACACTCACGTTTCCCGCCTTATTAGAGACTCTAGAAAGCAAGAGAATGCTTCTTGCTCTAAAGCAGAGTGTGCTTCATGGATGAGAACTGTGCTGTGTGTTTCCCTTCAGAAACGGAGTTAAATGCCAGGCTCTGTGTCTTCCTACAAGCAAGAGTGCGTTTCAGGTAAACGCAGTCACTTTTCAGCTCAAAGGAAGCTACATCGTTCACGAAGTTCACACGTTTCTCGCTCTTAACTGAAACGCATTGGATGTTCGAGGACCTGTGGTTTGTATCAGTTTCAGAAGCAGAGTTGAACTAGATATGGTCCGTGTGTGTAGGAAACACGGTTCTTTTGTTCTGAGCACACTCACGTTTCCCGCCTTATTAGAGACTCTAGAAAGCAAGAGAATGCTTCTTGCTCTAAAGCAGAGTGTGTTTCATGGATGAGAACTGTGCTGTGTGTTTCCCTTCAGAAACGGAGTTAAATGCCAGGCTCTGTGTCTTCCTACAAGCAAGAGTGCGTTTCAGGTAAACGCAGTCACTTTTCAGCTCAAACGAAGCTACATCGTTCACGAAGTTCACACGTTTCTCGCTCTTAACTGAAACGCATTGGATGTTCGAGGACCTGTGGTTTGTATCAGTTTCAGAAGCAGAGTTGAACTAGATATGGTCCGTGTGTGTAGGAAACACGGTTCTTTTGTTCTGAGCACACTCACGTTTCCCGCCTTATTAGAGACTCTAGAAAGCAAGAGAATGCTTCTTGCTCTAAAGCAGAGTGTGTTTCATGGATGAGAACTGTGCTGTGTGTTTCCCTTCAGAAACGGAGTTAAATGCCAGGCTCTGTGTCTTCCTACAAGCAAGAGTGCGTTTCAGGTAAACGCAGTCACTTTTCAGCTCAAACGAAGCTACATCGTTCACGAAGTTCACACGTTTCTCGCTCTTAACTGAAACGCATTGGATGTTCGAGGACCTGTGGTTTGGATCAGTTTCAGAAGCAGAGTTGAACTAGATATGGTCCGTGTGTGTAGGAAACACGGTTCTTTTGTTCTGAGCACACTCACGTTTCCCGCCTTATTAGAGACTCTAGAAAGCAAGAGAATGCTTCTTGCTCTAAAGCAGAGTGTGTTTCATGGATGAGAACTGTGCTGTGTGTTTCCCTTCAGAAACGGAGTTAAATGCCAGGCTCTGTGTCTTCCTACAAGCAAGAGTGCGTTTCAGGTAAACGCAGTCACTTTTCAGCTCAAACGAAGCTACATCGTTCACGAAGTTCACACGTTTCTCGCTCTTAACTGAGACGCATTGGATGTTCGAGGACCTGTGGTTTGTATCAGTTTCAGAAGCAGAGTTGAACTAGATATGGTCCGTGTGTGTAGGAAACATGGTTCTTTTGTTCTGAGCACACTCACGTTTCCCCCCTTATTAGAGACTCTAGAAAGCAAGAGAATGCTTCTTGCTCTAAAGCAGAGTGTGTTTCATGGATGAGAACTGTGCTGTGTGTTTCCCTTCAGAAACGGAGTTAAATGCCAGGCTCTGTGTCTTCCTACAAGCAAGAGTGCGTTTCAGGTAAACGCAGTCACTTTTCAGCTCAAACGAAGCTACATCGTTCACGAAGTTCACACGTTTCTCGCTCTTAACTGAAACGCATTGGATGTTCGAGGACCTGTGGTTTGTATCAGTTTCAGAAGCAGAGTTGAACTAGATATGGTCCGTGTGTGTAGGAAACACGGTTCTTTTGTTCTGAGCACACTCACGTTTCCCGCCTTATTAGAGACTCTAGAAAGCAAGAGAATGCTTCTTGCTCTAAAGCAGAGTGTGTTTCATGGATGAGAACTGTGCTGTGTGTTTCCCTTCAGAAACGGAGTTAAATGCCAGGCTCTGTGTCTTCCTACAAGCAAGAGTGCGTTTCAGGTAAACGCAGTCACTTTTCAGCTCAAACGAAGCTACATCGTTCACGAAGTTCACACGTTTCTCGCTCTTAACTGAGACGCATTGGATGTTCGAGGACCTGTGGTTTGTATCAGTTTCAGAAGCAGAGTTGAACTAGATATGGTCCGTGTGTGTAGGAAACACGGTTCTTTTGTTCTGAGCACACTCACGTTTCCCGCCGTATTAGAGACTCTAGAAAGCAAGAGAATGCTTCTTGCTCTAAAGCAGAGTGTGTTTCATGGATGAGAACTGTGCTGTGTGTTTCCCTTCAGAAACGGAGTTAAATGCCAGGCTCTGTGTCTTCCTGCAAGCAAGAGTGCGTTTCAGGTAAATGCAGTCACTTTTCAGCTCAAACGAAGCTACATCGTTCACGAAGTTCACACGTTTCTCGCTCTTAACTGAGACGCAATGGATGTTCGAGGACCTGTGGTTTGTATCAGTTTCAGAAGCAGAGTTGAACTAGATATGGTCCGTGTGTGTAGGAAACACGGTTCTTTTTTTCTGAAGCACACTCACGTTTCCCGCCTTATTAGAGACTCTAGAAAGCAAGAGAATGCTTCTTGCTCTAAAGCAGAGTGTGTTTCATCGATGAGAACTGTGCTGTGTGTTTCCCTTCAGAAACGGAGTTAAATGCCAGGCTCTGTGTCTTCCTACAAGCAAGAGTGCGTTTCAGGTAAACGCAGTCACTTTTCAGCTCAAACGAAGCTACATCGTTCACGAAGTTCACACGTTTCTCGCTCTTAACTGAGACGCATTGGATGTTCGAGGACCTGTGGTTTGTATCAGTTTCAGAAGCAGAGTTGAACTAGATATGGTCCGTGTGTGTAGGAAACACGGTTCTTTTGTTCTGAGCACACTCACGTTTCCCGCCTTATTAGAGACTCTAGAAAGCAAGAGAATGCTTCTTGCTCTAAAGCAGAGTGTGTTTCATGGATGAGAACTGTGCTGTGTGTTTCCCTTCAGAAACGGAGTTAAATGCCAGGCTCTGTGTCTTCCTACAAGCAAGAGTGCGTTTCAGGTAAACGCAGTCACTTTTCAGCTCAAACGAAGCTACATCGTTCACGAAGTTCACACGTTTCTCGCTCTTAACTGAGACGCATTGGATGTTCGAGGACCTGTGGTTTGTATCAGTTTCAGAAGCAGAGTTGAACTAGATATGGTCCGTGTGTGTAGGAAACACGGTTCTTTTGTTCTGAGCACACTCACGTTTCCCGCCTTATTAGAGACTCTAGAAAGCAAGAGAATGCTTCTTGCTCTAAAGCAGAGTGTGCTTCATGGATGAGAACTGTGCTGTGTGTTTCCCTTCAGAAACGGAGTTAAATGCCAGGCTCTGTGTCTTCCTACAAGCAAGAGTGCGTTTCAGGTAAACGCAGTCACTTTTCAGCTCAAACGAAGCTACATCGTTCACGAAGTTCACACGTTTCTCGCTCTTAACTGAAACGCATTGGATGTTCGAGGACCTGTGGTTTGTATCAGTTTCAGAAGCAGAGTTGAACTAGATATGGTCCGTGTGTGTAGGAAACACGGTTCTTTTGTTCTGAGCACACTCACGTTTCCCGCCTTATTAGAGACTCTAGAAAGCAAGAGAATGCTTCTTGCTCTAAAGCAGAGTGTGTTTCATGGATGAGAACTGTGCTGTGTGTTTCCCTTCAGAAACGGAGTTAAATGCCAGGCTCTGTGTCTTCCTACAAGCAAGAGTGCGTTTCAGGTAAACGCAGTCACTTTTCAGCTCAAACGAAGCTACATCGTTCACGAAGTTCACACGTTTCTCGCTCTTAACTGAGACGCATTGGATGTTCGAGGACCTGTGGTTTGTATCAGTTTCAGAAGCAGAGTTGAACTAGATATGGTCCGTGTGTGTAGGAAACACGGTTCTTTTGTTCTGAGCACACTCACGTTTCCCGCCTTATTAGAGACTCTAGAAAGCAAGAGAATGCTTCCTGCTCTAAAGCAGAGTGTGTTTCATGGATGAGAACTGTGCTGTGTGTTTCCCTTCAGAAACGGAGTTAAATGCCAGGCTCTGTGTCTTCCTACAAGCAAGAGTGCGTTTCAGGTAAACGCAGTCACTTTTCAGCTCAAACGAAGCTACATCGTTCACGAAGTTCACACGTTTCTCGCTCTTAACTGAAACGCATTGGATGTTCGAGGACCTGTGGTTTGTATCAGTTTCAGAAGCAGAGTTGAACTAGATATGGTCCGTGTGTGTAGGAAACACGGTTCTTTTGTTCTGAGCACACTCAGGTTTCCCGCCGTATTAGAGACTCTAGAAAGCAAGAGAATGCTTCTTGCTCTAAAGCAGAGTGTGTTTCATGGATGAGAACTGTGCTGTGTGTTTCCCTTCAGAAACGGAGTTAAATGCCAGGCTCTGTGTCTTCCTACAAGCAAGAGTGCGTTTCAGGTAAACGCAGTCACTTTTCAGCTCAAACGAAGCTACATCGTTCACGAAGTTCACACGTTTCTCGCTCTTAACTGAAACGCATTGGATGTTCGAGGACCTGTGGTTTGTATCAGTTTCAGAAGCAGAGTTGAACTAGATATGGTCCGTGTGTGTAGGAAACACGGTTCTTTTGTTCTGAGCACACTCACGTTTCCCGCCTTATTAGAGACTCTAGAAAGCAAGAGAATGCTTCTTGCTCTAAAGCAGAGTGTGTTTCATGGATGAGAACTGTGCTGTGTGTTTCCCTTCAGAAACGGAGTTAAATGCCAGGCTCTGTGTCTTCCTACAAGCAAGAGTACGTTTCAGGTAAACGCAGTCACTTTTCAGCTCAAACGAAGCTACATCGTTCACGAAGTTCACACGTTTCTCGCTCTTAACTGAGACGCATTGGATGTTCGAGGACCTGTGGTTTGTATCAGTTTCAGAAGCAGAGTTGAACTAGATATGGTCCGTGTGTGTAGGAAACACGGTTCTTTTGTTCTGAGCACACTCACGTTTCCCGCCTTATTAGAGACTCTAGAAAGCAAGAGAATGCTTCTTGCTCTAAAGCAGAGTGTGTTTCATCGATGAGAACTGTGCTGTGTGTTTCCCTTCAGAAACGGAGTTAAATGCCAGGCTCTGTGTCTTCCTACAAGCAAGAGTGCGTTTCAGGTAAACGCAGTCACTTTTCAGCTCAAACGAAGCTACATCGTTCACGAAGTTCACACGTTTCTCGCTCTTAACTGAAACGCATTGGATGTTCGAGGACCTGTGGTTTGTATCAGTTTCAGAAGCAGAGTTGAACTAGATATGGTCCGTGTGTGTAGGAAACACGGTTCTTTTGTTCTGAGCACACTCACGTTTCCCGCCTTATTAGAGACTCTAGAAAGCAAGAGAATGCTTCTTGCTCTAAAGCAGAGTGTGCTTCATGGATGAGAACTGTGCTGTGTGTTTCCCTTCAGAAACGGAGTTAAATGCCAGGCTCTGTGTCTTCCTACAAGCAAGAGTGCGTTTCAGGTAAACGCAGTCACTTTTCAGCTCAAAGGAAGCTACATCGTTCACGAAGTTCACACGTTTCTCGCTCTTAACTGAAACGCATTGGATGTTCGAGGACCTGTGGTTTGTATCAGTTTCAGAAGCAGAGTTGAACTAGATATGGTCCGTGTGTGTAGGAAACACGGTTCTTTTGTTCTGAGCACACTCACGTTTCCCGCCTTATTAGAGACTCTAGAAAGCAAGAGAATGCTTCTTGCTCTAAAGCAGAGTGTGTTTCATGGATGAGAACTGTGCTGTGTGTTTCCCTTCAGAAACGGAGTTAAATGCCAGGCTCTGTGTCTTCCTACAAGCAAGAGTGCGTTTCAGGTAAACGCAGTCACTTTTCAGCTCAAACGAAGCTACATCGTTCACGAAGTTCACACGTTTCTCGCTCTTAACTGAAACGCATTGGATGTTCGAGGACCTGTGGTTTGTATCAGTTTCAGAAGCAGAGTTGAACTAGATATGGTCCGTGTGTGTAGGAAACACGGTTCTTTTGTTCTGAGCACACTCACGTTTCCCGCCTTATTAGAGACTCTAGAAAGCAAGAGAATGCTTCTTGCTCTAAAGCAGAGTGTGTTTCATGGATGAGAACTGTGCTGTGTGTTTCCCTTCAGAAACGGAGTTAAATGCCAGGCTCTGTGTCTTCCTACAAGCAAGAGTGCGTTTCAGGTAAACGCAGTCACTTTTCAGCTCAAACGAAGCTACATCGTTCACGAAGTTCACACGTTTCTCGCTCTTAACTGAGACGCATTGGATGTTCGAGGACCTGTGGTTTGTATCAGTTTCAGAAGCAGAGTTGAACTAGATATGGTCCGTGTGTGTAGGAAACACGGTTCTTTTGTTCTGAGCACACTCACGTTTCCCGCCTTATTAGAGACTCTAGAAAGCAAGAGAATGCTTCTTGCTCTAAAGCAGAGTGTGTTTCATGGATGAGAACTGTGCTGTGTGTTTCCCTTCAGAAACGGAGTTAAATGCCAGGCTCTGTGTCTTCCTACAAGCAAGAGTGCGTTTCAGGTAAACGCAGTCACTTTTCAGCTCAAACGAAGCTACATCGTTCACGAAGTTCACACGTTTCTCGCTCTTAACTGAAACGCATTGGATGTTCGAGGACCTGTGGTTTGGATCAGTTTCAGAAGCAGAGTTGAACTAGATATGGTCCGTGTGTGTAGGAAACACGGTTCTTTTTTTCTGAGCACACTCACGTTTCCTGCCTTATTAGAGACTCTAGAAAGCAAGAGAATGCTTCCTGCTCTAAAGCAGAGTGTGTTTCATGGATGAGAACTGTGCTGTGTGTTTCCCTTCAGAAACGGAGTTAAATGCCAGGCTCTGTGTCTTCCTACAAGCAAGAGTGCCTTTCAGGTAAACGCAGTCACTTTTCAGCTCAAACGAAGCTACATCGTTCACGAAGTTCACACGTTTCTCGCTCTTAACTGAAACGCATTGGATGTTCGAGGACCTGTGGTTTGTATCAGTTTCAGAAGCAGAGTTGAACTAGATATGGTCCGTGTGTGTAGGAAACACGGTTCTTTTGTTCTGAGCACACTCACGTTTCCCGCCTTATTAGAGACTCTAGAAAGCAAGAGAATGCTTCTTGCTCTAAAGCAGAGTGTGTTTCATGGATGAGAACTGTGCTGTGTGTTTCCCTTCAGAAACGGAGTTAAATGCCAGGCTCTGTGTCTTCCTACAAGCAAGAGTGCGTTTCAGGTAAACGCAGTCACTTTTCAGCTCAAACGAAGCTACATCGTTCACGAAGTTCACACGTTTCTCGCTCTTAACTGAAACGCATTGGATGTTCGAGGACCTGTGGTTTGTATCAGTTTCAGAAGCAGAGTTGAACTAGATATGGTCCGTGTGTGTAGGAAACACGGTTCTTTTGTTCTGAGCACACTCACGTTTCCCGCCTTATTAGAGACTCTAGAAAGCAAGAGAATGCTTCTTGCTCTAAAGCAGAGTGTGTTTCATGGATGAGAACTGTGCTGTGTGTTTCCCTTCAGAAACGGAGTTAAATGCCAGGCTCTGTGTCTTCCTACAAGCAAGAGTGCGTTTCAGGTAAACGCAGTCACTTTTCAGCTCAAACGAAGCTACATCGTTCACGAAGTTCACACGTTTCTCGCTCTTAACTGAAACGCATTGGATGTTCGAGGACCTGTGGTTTGTATCAGTTTCAGAAGCAGAGTTGAACTAGATATGGTCCGTGTGTGTAGGAAACACGGTTCTTTTCTTCTGAGCACACTCACGTTTCCCGCCTTATTAGAGACTCTAGAAAGCAAGAGAATGCTTCTTGCTCTAAAGCAGAGTGTGTTTCATCGATGAGAACTGTGCTGTCTGTTTCCCTTCAGAAACGGAGTTAAAAGCCAGGCTCTGTGTCTTCCTACAAGCAAGAGTGCGTTTCAGGTAAACGCAGTCACTTTTCAGCTCAAACGAAGCTACATCGTTCACGAAGTTCACACGTTTCTCGCTCTTAACTGAAACGCATTGGATGTTCGAGGACCTGTGGTTTGTATCAGTTTCAGAAGCAGAGTTGAACTAGATATGGTCCGTGTGTGTAGGAAACACGGTTCTTTTGTTCTGAGCACACTCACGTTTCCCGCCTTATTAGAGACTCTAGAAAGCAAGAGAATGCTTCTTGCTCTAAAGCAGAGTGTGTTTCATGGATGAGAACTGTGCTGTGTGTTTCCCTTCAGAAACGGAGTTAAATGCCAGGCTCTGTGTCTTCCTACAAGCAAGAGTGCGTTTCAGGTAAACGCAGTCACTTTTCAGCTCAAACGAAGCTACATCGTTCACGAAGTTCACACATTTCTCGCTCTTAACTGAAACGCATTGGATGTTCGAGGACCTGTGGTTTGTATCAGTTTCAGAAGCAGAGTTGAACTAGATATGGTCCGTGTGTGTAGGAAACACGGTTCTTTTGTTCTGAGCACACTCACGTTTCCCGCTTTATTAGAGACTCTAGAAAGCAAGAGAATGCTTCTTGCTCTAAAGCAGAGTGTGTTTCATGGATGAGAACTGTGCTGTGTGTTTCCCTTCAGAAACGGAGTTAAATGCCAGGCTCTGTGTCTTCCTACAAGCAAGAGTGCGTTTCAGGTAAACGCAGTCACTTTTCAGCTCAAACGAAGCTACATCGTTCACGAAGTTCACACGTTTCTCGCTCTTAACTGAGACGCATTGGATGTTCGAGGACCTGTGGTTTGTATCAGTTTCAGAAGCAGAGTTGAACTAGATATGGTCCGTGTGTGTAGGAAACACGGTTCTTTTGTTCTGAGCACACTCACGTTTCCCGCCTTATTAGAGACTCTAGAAAGCAAGAGAATGCTTCTTGCTCTAAAGCAGAGTGTGTTTCATGGATGAGAACTGTGCTGTGTGTTTCCCTTCAGAAACGGAGTTAAATGCCAGGCTCTGTGTCTTCCTACAAGCAAGAGTGCGTTTCAGGTAAACGCAGTCACTTTTCAGCTCAAACGAAGCTACATCGTTCACGAAGTTCACACGTTTCTCGCTCTTAACTGAAACGCATTGGATGTTCGAGGACCTGTGGTTTGTATCAGTTTCAGAAGCAGAGTTGAACTAGATATGGTCCGTGTGTGTAGGAAACACGGTTCTTTTGTTCTGAGCACACTCACGTTTCCCGCCTTATTAGAGACTCTAGAAAGCAAGAGAATGCTTCTTGCTCTAAAGCAGAGTGTGTTTCATGGATGAGAACTGTGCTGTGTGTTTCCCTTCAGAAACGGAGTTAAATGCCAGGCTCTGTGTCTTCCTACAAGCAAGAGTGCGTTTCAGGTAAACGCAGTCACTTTTCAGCTCAAACGAAGCTACATCGTTCACGAAGTTCACACGTTTCTCGCTCTTAACTGAGACGCATTGGATGTTCGAGGACCTGTGGTTTGTATCAGTTTCAGAAGCAGAGTTGAACTAGATATGGTCCGTGTGTGTAGGAAACACGGTTCTTTTGTTCTGAGCACACTCACGTTTCCCGCCTTATTAGAGACTCTAGAAAGCAAGAGAATGCTTCTTGCTCTAAAGCAGAGTGTGTTTCATGGATGAGAACTGTGCTGTGTGTTTCCCTTCAGAAACGGAGTTAAATGCCAGGCTCTGTGTCTTCCTACAAGCAAGAGTGCGTTTCAGGTAAACGCAGTCACTTTTCAGCTCAAACGAAGCTACATCGTTCACGAAGTTCACACATTTCTCGCTCTTAACTGAAACGCATTGGATGTTCGAGGACCTGTGGTTTGTATCAGTTTCAGAAGCAGAGTTGAACTAGATATGGTCCGTGTGTGTAGGAAACACGGTTCTTTTGTTCTGAGCACACTCACGTTTCCCGCCTTATTAGAGACTCTAGAAAGCAAGAGAATGCTTCTTGCTCTAAAGCAGAGTGTGTTTCATGGATGAGAACTGTGCTGTGTGTTTCCCTTCAGAAACGGAGTTAAATGCCAGGCTCTGTGTCTTCCTACAAGCAAGAGTGCGTTTCAGGTAAACGCAGTCACTTTTCAGCTCAAACGAAGCTACATCGTTCACGAAGTTCACACGTTTCTCGCTCTTAACTGAGACGCATTGGATGTTCGAGGACCTGTGGTTTGTATCAGTTTCAGAAGCAGAGTTGAACTAGATATGGTCCGTGTGTGTAGGAAACACGGTTCTTTTGTTCTGAGCACACTCACGTTTCCCGCCTTATTAGAGACTCTAGAAAGCAAGAGAATGCTTCTTGCTCTAAAGCAGAGTGTGTTTCATGGATGAGAACTGTGCTGTGTGTTTCCCTTCAGAAACGGAGTTAAATGCCAGGCTCTGTGTCTTCCTACAAGCAAGAGTGCGTTTCAGGTAAACGCAGTCACTTTTCAGCTCAAACGAAGCTACATCGTTCACGAAGTTCACACGTTTCTCGCTCTTAACTGAAACGCATTGGATGTTCGAGGACCTGTGGTTTGTATCAGTTTCAGAAGCAGAGTTGAACTAGATATGGTCCGTGTGTGTAGGAAACACGGTTCTTTTGTTCTGAGCACACTCACGTTTCCCGCCTTATTAGAGACTCTAGAAAGCAAGAGAATGCTTCTTGCTCTAAAGCAGAGTGTGTTTCATGGATGAGAACTGTGCTGTGTGTTTCCCTTCAGAAACGGAGTTAAATGCCAGGCTCTGTGTCTTCCTACAAGCAAGAGTGCGTTTCAGGTAAACGCAGTCACTTTTCAGCTCAAACGAAGCTACATCGTTCACGAAGTTCACACGTTTCTCGCTCTTAACTGAGACGCATTGGATGTTCGAGGACCTGTGGTTTGTATCAGTTTCAGAAGCAGAGTTGAACTAGATATGGTCCGTGTGTGTAGGAAACACGGTTCTTTTGTTCTGAGCACACTCACGTTTCCCGCCGTATTAGAGACTCTAGAAAGCAAGAGAATGCTTCTTGCTCTAAAGCAGAGTGTGTTTCATGGATGAGAACTGTGCTGTGTGTTTCCCTTCAGAAACGGAGTTAAATGCCAGGCTCTGTGTCTTCCTACAAGCAAGAGTGCGTTTCAGGTAAATGCAGTCACTTTTCAGCTCAAACGAAGCTACATCGTTCACGAAGTTCACACGTTTCTCGCTCTTAACTGAGACGCAATGGATGTTCGAGGACCTGTGGTTTGTATCAGTTTCAGAAGCAGAGTTGAACTAGATATGGTCCGTGTGTGTAGGAAACACGGTTCTTTTGTTCTGAGCACACTCACGTTTCCCGCCTTATTAGAGACTCTAGAAAGCAAGAGAATGCTTCTTGCTCTAAAGCAGAGTGTGTTTCATCGATGAGAACTGTGCTGTGTGTTTCCCTTCAGAAACGGAGTTAAATGCCAGGCTCTGTGTCTTCCTACAAGCAAGAGTGCGTTTCAGGTAAACGCAGTCACTTTTCAGCTCAAACGAAGCTACATCGTTCACGAAGTTCACACGTTTCTCGCTCTTAACTGAGACGCATTGGATGTTCGAGGACCTGTGGTTTGTATCAGTTTCAGAAGCAGAGTTGAACTAGATATGGTCCGTGTGTGTAGGAAACACGGTTCTTTTGTTCTGAGCACACTCACGTTTCCCGCCTTATTAGAGACTCTAGAAAGCAAGAGAATGCTTCTTGCTCTAAAGCAGAGTGTGTTTCATGGATGAGAACTGTGCTGTGTGTTTCCCTTCAGAAACGGAGTTAAATGCCAGGCTCTGTGTCTTCCTACAAGCAAGAGTGCGTTTCAGGTAAACGCAGTCACTTTTCAGCTCAAACGAAGCTACATCGTTCACGAAGTTCACACGTTTCTCGCTCTTAACTGAAACGCATTGGATGTTCGAGGACCTGTGGTTTGTATCAGTTTCAGAAGCAGAGTTGAACTAGATATGGTCCGTGTGTGTAGGAAACACGGTTCTTTTGTTCTGAGCACACTCACGTTTCCCGCCTTATTAGAGACTCTAGAAAGCAAGAGAATGCTTCTTGCTCTAAAGCAGAGTGTGCTTCATGGATGAGAACTGTGCTGTGTGTTTCCCTTCAGAAACGGAGTTAAATGCCAGGCTCTGTGTCTTCCTACAAGCAAGAGTGCGTTTCAGGTAAACGCAGTCACTTTTCAGCTCAAACGAAGCTACATCGTTCACGAAGTTCACACGTTTCTCGCTCTTAACTGAAACGCATTGGATGTTCGAGGACCTGTGGTTTGGATCAGTTTCAGAAGCAGAGTTGAACTAGATATGGTCCGTGTGTGTAGGAAACACGGTTCTTTTGTTCTGAGCACACTCACGTTTCCCGCCTTATTAGAGACTCTAGAAAGCAAGAGAATGCTTCCTGCTCTAAAGCAGAGTGTGTTTCATGGATGAGAACTGTGCTGTGTGTTTCCCTTCAGAAACGGAGTTAAATGCCAGGCTCTGTGTCTTCCTACAAGCAAGAGTGCGTTTCAGGTAAACGCAGTCACTTTTCAGCTCAAACGAAGCTACATCGTTCACGAAGTTCACACGTTTCTCGCTCTTAACTGAAACGCATTGGATGTTCGAGGACCTGTGGTTTGTATCAGTTTCAGAAGCAGAGTTGAACTAGATATGGTCCGTGTGTGTAGGAAACACGGTTCTTTTGTTCTGAGCACACTCACGTTTCCCGCCTTATTAGAGACTCTAGAAAGCAAGAGAATGCTTCTTGCTCTAAAGCAGAGTGTGCTTCATGGATGAGAACTGTGCTGTGTGTTTCCCTTCAGAAACGGAGTTAAATGCCAGGCTCTGTGTCTTCCTACAAGCAAGAGTGCGTTTCAGGTAAACGCAGTCACTTTTCAGCTCAAACGAAGCTACATCGTTCACGAAGTTCACACGTTTCTCGCTCTTAACTGAAACGCATTGGATGTTCGAGGACCTGTGGTTTGTATCAGTTTCAGAAGCAGAGTTGAACTAGATATGGTCCGTGTGTGTAGGAAACACGGTTCTTTTGTTCTGAGCACACTCACGTTTCCCGCCTTATTAGAGACTCTAGAAAGCAAGAGAATGCTTCTTGCTCTAAAGCAGAGTGTGTTTCATGGATGAGAACTGTGCTGTGTGTTTCCCTTCAGAAACGGAGTTAAATGCCAGGCTCTGTGTCTTCCTACAAGCAAGAGTGCGTTTCAGGTAAACGCAGTCACTTTTCAGCTCAAACGAAGCTACATCGTTCACGAAGTTCACACGTTTCTCGCTCTTAACTGAGACGCATTGGATGTTCGAGGACCTGTGGTTTGTATCAGTTTCAGAAGCAGAGTTGAACTAGATATGGTCCGTGTGTGTAGGAAACACGGTTCTTTTGTTCTGAGCACACTCACGTTTCCCGCCTTATTAGAGACTCTAGAAAGCAAGAGAATGCTTCCTGCTCTAAAGCAGAGTGTGTTTCATGGATGAGAACTGTGCTGTGTGTTTCCCTTCAGAAACGGAGTTAAATGCCAGGCTCTGTGTCTTCCTACAAGCAAGAGTGCGTTTCAGGTAAACGCAGTCACTTTTCAGCTCAAACGAAGCTACATCGTTCACGAAGTTCACACGTTTCTCGCTCTTAACTGAGACGCATTGGATGTTCGAGGACCTGTGGTTTGTATCAGTTTCAGAAGCAGAGTTGAACTAGATATGGTCCGTGTGTGTAGGAAACACGGTTCTTTTGTTCTGAGCACACTCACGTTTCCCGCCTTATTAGAGACTCTAGAAAGCAAGAGAATGCTTCTTGCTCTAAAGCAGAGTGTGTTTCATGGATGAGAACTGTGCTGTGTGTTTCCCTTCAGAAACGGAGTTAAATGCCAGGCTCTGTGTCTTCCTACAAGCAAGAGTGCGTTTCAGGTAAACGCAGTCACTTTTCAGCTCAAACGAAGCTACATCGTTCACGAAGTTCACACGTTTCTCGCTCTTAACTGAAACGCATTGGATGTTCGAGGACCTGTGGTTTGTATCAGTTTCAGAAGCAGAGTTGAACTAGATATGGTCCGTGTGTGTAGGAAACACGGTTCTTTTGTTCTGAGCACACTCACGTTTCCCGCCTTATTAGAGACTCTAGAAAGCAAGAGAATGCTTCTTGCTCTAAAGCAGAGTGTGCTTCATGGATGAGAACTGTGCTGTGTGTTTCCCTTCAGAAACGGAGTTAAATGCCAGGCTCTGTGTCTTCCTACAAGCAAGAGTGCGTTTCAGGTAAACGCAGTCACTTTTCAGCTCAAACGAAGCTACATCGTTCACGAAGTTCACACGTTTCTCGCTCTTAACTGAAACGCATTGGATGTTCGAGGACCTGTGGTTTGGATCAGTTTCAGAAGCAGAGTTGAACTAGATATGGTCCGTGTGTGTAGGAAACACGGTTCTTTTGTTCTGAGCACACTCACGTTTCCCGCCTTATTAGAGAGTCTAGAAAGCAAGAGAATGCTTCCTGCTCTAAAGCAGAGTGTGTTTCATGGATGAGAACTGTGCTGTGTGTTTCCCTTCAGAAACGGAGTTAAATGCCAGGCTCTGTGTCTTCCTACAAGCAAGAGTGCGTTTCAGGTAAACGCAGTCACTTTTCAGCTCAAACGAAGCTACATCGTTCACGAAGTTCACACGTTTCTCGCTCTTAACTGAAACGCATTGGATGTTCGAGGACCTGTGGTTTGTATCAGTTTCAGAAGCAGAGTTGAACTAGATATGGTCCGTGTGTGTAGGAAACACGGTTCTTTTGTTCTGAGCACACTCACGTTTCCCGCCTTATTAGAGACTCTAGAAAGCAAGAGAATGCTTCTTGCTCTAAAGCAGAGTGTGTTTCATGGATGAGAACTGTGCTGTGTGTTTCCCTTCAGAAACGGAGTTAAATGCCAGGCTCTGTGTCTTCCTACAAGCAAGAGTGCGTTTCAGGTAAACGCAGTCACTTTTCAGCTCAAACGAAGCTACATCGTTCACGAAGTTCACACGTTTCTCGCTCTTAACTGAGACGCATTGGATGTTCGAGGACCTGTGGTTTGTATCAGTTTCAGAAGCAGAGTTGAACTAGATATGGTCCGTGTGTGTAGGAAACACGGTTCTTTTGTTCTGAGCACACTCACGTTTCCCGCCTTATTAGAGACTCTAGAAAGCAAGAGAATGCTTCCTGCTCTAAAGCAGAGTGTGTTTCATGGATGAGAACTGTGCTGTGTGTTTCCCTTCAGAAACGGAGTTAAATGCCAGGCTCTGTGTCTTCCTACAAGCAAGAGTGCGTTTCAGGTAAACGCAGTCACTTTTCAGCTCAAACGAAGCTACATCGTTCACGAAGTTCACACGTTTCTCGCTCTTAACTGAAACGCATTGGATGTTCGAGGACCTGTGGTTTGTATCAGTTTCAGAAGCAGAGTTGAACTAGATATGGTCCGTGTGTGTAGGAAACACGGTTCTTTTGTTCTGAGCACACTCACGTTTCCCGCCTTATTAGAGACTCTAGAAAGCAAGAGAATGCTTCTTGCTCTAAAGCAGAGTGTGTTTCATGGATGAGAACTGTGCTGTGTGTTTCCCTTCAGAAACGGAGTTAAATGCCAGGCTCTGTGTCTTCCTACAAGCAAGAGTGCGTTTCAGGTAAACGCAGTCACTTTTCAGCTCAAACGAAGCTACATCGTTCACGAAGTTCACACGTTTCTCGCTCTTAACTGAGACGCATTGGATGTTCGAGGACCTGTGGTTTGTATCAGTTTCAGAAGCAGAGTTGAACTAGATATGGTCCGTGTGTGTAGGAAACACGGTTCTTTTGTTCTGAGCACACTCACGTTTCCCGCCTTATTAGAGACTCTAGAAAGCAAGAGAATGCTTCCTGCTCTAAAGCAGAGTGTGTTTCATGGATGAGAACTGTGCTGTGTGTTTCCCTTCAGAAACGGAGTTAAATGCCAGGCTCTGTGTCTTCCTACAAGCAAGAGTGCGTTTCAGGTAAACGCAGTCACTTTTCAGCTCAAACGAAGCTACATCGTTCACGAAGTTCACACGTTTCTCGCTCTTAACTGAAACGCATTGGATGTTCGAGGACCTGTGGTTTGTATCAGTTTCAGAAGCAGAGTTGAACTAGATATGGTCCGTGTGTGTAGGAAACACGGTTCTTTTGTTCTGAGCACACTCAGGTTTCCCGCCGTGTTAGAGACTCTAGAAAGCAAGAGAATGCTTCTTGCTCTAAAGCAGAGTGTGTTTCATGGATGAGAACTGTGCTGTGTGTTTCCCTTCAGAAACGGAGTTAAATGCCAGGCTCTGTGTCTTCCTACAAGCAAGAGTGCGTTTCAGGTAAACGCAGTCACTTTTCAGCTCAAACGAAGCTACATCGTTCACGAAGTTCACACGTTTCTCGCTCTTAACTGAAACGCATTGGATGTTCGAGGACCTGTGGTTTGTATCAGTTTCAGAAGCAGAGTTGAACTAGATATGGTCCGTGTGTGTAGGAAACACGGTTCTTTTGTTCTGAGCACACTCACGTTTCCCGCCTTATTAGAGACTCTAGAAAGCAAGAGAATGCTTCTTGCTCTAAAGCAGAGTGTGTTTCATGGATGAGAACTGTGCTGTGTGTTTCCCTTCAGAAACGGAGTTAAATGCCAGGCTCTGTGTCTTCCTACAAGCAAGAGTGCGTTTCAGGTAAACGCAGTCACTTTTCAGCTCAAACGAAGCTACATCGTTCACGAAGTTCACACGTTTCTCGCTCTTAACTGAGACGCATTGGATGTTCGAGGACCTGTGGTTTGTATCAGTTTCAGAAGCAGAGTTGAACTAGATATGGTCCGTGTGTGTAGGAAACACGGTTCTTTTGTTCTGAGCACACTCACGTTTCCCGCCTTATTAGAGACTCTAGAAAGCAAGAGAATGCTTCTTGCTCTAAAGCAGAGTGTGTTTCATCGATGAGAACTGTGCTGTGTGTTTCCCTTCAGAAACGGAGTTAAATGCCAGGCTCTGTGTCTTCCTACAAGCAAGAGTGCGTTTCAGGTAAACGCAGTCACTTTTCAGCTCAAACGAAGCTACATCGTTCACGAAGTTCACACGTTTCTCGCTCTTAACTGAAACGCATTGGATGTTCGAGGACCTGTGGTTTGTATCAGTTTCAGAAGCAGAGTTGAACTAGATATGGTCCGTGTGTGTAGGAAACACGGTTCTTTTGTTCTGAGCACACTCACGTTTCCCGCCTTATTAGAGACTCTAGAAAGCAAGAGAATGCTTCTTGCTCTAAAGCAGAGTGTGTTTCATGGATGAGAACTGTGCTGTGTGTTTCCCTTCAGAAACGGAGTTAAATGCCAGGCTCTGTGTCTTCCTACAAGCAAGAGTGCGTTTCAGGTAAACGCAGTCACTTTTCAGCTCAAACGAAGCTACATCGTTCACGAAGTTCACACGTTTCTCGCTCTTAACTGAAACGCATTGGATGTTCGAGGACCTGTGGTTTGTATCAGTTTCAGAAGCAGAGTTGAACTAGATATGGTCCGTGTGTGTAGGAAACACGGTTCTTTTGTTCTGAGCACACTCACGTTTCCCGCCTTATTAGAGACTCTAGAAAGCAAGAGAATGCTTCTTGCTCTAAAGCAGAGTGTGCTTCATGGATGAGAACTGTGCTGTGTGTTTCCCTTCAGAAACGGAGTTAAATGCCAGGCTCTGTGTCTTCCTACAAGCAAGAGTGCGTTTCAGGTAAACGCAGTCACTTTTCAGCTCAAACGAAGCTACATCGTTCACGAAGTTCACACGTTTCTCGCTCTTAACTGAAACGCATTGGATGTTCGAGGACCTGTGGTTTGTATCAGTTTCAGAAGCAGAGTTGAACTAGATATGGTCCGTGTGTGTAGGAAACACGGTTCTTTTGTTCTGAGCACACTCACGTTTCCCGCCTTATTAGAGACTCTAGAAAGCAAGAGAATGCTTCTTGCTCTAAAGCAGAGTGTGTTTCATGGATGAGAACTGTGCTGTGTGTTTCCCTTCAGAAACGGAGTTAAATGCCAGGCTCTGTGTCTTCCTACAAGCAAGAGTGCGTTTCAGGTAAACGCAGTCACTTTTCAGCTCAAACGAAGCTACATCGTTCACGAAGTTCACACGTTTCTCGCTCTTAACTGAGACGCATTGGATGTTCGAGGACCTGTGGTTTGTATCAGTTTCAGAAGCAGAGTTGAACTAGATATGGTCCGTGTGTGTAGGAAACACGGTTCTTTTGTTCTGAGCACACTCACGTTTCCCGCCTTATTAGAGACTCTAGAAAGCAAGAGAATGCTTCCTGCTCTAAAGCAGAGTGTGTTTCATGGATGAGAACTGTGCTGTGTGTTTCCCTTCAGAAACGGAGTTAAATGCCAGGCTCTGTGTCTTCCTACAAGCAAGAGTGCGTTTCAGGTAAACGCAGTCACTTTTCAGCTCAAACGAAGCTACATCGTTCACGAAGTTCACACGTTTCTCGCTCTTAACTGAAACGCATTGGATGTTCGAGGACCTGTGGTTTGTATCAGTTTCAGAAGCAGAGTTGAACTAGATATGGTCCGTGTGTGTAGGAAACACGGTTCTTTTGTTCTGAGCACACTCAGGTTTCCCGCCGTATTAGAGACTCTAGAAAGCAAGAGAATGCTTCTTGCTCTAAAGCAGAGTGTGTTTCATGGATGAGAACTGTGCTGTGTGTTTCCCTTCAGAAACCGAGTTAAATGCCAGGCTCTGTGTCTTCCTACAAGCAAGAGTGCGTTTCAGGTAAACGCAGTCACTTTTCAGCTCAAACGAAGCTACATCGTTCACGAAGTTCACACGTTTCTCGCTCTTAACTGAAACGCATTGGATGTTCGAGGACCTGTGGTTTGTATCAGTTTCAGAAGCAGAGTTGAACTAGATATGGTCCGTGTGTGTAGGAAACACGGTTCTTTTGTTCTGAGCACACTCACGTTTCCCGCCTTATTAGAGACTCTAGAAAGCAAGAGAATGCTTCTTGCTCTAAAGCAGAGTGTGTTTCATGGATGAGAACTGTGCTGTGTGTTTCCCTTCAGAAACGGAGTTAAATGCCAGGCTCTGTGTCTTCCTACAAGCAAGAGTGCGTTTCAGGTAAACGCAGTCACTTTTCAGCTCAAACGAAGCTACATCGTTCACGAAGTTCACACGTTTCTCGCTCTTAACTGAGACGCATTGGATGTTCGAGGACCTGAGGTTTGTATCAGTTTCAGAAGCAGAGTTGAACTAGATATGGTCCGTGTGTGTAGGAAACACGGTTCTTTTGTTCTGAGCACACTCACGTTTCCCGCCTTATTAGAGACTCTAGAAAGCAAGAGAATGCTTCTTGCTCTAAAGCAGAGTGTGTTTCATCGATGAGAACTGTGCTGTGTGTTTCCCTTCAGAAACGGAGTTAAATGCCAGGCTCTGTGTCTTCCTACAAGCAAGAGTGCGTTTCAGGTAAACGCAGTCACTTTTCAGCTCAAACGAAGCTACATCGTTCACGAAGTTCACACGTTTCTCGCTCTTAACTGAAACGCATTGGATGTTCGAGGACCTGTGGTTTGTATCAGTTTCAGAAGCAGAGTTGAACTAGATATGGTCCGTGTGTGTAGGAAACACGGTTCTTTTGTTCTGAGCACACTCACGTTTCCCGCCTTATTAGAGACTCTAGAAAGCAAGAGAATGCTTCTTGCTCTAAAGCAGAGTGTGTTTCATGGATGAGAACTGTGCTGTGTGTTTCCCTTCAGAAACGGAGTTAAATGCCAGGCTCTGTGTCTTCCTACAAGCAAGAGTGCGTTTCAGGTAAACGCAGTCACTTTTCAGCTCAAACGAAGCTACATCGTTCACGAAGTTCACACGTTTCTCGCTCTTAACTGAAACGCATTGGATGTTCGAGGACCTGTGGTTTGTATCAGTTTCAGAAGCAGAGTTGAACTAGATATGGTCCGTGTGTGTAGGAAACACGGTTCTTTTGTTCTGAGCACACTCACGTTTCCCGCCTTATTAGAGACTCTAGAAAGCAAGAGAATGCTTCTTGCTCTAAAGCAGAGTGTGTTTCATGGATGAGAACTGTGCTGTGTGTTTCCCTTCAGAAACGGAGTTAAATGCCAGGCTCTGTGTCTTCCTACAAGCAAGAGTGCGTTTCAGGTAAACGCAGTCACTTTTCAGCTCAAACGAAGCTACATCGTTCACGAAGTTCACACGTTTCTCGCTCTTAACTGAGACGCATTGGATGTTCGAGGACCTGTGGTTTGTATCAGTTTCAGAAGCAGAGTTGAACTAGATATGGTCCGTGTGTGTAGGAAACACGGTTCTTTTGTTCTGAGCACACTCACGTTTCCCGCCTTATTAGAGACTCTAGAAAGCAAGAGAATGCTTCTTGCTCTAAAGCAGAGTGTGTTTCATGGATGAGAACTGTGCTGTGTGTTTCCCTTCAGAAACGGAGTTAAATGCCAGGCTCTGTTTCTTCCTACAAGCAAGAGTGCGTTTCAGGTAAACGCAGTCACTTTTCAGCTCAAACGAAGCTACATCGTTCACGAAGTTCACACGTTTCTCGCTCTTAACTGAAACGCATTGGATGTTCGAGCACCTGTGGTTTGGATCAGTTTCAGAAGCAGAGTTGAACTAGATATGGTCCGTGTGTGTAGGAAACACGGTTCTTTTTTTCTGAGCACACTCACGTTTCCCGCCTTATTAGAGACTCTAGAAAGCAAGAGAATGCTTCCTGCTCTAAAGCAGAGTGTGTTTCATGGATGAGAACTGTGCTGTGTGTTTCCCTTCAGAAACGGAGTTAAATGCCAGGCTCTGTGTCTTCCTACAAGCAAGAGTGCCTTTCAGGTAAACGCAGTCACTTTTCAGCTCAAACGAAGCTACATCGTTCACGAAGTTCACACGTTTCTCGCTCTTAACTGAAACGCATTGGATGTTCGAGGACCTGTGGTTTGTATCAGTTTCAGAAGCAGAGTTGAACTAGATATGGTCCGTGTGTGTAGGAAACACGGTTCTTTTGTTCTGAGCACACTCACGTTTCCCGCCTTATTAGAGACTCTAGAAAGCAAGAGAATGCTTCTTGCTCTAAAGCAGAGTGTGCTTCATGGATGAGAACTGTGCTGTGTGTTTCCCTTCAGAAACGGAGTTAAATGCCAGGCTCTGTGTCTTCCTACAAGCAAGAGTGCGTTTCAGGTAAACGCAGTCACTTTTCAGCTCAAACGAAGCTACATCGTTCACGAAGTTCACACGTTTCTCGCTCTTAACTGAGACGCATTGGATGTTCGAGGACCTGTGGTTTGTATCAGTTTCAGAAGCAGAGTTGAACTAGATATGGTCCGTGTGTGTAGGAAACACGGTTCTTTTGTTCTGAGCACACTCACGTTTCCCGCCTTATTAGAGACTCTAGAAAGCAAGAGAATGCTTCTTGCTCTAAAGCAGAGTGTGTTTCATGGATGAGAACTGTGCTGTGTGTTTCCCTTCAGAAACGGAGTTAAATGCCAGGCTCTGTGTCTTCCTACAAGCAAGAGTGCGTTTCAGGTAAACGCAGTCACTTTTCAGCTCAAACGAAGCTACATCGTTCACGAAGTTCACACGTTTCTCGCTCTTAACTGAAACGCATTGGATGTTCGAGGACCTGTGGTTTGTATCAGTTTCAGAAGCAGAGTTGAACTAGATATGGTCCGTGTGTGTAGGAAACACGGTTCTTTTGTTCTGAGCACACTCACGTTTCCCGCCTTATTAGAGACTCTAGAAAGCAAGAGAATGCTTCTTGCTCTAAAGCAGAGTGTGCTTCATGGATGAGAACTGTGCTGTGTGTTTCCCTTCAGAAACGGAGTTAAATGCCAGGCTCTGTGTCTTCCTACAAGCAAGAGTGCGTTTCAGGTAAACGCAGTCACTTTTCAGCTCAAACGAAGCTACATCGTTCACGAAGTTCACACGTTTCTCGCTCTTAACTGAAACGCATTGGATGTTCGAGGACCTGTGGTTTGTATCAGTTTCAGAAGCAGAGTTGAACTAGATATCGTCCGTGTGTGTAGGAAACAGGGTTCTTTTGTTCTGAGCACACTCACGTTTCCCGCCTTATTAGAGACTCTAGAAAGCAAGAGAATGCTTCTTGCTCTAAAGCAGAGTGTGTTTCATGGATGAGAACTGTGCTGTGTGTTTCCCTTCAGAAACGGAGTTAAATGCCAGGCTCTGTGTCTTCCTACAAGCAAGAGTGCGTTTCAGGTAAACGCAGTCACTTTTCAGCTCAAACGAAGCTACATCGTTCACGAAGTTCACACGTTTCTCGCTCTTAACTGAAACGCATTGGATGTTCGAGGACCTGTGGTTTGTATCAGTTTCAGAAGCAGAGTTGAACTAGATATGGTCCGTGTGTGTAGGAAACACGGTTCTTTTGTTCTGAGCACACTCACGTTTCCCGCCTTATTAGAGACTCTAGAAAGCAAGAGAATGCTTCTTGCTCTAAAGCAGAGTGTGTTTCATGGATGAGAACTGTGCTGTGTGTTTCCCTTCAGAAACGGAGTTAAATGCCAGGCTCTGTGTCTTCCTACAAGCAAGAGTGCGTTTCAGGTAAACGCAGTCACTTTTCAGCTCAAACGAAGCTACATCGTTCACGAAGTTCACACGTTTCTCGCTCTTAACTGAAACGCATTGGATGTTCGAGGACCTGTGGTTTGTATCAGTTTCAGAAGCAGAGTTGAACTAGATATGGTCCGTGTGTGTAGGAAACACGGTTCTTTTGTTCTGAGCACACTCACGTTTCCCGCCTTATTAGAGACTCTAGAAAGCAAGAGAATGCTTCTTGCTCTAAAGCAGAGTGTGTTTCATGGATGAGAACTGTGCTGTGTGTTTCCCTTCAGAAACGGAGTTAAATGCCAGGCTCTGTGTCTTCCTACAAGCAAGAGTGCGTTTCAGGTAAACGCAGTCACTTTTCAGCTCAAACGAAGCTACATCGTTCACGAAGTTCACACGTTTCTCGCTCTTAACTGAAACGCATTGGATGTTCGAGGAACTGTGGTTTGTATCAGTTTCAGAAGCAGAGTTGAACTAGATATGGTCCGTGTGTGTAGGAAACACGGTTCTTTTGTTCTGAGCACACTCACGTTTCCCGCCTTATTAGAGACTCTAGAAAGCAAGAGAATGCTTCTTGCTCTAAAGCAGAGTGTGCTTCATGGATGAGAACTGTGCTGTGTGTTTCCCTTCAGAAACGGAGTTAAATGCCAGGCTCTGTGTCTTCCTACAAGCAAGAGTGCGTTTCAGGTAAACGCAGTCACTTTTCAGCTCAAACGAAGCTACATCGTTCACGAAGTTCACACGTTTCTCGCTCTTAACTGAGATGCATTGGATGTTCGAGGACCTGTGGTTTGTATCAGTTTCAGAAGCAGAGTTGAACTAGATATGGTCCGTGTGTGTAGGAAACACGGTTCTTTTGTTCTGAGCACACTCACGTTTCCCGCCTTATTAGAGACTCTAGAAAGCAAGAGAATGCTTCTTGCTCTAAAGCAGAGTGTGTTTCATGGATGAGAACTGTGCTGTGTGTTTCCCTTCAGAAACGGAGTTAAATGCCAGGCTCTGTGTCTTCCTACAAGCAAGAGTGCGTTTCAGGTAAACGCAGTCACTTTTCAGCTCAAACGAAGCTACATCGTTCACGAAGTTCACACGTTTCTCGCTCTTAACTGAAACGCATTGGATGTTCGAGGACCTGTGGTTTGTATCAGTTTCAGAAGCAGAGTTGAACTAGATATGGTCCGTGTGTGTAGGAAACACGGTTCTTTTGTTCTGAGCACACTCACGTTTCCCGCCTTATTAGAGACTCTAGAAAGCAAGAGAATGCTTCTTGCTCTAAAGCAGAGTGTGTTTCATGGATGAGAACTGTGCTGTGTGTTTCCCTTCAGAAACGGAGTTAAATGCCAGGCTCTGTGTCTTCCTACAAGCAAGAGTGCGTTTCAGGTAAACGCAGTCACTTTTCAGCTCAAACGAAGCTACATCGTTCACGAAGTTCACACGTTTCTCGCTCTTAACTGAAACGCATTGGATGTTCGAGGACCTGTGGTTTGTATCAGTTTCAGAAGCAGAGTTGAACTAGATATGGTCCGTGTGTGTAGGAAACACGGTTCTTTTGTTCTGAGCACACTCACGTTTCCCGCCTTATTAGAGACTCTAGAAAGCAAGAGAATGCTTCTTGCTCTAAAGCAGAGTGTGTTTCATGGATGAGAACTGTGCTGTCTGTTTCCCTTCAGAAACGGAGTTAAAAGCCAGGCTCTGTGTCTTCCTACAAGCAAGAGTGCGTTTCAGGTAAACGCAGTCACTTTTCAGCTCAAACGAAGCTACATCGTTCACGAAGTTCACACGTTTCTCGCTCTTAACTGAGACGCATTGGATGTTCGAGGACCTGTGGTTTGTATCAGTTTCAGAAGCAGAGTTGAACTAGATATGGTCCGTGTGTGTAGGAAACACGGTTCTTTTGTTCTGAGCACACTCACGTTTCCCGCCTTATTAGAGACTCTAGAAAGCAAGAGAATGCTTCTTGCTCTAAAGCAGAGTGTGTTTCATGGATGAGAACTGTGCTGTGTGTTTCCCTTCAGAAACGGAGTTAAATGCCAGGCTCTGTGTCTTCCTACAAGCAAGAGTGCGTTTCAGGTAAACGCAGTCACTTTTCAGCTCAAACGAAGCTACATCGTTCACGAAGTTCACACGTTTCTCGCTCTTAACTGAGACGCAATGGATGGTCGAGGACCTGTGGTTTGTATCAGTTTCAGAAGCAGAGTTGAACTAGATATGGTCCGTGTGTGTAGGAAACACGGTTCTTTTGTTCTGAGCACACTCACGTTTCCCGCCTTATTAGAGACTCTAGAAAGCAAGAGAATGCTTCTTGCTCTAAAGCAGAGTGTGTTTCATGGATGAGAACTGTGCTGTGTGTTTCCCTTCAGAAACGGAGTTAAATGCCAGGCTCTGTGTCTTCCTACAAGCAAGAGTGCGTTTCAGGTAAACGCAGTCACTTTTCAGCTCAAACGAAGCTACATCGTTCACGAAGTTCACACGTTTCTCGCTCTTAACTGAGACGCATTGGATGTTCGAGGACCTGTGGTTTGTATCAGTTTCAGAAGCAGAGTTGAACTAGATATGGTCCGTGTGTGTAGGAAACACGGTTCTTTTGTTCTGAGCACACTCACGTTTCCTGCCTTATTAGAGACTCTAGAAAGCAAGAGAATGCTTCTTGCTCTAAAGCAGAGTGTGTTTCATGGATGAGAACTGTGCTGTGTGTTTCCCTTCAGAAACGGAGTTAAATGCCAGGCTCTGTGTCTTCCTACAAGCAAGAGTGCGTTTCAGGTAAACGCAGTCACTTTTCAGCTCAACGAAGCTACATCGTTCACGAAGTTCACACGTTTCTCGCTCTTAACTGAAACGCATTGGATGTTCGAGGACCTGTGGTTTGTATCAGTTTCAGAAGCAGAGTTGGACTAGATATGGTCCGTGTGTGTAGGAAACACGGTTCTTTTGTTCTGAGCACACTCACGTTTCCCGCCTTATTAGAGACTCTAGAAAGCAAGAGAATGCTTCTTGCTCTAAAGCAGAGTGTGTTTCATGGATGAGAACTGTGCTGTGTGTTTCCCTTCAGAAACGGAGTTAAATGCCAGGCTCTGTGTCTTCCTACAAGCAAGAGTGCGTTTCAGGTAAACGCAGTCACTTTTCAGCTCAAACGAAGCTACATCGTTCACGAAGTTCACACGTTTCTCGCTCTTAACTGAGACGCATTGGATGTTCGAGGACCTGTGGTTTGTATCAGTTTCAGAAGCAGAGTTGAACTAGATATGGTCCGTGTGTGTAGGAAACACGGTTCTTTTGTTCTGAGCACACTCACGTTTCCTGCCTTATTAGAGACTCTAGAAAGCAAGAGAATGCTTCTTGCTCTAAAGCAGAGTGTGTTTCATGGATGAGAACTGTGCTGTGTGTATCCCTTCAGAAACGGAGTTAAATGCCAGGCTCTGTGTCTTCCTACAAGCAAGAGTGCGTTTCAGGTAAACGCAGTCACTTTTCAGCTCAAACGAAGCTACATCGTTCACGAAGTTCACACGTTTCTCGCTCTTAACTGAAACGCATTGGATGTTCGAGGACCTGTGGTTTGGATCAGTTTCAGAAGCAGAGTTGAACTAGATATGGTCCGTGTGTGTAGGAAACACGGTTCTTTTGTTCTGAGCACACTCACGTTTCCCGCCTTATTAGAGACTCTAGAAAGCAAGAGAATGCTTCTTGCTCTAAAGCAGAGTGTGTTTCATGGATGAGAAACTGTGCTGTGTGTTTCCCTTCAGAAACGGAGTTAAATGCCAGGCTCTGTGTCTTCCTACAAGCAAGAGTGCGTTTCAGGTAAACGCAGTCACTTTTCAGCTCAAACGAAGCTACAGTCGTTCACGAAGTTCACACGTTTCTCGCTCTTAACTGAAACGCATTGGATGTTCGAGGACCTGTGGTTTGTATCAGTTTCAGAAGCAGAGTTGAACTAGATATGGTCCGTGTGTGTAGGAAACACGGTTCTTTTGTTCTGAGCACACTCACGTTTCCCGCCTTATTAGAGACTCTAGAAAGCAAGAGAATGCTTCTTGCTCTAAAGCAGAGTGTGTTTCATGGATGAGAACTGTGCTGTGTGTTTCCCTTCAGAAACGGAGTTAAATGCCAGGCTCTGTGTCTTCCTACAAGCAAGAGTGCGTTTCAGGTAAACGCAGTCACTTTTCAGCTCAAACGAAGCTACATCGTTCACGAAGTTCACACGTTTCTCGCTCTTAACTGAGACGCATTGGATGTTCGAGGACCTGTGGTTTGTATCAGTTTCAGAAGCAGAGTTGAACTAGATATGGTCCGTGTGTGTAGGAAACACGGTTCTTTTGTTCTGAGCACACTCACGTTCCTGCCTTATTAGAGACTCTAGGAAGCAAGAGAATGCTTCTTGCTCTAAAGCAGAGTGTGTTTCATGGATGAGAACTGTGCTGTGTGTTTCCCTTCAGAAACGGAGTTAAATGCCAGGCTCTGTGTCTTCCTACAAGCAAGAGTGCGTTTCAGGTAAACGCAGTCACTTTTCAGCTCAAACGAAGCTACATCGTTCACGAAGTTCACACGTTTCTCGCTCTTAACTGAGACGCATTGGATGTTCGAGGACCTGTGGTTTGTATCAGTTTCAGAAGCAGAGTTGAACTAGATATGGTCCGTGTGTGTAGGAAACACGGTTCTTTTGTTCTGAGCACACTCACGTTTCCCGCCTTATTAGAGACTCTAGAAAGCAAGAGAATGCTTCTTGCTCTAAAGCAGAGTGTGTTTCATGGATGAGAACTGTGCTGTGTGTTTCCCTTCAGAAACGGAGTTAAATGCCAGGCTCTGTGTCTTCCTACAAGCAAGAGTGCGTTTCAGGTAAAAGCAGTCACTTTTCAGCTCAAACGAAGCTACATCGTTCACGAAGTTCACACGTTTCTCGCTCTTAACTGAAACGCATTGGATGTTCGAGGACCTGTGGTTTGTATCAGTTTCAGAAGCAGAGTTGAACTAGATATGGTCCGTGTGTGTAGGAAACACGGTTCTTTTGTTCTGAGCACACTCACGTTTCCCGCCTTATTAGAGACTCTAGAAAGCAAGAGAATGCTTCTTGCTCTAAAGCAGAGTGTGTTTCATGGATGAGAACTGTGCTGTGTGTTTCCCTTCAGAAACGGAGTTAAATGCCAGGCTCTGTGTCTTCCTACAAGCAAGAGTGCGTTTCAGGTAAACGCAGTCACTTTTCAGCTCAAACGAAGCTACATCGTTCACGAAGTTCACACGTTTCTCGCTCTTAACTGAGACGCATTGGATGTTCGAGGACCTGTGGTTTGTATCAGTTTCAGAAGCAGAGTTGAACTAGATATGGTCCGTGTGTGTAGGAAACACGGTTCTTTTGTTCTGAGCACACTCACGTTTCCCGCCTTATTAGAGACTCTAGAAAGCAAGAGAATGCTTCTTGCTCTAAAGCAGAGTGTGTTTCATGGATGAGAACTGTGCTGTGTGTTTCCCTTCAGAAACGGAGTTAAATGCCAGGCTCTGTGTCTTCCTACAAGCAAGAGTGCGTTTCAGGTAAACGCAGTCACTTTTCAGCTCAAACGAAGCTACATCGTTCACGAAGTTCACACGTTTCTCGCTCTTAACTGAAACGCATTGGATGTTCGAGGACCTGTGGTTTGTATCAGTTTCAGAAGCAGAGTTGAACTAGATATGGTCCGTGTGTGTAGGAAACACGGTTCTTTTGTTCTGAGCACACTCACGTTTCCCGCCTTATTAGAGACTCTAGAAAGCAAGAGAATGCTTCTTGCTCTAAAGCAGAGTGTGTTTCATGGATGAGAACTGTGCTGTGTGTTTCCCTTCAGAAACGGAGTTAAATGCCAGGCTCTGTGTCTTCCTACAAGCAAGAGTGCGTTTCAGGTAAACGCAGTCACTTTTCAGCTCAAACGAAGCTACATCGTTCACGAAGTTCACACGTTTCTCGCTCTTAACTGAAACGCATTGGATGTTCGAGGACCTGTGGTTTGTATCAGTTTCAGAAGCAGAGTTGAACTAGATATGGTCCGTGTGTGTAGGAAACACGGTTCTTTTGTTCTGAGCACACTCACGTTTCCCGCCTTATTAGAGACTCTAGAAAGCAAGAGAATGCTTCTTGCTCTAAAGCAGAGTGTGCTTCATGGATGAGAACTGTGCTGTGTGTTTCCCTTCAGAAACGGAGTTAAATGCCAGGCTCTGTGTCTTCCTACAAGCAAGAGTGCGTTTCAGGTAAACGCAGTCACTTTTCAGCTCAAACGAAGCTACATCGTTCACGAAGTTCACACGTTTCTCGCTCTTAACTGAGATGCATTGGATGTTCGAGGACCTGTGGTTTGTATCAGTTTCAGAAGCAGAGTTGAACTAGATATGGTCCGTGTGTGTAGGAAACACGGTTCTTTTGTTCTGAGCACACTCACGTTTCCCGCCTTATTAGAGACTCTAGAAAGCAAGAGAATGCTTCTTGCTCTAAAGCAGAGTGTGTTTCATGGATGAGAACTGTGCTGTGTGTTTCCCTTCAGAAACGGAGTTAAATGCCAGGCTGTGTGCCTTCCTACAAGCAAGAGTGCGGTTCAGGTAAAAGCAGTCACTTTTCAGCTCAAACGAAGCTACATCGTTCACGAAGTTCACACGTTTCTCGCTCTTAACTGAAACGCATTGGATGTTCGAGGACCTGTGGTTTGGATCAGTTTCAGAAGCAGAGTTGAACTAGATATGGTCCGTGTGTGTAGGAAACACGGTTCTTTTGTTCTGAGCACACTCACGTTTCCCGCCTTATTAGAGACTCTAGAAAGCAAGAGAATGCTTCTTGCTCTAAAGCAGAGTGTGTTTCATGGATGAGAACTGTGCTGTGTGTTTCCCTTCAGAAACGGAGTTAAATGCCAGGCTCTGTGTCTTCCTACAAGCAAGAGTGCGTTTCAGGTAAACGCAGTCACTTTTCAGCTCAAACGAAGCTACATCGTTCACGAAGTTCACACGTTTCTCGCTCTTAACTGAGACGCATTGGATGTTCGAGGACCTGTGGTTTGTATCAGTTTCAGAAGCAGAGTTGAACTAGATATGGTCCGTGTGTGTAGGAAACATGGTTCTTTTGTTCTGAGCACACTCACGTTTCCCGCCTTATTAGAGACTCTAGAAAGCAAGAGAATGCTTCTTGCTCTAAAGCAGAGTGTGTTTCATGGATGAGAACTGTGCTGTGTGTTTCCCTTCAGAAACGGAGTTAAATGCCAGGCTCTGTGTCTTCCTACAAGCAAGAGTGCGTTTCAGGTAAACGCAGTCACTTTTCAGCTCAAACGAATCTACATCGTTCACGAAGTTCACACGTTTCTCGCTCTTAACTGAGACGCATTGGATGTTCGAGGACCTGTGGTTTGTATCAGTTTCAGAAGCAGAGTTGAACTAGATATGGTCCGTGTGTGTAGGAAACACGGTTCTTTTGTTCTGAGCACACTCACGTTTCCCGCCTTATTAGAGACTCTAGAAAGCAAGAGAATGCTTCTTGCTCTAAAGCAGAGTGTGTTTCATGGATGAGAACTGTGCTGTGTGTTTCCCTTCAGAAACGGAGCTAAATGCCAGGCTCTGTGTCTTCCTACAAGCAAGAGTGCGTTTCAGGTAAACGCAGTCACTTTTCAGCTCAAACGAAGCTACATCGTTCACGAAGTTCACACGTTTCTCGCTCTTAACTGAAACGCATTGGATGTTCGAGGACCTGTGGTTTGTATCAGTTTCAGAAGCAGAGTTGAACTAGATATGGTCCGTGTGTGTAGGAAACACGGTTCTTTTGTTCTGAGCACACTCACGTTTCCCGCCTTATTAGAGACTCTAGAAAGCAAGAGAATGCTTCTTGCTCTAAAGCAGAGTGTGTTTCATGGATGAGAACTGTGCTGTGTGTTTCCCTTCAGAAACGGAGTTAAATGCCAGGCTCTGTGTCTTCCTACAAGCAAGAGTGCGTTTCAGGTAAACGCAGTCACTTTTCAGCTCAAACGAAGCTACATCGTTCACGAAGTTCACACGTTTCTCGCTCTTAACTGAAACGCATTGGATGTTCGAGGACCTGTGGTTTGTATCAGTTTCAGAAGCAGAGTTGAACTAGATATGGTCCGTGTGTGTAGGAAACACGGTTCTTTTGTTCTGAGCACACTCACATTTCCCGCCTTATTAGAGACTCTAGAAAGCAAGAGAATGCTTCTTGCTCTAAAGCAGAGTGTGTTTCATGGATGAGAACTGTGCTGTGTGTTTCCCTTCAGAAACGGAGTTAAATGCCAGGCTCTGTGTCTTCCTACAAGCAAGAGTGCGTTTCAGGTAAAAGCAGTCACTTTTCAGCTCAAACGAAGCTACATCGTTCACGAAGTTCACACGTTTCTCGCTCTTAACTGAAACGCATTGGATGTTCGAGGACCTGTGGTTTGGATCAGTTTCAGAAGCAGAGTTGAACTAGATATGGTCCGTGTGTGTAGGAAACACGGTTCTTTTGTTCTGAGCACACTCACGTTTCCCGCCTTATTAGAGACTCTAGAAAGCAAGAGAATGCTTCTTGCTCTAAAGCAGAGTGTGTTTCATGGATGAGAAGAGTGCTGTGTGTTTCCCTTCAGAAACGGAGTTAAATGCCAGGCTCTGTGTCTTCCTACAAGCAAGAGTGCGTTTCAGGTAAACGCAGTCACTTTTCAGCTCAAACGAAGCTACATCGTTCACGAAGTTCACACGTTTCTCGCTCTTAACTGAGACGCATTGGATGTTCGAGGACCTGTGGTTTGTATCAGTTTCAGAAGCAGAGTTGAACTAGATATGGTCCGTGTGTGTAGGAAACACGGTTCTTTTGTTCTGAGCACACTCACGTTTCCCGCCTTATTAGAGACTCTAGAAAGCAAGAGAATGCTTCTTGCTCTAAAGCAGAGTGTGTTTCATGGATGAGAACTGTGCTGTGTGTTTCCCTTCAGAAACGGAGTTAAATGCCAGGCTCTGTGTCTTCCTACAAGCAAGAGTGCGTTTCAGGTAAACGCAGTCACTTTTCAGCTCAAACGAAGCTACATCGTTCACGAAGTTCACACGTTTCTCGCTCTTAACTGAAACGCATTGGATGTTCGAGGACCTGTGGTTTGTATCAGTTTCAGAAGCAGAGTTGAACTAGATATGGTCCGTGTGTGTAGGAAACACGGTTCTTTTGTTCTGAGCACACTCACGTTTCCCGCCTTATTAGAGACTCTAGAAAGCAAGAGAATGCTTCTTGCTCTAAAGCAGAGTGTGTTTCATGGATGAGAACTGTGCTGTGTGTTTCCCTTCAGAAACGGAGCTAAATGCCAGGCTCTGTGTCTTCCTACAAGCAAGAGTGCGTTTCAGGTAAACGCAGTCACTTTTCAGCTCAAACGAAGCTACATCGTTCACGAAGTTCACACGTTTCTCGCTCTTAACTGAGACGCATTGGATGTTCGAGGACCTGTGGTTTGTATCAGTTTCAGAAGCAGAGTTGAACTAGATATGGTCCGTGTGTGTAGGAAACACGGTTCTTTTGTTCTGAGCACACTCACGTTTCCCGCCGTATTAGAGACTCTAGAAAGCAAGAGAATGCTTCTTGCTCTAAAGCAGAGTGTGTTTCGTGGATGAGAACTGTGCTGTGTGTTTCCCTTCAGAAACGGAGTTAAATGCCAGGCTCTGTGTCTTCCTACAAGCAAGAGTGCGTTTCAGGTAAAAGCAGTCACTTTTCAGCTCAAACGAAGCTACATCGTTCACGAAGTTCACACGTTTCTCGCTCTTAACTGAAACGCATTGGATGTTCGAGGACCTGTGGTTTGGATCAGTTTCAGAAGCAGAGTTGAACTAGATATGGTCCGTGTGTGTAGGAAACACGGTTCTTTTGTTCTGAGCACACTCACGTTTCCCGCCTTATTAGAGACTCTAGAAAGCAAGAGAATGCTTCTTGCTCTAAAGCAGAGTGTGTTTCATGGATGAGAAGAGTGCTGTGTGTTTCCCTTCAGAAACGGAGTTAAATGCCAGGCTCTGTGTCTTCCTACAAGCAAGAGTGCGTTTCAGGTAAACGCAGTCACTTTTCAGCTCAAACGAAGCTACATCGTTCACGAAGTTCACACGTTTCTCGCTCTTAACTGAGACGCATTGGATGTTCGAGGACCTGTGGTTTGTATCAGTTTCAGAAGCAGAGTTGAACTAGATATGGTCCGTGTGTGTAGGAAACACGGTTCTTTTGTTCTGAGCACACTCACGTTTCCCGCCTTATTAGAGACTCTAGAAAGCAAGAGAATGCTTCTTGCTCTAAAGCAGAGTGTGTTTCATGGATGAGAACTGTGCTGTGTGTTTCCCTTCAGAAACGGAGTTAAATGCCAGGCTCTGTGTCTTCCTACAAGCAAGAGTGCGTTTCAGGTAAACGCAGTCACTTTTCAGCTCAAACGAAGCTACATCGTTCACGAAGTTCACACGTTTCTCGCTCTTAACTGAAACGCATTGGATGTTCGAGGACCTGTGGTTTGTATCAGTTTCAGAAGCAGAGTTGAACTAGATATGGTCCGTGTGTGTAGGAAACACGGTTCTTTTGTTCTGAGCACACTCACGTTTCCCGCCTTATTAGAGACTCTAGAAAGCAAGAGAATGCTTCTTGCTCTAAAGCAGAGTGTGTTTCATGGATGAGAACTGTGCTGTGTGTTTCCCTTCAGAAACGGAGCTAAATGCCAGGCTCTGTGTCTTCCTACAAGCAAGAGTGCGTTTCAGGTAAACGCAGTCACTTTTCAGCTCAAACGAAGCTACATCGTTCACGAAGTTCACACGTTTCTCGCTCTTAACTGAGACGCATTGGATGTTCGAGGACCTGTGGTTTGTATCAGTTTCAGAAGCAGAGTTGAACTAGATATGGTCCGTGTGTGTAGGAAACACGGTTCTTTTGTTCTGAGCACACTCACGTTTCCCGCCGTATTAGAGACTCTAGAAAGCAAGAGAATGCTTCTTGCTCTAAAGCAGAGTGTGTTTCGTGGAAGAGAACTGTGCTGTGTGTTTCCCTTCAGAAACGGAGTTAAATGCCAGGCTCTGTGTCTTCCTACAAGCAAGAGTGCGTTTCAGGTAAAAGCAGTCACTTTTCAGCTCAAACGAAGCTACATCGTTCACGAAGTTCACACGTTTCTCGCTCTTAACTGAAACGCATTGGATGTTCGAGGACCTGTGGTTTGGATCAGTTTCAGAAGCAGAGTTGAACTAGATATGGTCCGTGTGTGTAGGAAACACGGTTCTTTTGTTCTGAGCACACTCACGTTTCCCGCCTTATTAGAGACTCTAGAAAGCAAGAGAATGCTTCTTGCTCTAAAGCAGAGTGTGTTTCATGGATGAGAAGAGTGCTGTGTGTTTCCCTTCAGAAACGGAGTTAAATGCCAGGCTCTGTGTCTTCCTACAAGCAAGAGTGCGTTTCAGGTAAACGCAGTCACTTTTCAGCTCAAACGAAGCTACATCGTTCACGAAGTTCACACGTTTCTCGCTCTTAACTGAGACGCATTGGATGTTCGAGGACCTGTGGTTTGTATCAGTTTCAGAAGCAGAGTTGAACTAGATATGGTCCGTGTGTGTAGGAAACACGGTTCTTTTGTTCTGAGCACACTCACGTTTCCCGCCTTATTAGAGACTCTAGAAAGCAAGAGAATGCTTCTTGCTCTAAAGCAGAGTGTGTTTCATGGATGAGAACTGTGCTGTGTGTTTCCCTTCAGAAACGGAGTTAAATGCCAGGCTCTGTGTCTTCCTACAAGCAAGAGTGCGTTTCAGGTAAACGCAGTCACTTTTCAGCTCAAACGAAGCTACATCGTTCACGAAGTTCACACGTTTCTCGCTCTTAACTGAAACGCATTGGATGTTCGAGGACCTGTGGTTTGGATCAGTTTCAGAAGCAGAGTTGAACTAGATATGGTCCGTGTGTGTAGGAAACACGGTTCTTTTGTTCTGAGCACACTCACGTTTCCCGCCTTATTAGAGACTCTAGAAAGCAAGAGAATGCTTCTTGCTCTAAAGCAGAGTGTGTTTCATGGATGAGAAGAGTGCTGTGTGTTTCCCTTCAGAAACGGAGTTAAATGCCAGGCTCTGTGTCTTCCTACAAGCAAGAGTGCGTTTCAGGTAAACGCAGTCACTTTTCAGCTCAAACGAAGCTACATCGTTCACGAAGTTCACACGTTTCTCGCTCTTAACTGAGACGCATTGGATGTTCGAGGACCTGTGGTTTGTATCAGTTTCAGAAGCAGAGTTGAACTAGATATGGTCCGTGTGTGTAGGAAACACGGTTCTTTTGTTCTGAGCACACTCACGTTTCCCGCCTTATTAGAGACTCTAGAAAGCAAGAGAATGCTTCTTGCTCTAAAGCAGAGTGTGTTTCATGGATGAGAACTGTGCTGTGTGTTTCCCTTCAGAAACGGAGTTAAATGCCAGGCTCTGTGTCTTCCTACAAGCAAGAGTGCGTTTCAGGTAAAAGCAGTCACTTTTCAGCTCAAACGAAGCTACATCGTTCACGAAGTTCACACGTTTCTCGCTCTTAACTGAAACGCATTGGATGTTCGAGGACCTGTGGTTTGGATCAGTTTCAGAAGCAGAGTTGAACTAGATATGGTCCGTGTGTGTAGGAAACACGGTTCTTTTGTTCTGAGCACACTCACGTTTCCCGCCTTATTAGAGACTCTAGAAAGCAAGAGAATGCTTCTTGCTCTAAAGCAGAGTGTGTTTCATGGATGAGAAGAGTGCTGTGTGTTTCCCTTCAGAAACGGAGTTAAATGCCAGGCTCTGTGTCTTCCTACAAGCAAGAGTGCGTTTCAGGTAAACGCAGTCACTTTTCAGCTCAAACGAAGCTACATCGTTCACGAAGTTCACACGTTTCTCGCTCTTAACTGAGACGCATTGGATGTTCGAGGACCTGTGGTTTGTATCAGTTTCAGAAGCAGAGTTGAACTAGATATGGTCCGTGTGTGTAGGAAACACGGTTCTTTTGTTCTGAGCACACTCACGTTTCCCGCCTTATTAGAGACTCTAGAAAGCAAGAGAATGCTTCTTGCTCTAAAGCAGAGTGTGTTTCATGGATGAGAACTGTGCTGTGTGTTTCCCTTCAGAAACGGAGTTAAATGCCAGGCTCTGTGTCTTCCTACAAGCAAGAGTGCGTTTCAGGTAAACGCAGTCACTTTTCAGCTCAAACGAAGCTACATCGTTCACGAAGTTCACACGTTTCTCGCTCTTAACTGAAACGCATTGGATGTTCGAGGACCTGTGGTTTGTATCAGTTTCAGAAGCAGAGTTGAACTAGATATGGTCCGTGTGTGTAGGAAACACGGTTCTTTTGTTCTGAGCACACTCACGTTTCCCGCCTTATTAGAGACTCTAGAAAGCAAGAGAATGCTTCTTGCTCTAAAGCAGAGTGTGTTTCATGGATGAGAACTGTGCTGTGTGTTTCCCTTCAGAAACGGAGCTAAATGCCAGGCTCTGTGTCTTCCTACAAGCAAGAGTGCGTTTCAGGTAAACGCAGTCACTTTTCAGCTCAAACGAAGCTACATCGTTCACGAAGTTCACACGTTTCTCGCTCTTAACTGAGACGCATTGGATGTTCGAGGACCTGTGGTTTGTATCAGTTTCAGAAGCAGAGTTGAACTAGATATGGTCCGTGTGTGTAGGAAACACGGTTCTTTTGTTCTGAGCACACTCACGTTTCCCGCCGTATTAGAGACTCTAGAAAGCAAGAGAATGCTTCTTGCTCTAAAGCAGAGTGTGTTTCGTGGATGAGAACTGTGCTGTGTGTTTCCCTTCAGAAACGGAGTTAAATGCCAGGCTCTGTGTCTTCCTACAAGCAAGAGTGCGTTTCAGGTAAAAGCAGTCACTTTTCAGCTCAAACGAAGCTACATCGTTCACGAAGTTCACACGTTTCTCGCTCTTAACTGAAACGCATTGGATGTTCGAGGACCTGTGGTTTGGATCAGTTTCAGAAGCAGAGTTGAACTAGATATGGTCCGTGTGTGTAGGAAACACGGTTCTTTTGTTCTGAGCACACTCACGTTTCCCGCCTTATTAGAGACTCTAGAAAGCAAGAGAATGCTTCTTGCTCTAAAGCAGAGTGTGTTTCATGGATGAGAAGAGTGCTGTGTGTTTCCCTTCAGAAACGGAGTTAAATGCCAGGCTCTGTGTCTTCCTACAAGCAAGAGTGCGTTTCAGGTAAACGCAGTCACTTTTCAGCTCAAACGAAGCTACATCGTTCACGAAGTTCACACGTTTCTCGCTCTTAACTGAGACGCATTGGATGTTCGAGGACCTGTGGTTTGTATCAGTTTCAGAAGCAGAGTTGAACTAGATATGGTCCGTGTGTGTAGGAAACACGGTTCTTTTGTTCTGAGCACACTCACGTTTCCCGCCTTATTAGAGACTCTAGAAAGCAAGAGAATGCTTCTTGCTCTAAAGCAGAGTGTGTTTCATGGATGAGAACTGTGCTGTGTGTTTCCCTTCAGAAACGGAGTTAAATGCCAGGCTCTGTGTCTTCCTACAAGCAAGAGTGCGTTTCAGGTAAACGCAGTCACTTTTCAGCTCAAACGAAGCTACATCGTTCACGAAGTTCACACGTTTCTCGCTCTTAACTGAAACGCATTGGATGTTCGAGGACCTGTGGTTTGTATCAGTTTCAGAAGCAGAGTTGAACTAGATATGGTCCGTGTGTGTAGGAAACACGGTTCTTTTGTTCTGAGCACACTCACGTTTCCCGCCTTATTAGAGACTCTAGAAAGCAAGAGAATGCTTCTTGCTCTAAAGCAGAGTGTGTTTCATGGATGAGAACTGTGCTGTGTGTTTCCCTTCAGAAACGGAGCTAAATGCCAGGCTCTGTGTCTTCCTACAAGCAAGAGTGCGTTTCAGGTAAACGCAGTCACTTTTCAGCTCAAACGAAGCTACATCGTTCACGAAGTTCACACGTTTCTCGCTCTTAACTGAGACGCATTGGATGTTCGAGGACCTGTGGTTTGTATCAGTTTCAGAAGCAGAGTTGAACTAGATATGGTCCGTGTGTGTAGGAAACACGGTTCTTTTGTTCTGAGCACACTCACGTTTCCCGCCGTATTAGAGACTCTAGAAAGCAAGAGAATGCTTCTTGCTCTAAAGCAGAGTGTGTTTCGTGGAAGAGAACTGTGCTGTGTGTTTCCCTTCAGAAACGGAGTTAAATGCCAGGCTCTGTGTCTTCCTACAAGCAAGAGTGCGTTTCAGGTAAAAGCAGTCACTTTTCAGCTCAAACGAAGCTACATCGTTCACGAAGTTCACACGTTTCTCGCTCTTAACTGAAACGCATTGGATGTTCGAGGACCTGTGGTTTGGATCAGTTTCAGAAGCAGAGTTGAACTAGATATGGTCCGTGTGTGTAGGAAACACGGTTCTTTTGTTCTGAGCACACTCACGTTTCCCGCCTTATTAGAGACTCTAGAAAGCAAGAGAATGCTTCTTGCTCTAAAGCAGAGTGTGTTTCATGGATGAGAAGAGTGCTGTGTGTTTCCCTTCAGAAACGGAGTTAAATGCCAGGCTCTGTGTCTTCCTACAAGCAAGAGTGCGTTTCAGGTAAACGCAGTCACTTTTCAGCTCAAACGAAGCTACATCGTTCACGAAGTTCACACGTTTCTCGCTCTTAACTGAGACGCATTGGATGTTCGAGGACCTGTGGTTTGTATCAGTTTCAGAAGCAGAGTTGAACTAGATATGGTCCGTGTGTGTAGGAAACACGGTTCTTTTGTTCTGAGCACACTCACGTTTCCCGCCTTATTAGAGACTCTAGAAAGCAAGAGAATGCTTCTTGCTCTAAAGCAGAGTGTGTTTCATGGATGAGAACTGTGCTGTGTGTTTCCCTTCAGAAACGGAGTTAAATGCCAGGCTCTGTGTCTTCCTACAAGCAAGAGTGCGTTTCAGGTAAACGCAGTCACTTTTCAGCTCAAACGAAGCTACATCGTTCACGAAGTTCACACGTTTCTCGCTCTTAACTGAAACGCATTGGATGTTCGAGGACCTGTGGTTTGGATCAGTTTCAGAAGCAGAGTTGAACTAGATATGGTCCGTGTGTGTAGGAAACACGGTTCTTTTGTTCTGAGCACACTCACGTTTCCCGCCTTATTAGAGACTCTAGAAAGCAAGAGAATGCTTCTTGCTCTAAAGCAGAGTGTGTTTCATGGATGAGAAGAGTGCTGTGTGTTTCCCTTCAGAAACGGAGTTAAATGCCAGGCTCTGTGTCTTCCTACAAGCAAGAGTGCGTTTCAGGTAAACGCAGTCACTTTTCAGCTCAAACGAAGCTACATCGTTCACGAAGTTCACACGTTTCTCGCTCTTAACTGAGACGCATTGGATGTTCGAGGACCTGTGGTTTGTATCAGTTTCAGAAGCAGAGTTGAACTAGATATGGTCCGTGTGTGTAGGAAACACGGTTCTTTTGTTCTGAGCACACTCACGTTTCCCGCCTTATTAGAGACTCTAGAAAGCAAGAGAATGCTTCTTGCTCTAAAGCAGAGTGTGTTTCATGGATGAGAACTGTGCTGTGTGTTTCCCTTCAGAAACGGAGTTAAATGCCAGGCTCTGTGTCTTCCTACAAGCAAGAGTGCGTTTCAGGTAAACGCAGTCACTTTTCAGCTCAAACGAAGCTACATCGTTCACGAAGTTCACACGTTTCTCGCTCTTAACTGAAACGCATTGGATGTTCGAGGACCTGTGGTTTGTATCAGTTTCAGAAGCAGAGTTGAACTAGATATGGTCCGTGTGTGTAGGAAACACGGTTCTTTTGTTCTGAGCACACTCACGTTTCCCGCCTTATTAGAGACTCTAGAAAGCAAGAGAATGCTTCTTGCTCTAAAGCAGAGTGTGTTTCATGGATGAGAACTGTGCTGTGTGTTTCCCTTCAGAAACGGAGCTAAATGCCAGGCTCTGTGTCTTCCTACAAGCAAGAGTGCGTTTCAGGTAAACGCAGTCACTTTTCAGCTCAAACGAAGCTACATCGTTCACGAAGTTCACACGTTTCTCGCTCTTAACTGAGACGCATTGGATGTTCGAGGACCTGTGGTTTGTATCAGTTTCAGAAGCAGAGTTGAACTAGATATGGTCCGTGTGTGTAGGAAACACGGTTCTTTTGTTCTGAGCACACTCACGTTTCCCGCCGTATTAGAGACTCTAGAAAGCAAGAGAATGCTTCTTGCTCTAAAGCAGAGTGTGTTTCGTGGATGAGAACTGTGCTGTGTGTTTCCCTTCAGAAACGGAGTTAAATGCCAGGCTCTGTGTCTTCCTACAAGCAAGAGTGCGTTTCAGGTAAACGCAGTCACTTTTCAGCTCAAACGAAGCTACATCGTTCACGAAGTTCACACGTTTCTCGCTCTTAACTGAAACGCATTGGATGTTCGAGGACCTGTGGTTTGTATCAGTTTCAGAAGCAGAGTTGAACTAGATATGGTCCGTGTGTGTAGGAAACACGGTTCTTTTGTTCTGAGCACACTCACGTTTCCAGCCTTATTAGAGACTCTAGAAAGCAAGAGAATGCTTCTTGCTCTAAAGCAGAGTGTGTTTCATGGATGAGAACTGTGCTGTGTGTTTCCCTTCAGAAACGGAGTTAAATGCCAGGCTCTGTGTCTTCCTACAAGCAAGAGTGCGGTTCAGGTAAAAGCAGTCACTTTTCAGCTCAAACGAAGCTACATCGTTCACGAAGTTCACACGTTTCTCGCTCTTAACTGAAACGCATTGGATGTTCGAGGACCTGTGGTTTGGATCAGTTTCAGAAGCAGAGTTGAACTAGATATGGTCCGTGTGTGTAGGAAACACGGTTCTTTTGTTCTGAGCACACTCACGTTTCCCGCCTTATTAGAGACTCTAGAAAGCAAGAGAATGCTTCTTGCTCTAAAGCAGAGTGTGTTTCATGGATGAGAACTGTGCTGTGTGTTTCCCTTCAGAAACGGAGTTAAATGCCAGGCTCTGTGTCTTCCTACAAGCAAGAGTGCGTTTCAGGTAAACGCAGTCACTTTTCAGCTCAAACGAAGCTACATCGTTCACGAAGTTCACACGTTTCTCGCTCTTAACTGAGACGCATTGGATGTTCGAGGACCTGTGGTTTGTATCAGTTTCAGAAGCAGAGTTGAACTAGATATGGTCCGTGTGTGTAGGAAACACGGTTCTTTTGTTCTGAGCACACTCACGTTTCCCGCCTTATTAGAGACTCTAGAAAGCAAGAGAATGCTTCTTGCTCTAAAGCAGAGTGTGTTTCATGGATGAGAACTGTGCTGTGTGTTTCCCTTCAGAAACGGAGTTAAATGCCAGGCTCTGTGTCTTCCTACAAGCAAGAGTGCGTTTCAGGTAAACGCAGTCACTTTTCAGCTCAAACGAAGCTACATCGTTCACGAAGTTCACACGTTTCTCGCTCTTAACTGAGACGCATTGGATGTTCGAGGACCTGTGGTTTGTATCAGTTTCAGAAGCAGAGTTGAACTAGATATGGTCCGTGTGTGTAGGAAACACGGTTCTTTTGTTCTGAGCACACTCACGTTTCCCGCCTTATTAGAGACTCTAGAAAGCAAGAGAATGCTTCTTGCTCTAAAGCAGAGTGTGTTTCATGGATGAGAACTGTGCTGTGTGTTTCCCTTCAGAAACGGAGTTAAATGCCAGGCTCTGTGTCTTCCTACAAGCAAGAGTGCGTTTCAGGTAAACGCAGTCACTTTTCAGCTCAAACGAAGCTACATCGTTCACGAAGTTCACACGTTTCTCGCTCTTAACTGAAACGCATTGGATGTTCGAGGACCTGTGGTTTGTATCAGTTTCAGAAGCAGAGTTGAACTAGATATGGTCCGTGTGTGTAGGAAACACGGTTCTTTTGTTCTGAGCACACTCACGTTTCCCGCCTTATTAGAGACTCTAGAAAGCAAGAGAATGCTTCTTGCTCTAAAGCAGAGTGTGTTTCATGGATGAGAACTGTGCTGTGTGTTTCCCTTCAGAAACGGAGCTAAATGCCAGGCTCTGTGTCTTCCTACAAGCAAGAGTGCGTTTCAGGTAAACGCAGTCACTTTTCAGCTCAAACGAAGCTACATCGTTCACGAAGTTCACACGTTTCTCGCTCTTAACTGAGACGCATTGGATGTTCGAGGACCTGTGGTTTGTATCAGTTTCAGAAGCAGAGTTGAACTAGATATGGTCCGTGTGTGTAGGAAACACGGTTCTTTTGTTCTGAGCACACTCACGTTTCCCGCCGTATTAGAGACTCTAGAAAGCAAGAGAATGCTTCTTGCTCTAAAGCAGAGTGTGTTTCATGGATGAGAACTGTGCTGTGTGTTTCCCTTCAGAAACGGAGTTAAATGCCAGGCTCTGTGTCTTCCTACAAGCAAGAGTGCGTTTCAGGTAAACGCAGTCACTTTTCAGCTCAAACGAAGCTACATCGTTCACGAAGTTCACACGTTTCTCGCTCTTAACTGAGACGCAATGGATGGTCGAGGACCTGTGGTTTGTATCAGTTTCAGAAGCAGAGTTGAACTAGATATGGTCCGTGTGTGTAGGAAACACGGTTCTTTTGTTCTGAGCACACTCACGTTTCCCGCCTTATTAGAGACTCTAGAAAGCAAGAGAATGCTTCTTGCTCTAAAGCAGAGTGTGTTTCATGGATGAGAACTGTGCTGTGTGTTTCCCTTCAGAAACGGAGTTAAATGCCAGGCTCTGTGTCTTCCTACAAGCAAGAGTGCGTTTCAGGTAAACGCAGTCACTTTTCAGCTCAAACGAAGCTACATCGTTCACGAAGTTCACACGTTTCTCGCTCTTAACTGAGACGCATTGGATGTTCGAGGACCTGTGGTTTGTATCAGTTTCAGAAGCAGAGTTGAACTAGATATGGTCCGTGTGTGTAGGAAACACGGTTCTTTTGTTCTGAGCACACTCACGTTTCCCGCCTTATTAGAGACTCTAGAAAGCAAGAGAATGCTTCTTGCTCTAAAGCAGAGTGTGTTTCATGGATGAGAACTGTGCTGTGTGTTTCCCTTCAGAAACGGAGTTAAATGCCAGGCTCTGTGTCTTCCTACAAGCAAGAGTGCGTTTCAGGTAAACGCAGTCACTTTTCAGCTCAAACGAAGCTACATCGTTCACGAAGTTCACACGTTTCTCGCTCTTAACTGAGACGCATTGGATGTTCGAGGACCTGTGGTTTGTATCAGTTTCAGAAGCAGAGTTGAACTAGATATGGTCCGTGTGTGTAGGAAACACGGTTCTTTTGTTCTGAGCACACTCACGTTTCCCGCCTTATTAGAGACTCTAGAAAGCAAGAGAATGCTTCTTGCTCTAAAGCAGAGTGTGTTTCATGGATGAGAACTGTGCTGTGTGTTTCCCTTCAGAAACGGAGTTAAATGCCAGGCTCTGTGTCTTCCTACAAGCAAGAGTGCGTTTCAGGTAAACGCAGTCACTTTTCAGCTCAAACGAAGCTACATCGTTCACGAAGTTCACACGTTTCTCGCTCTTAACTGAAACGCATTGGATGTTCGAGGACCTGTGGTTTGTATCAGTTTCAGAAGCAGAGTTGAACTAGATATGGTCCGTGTGTGTAGGAAACACGGTTCTTTTGTTCTGAGCACACTCACGTTTCCCGCCTTATTAGAGACTCTAGAAAGCAAGAGAATGCTTCTTGCTCTAAAGCAGAGTGTGTTTCATGGATGAGAACTGTGCTGTGTGTTTCCCTTCAGAAACGGAGCTAAATGCCAGGCTCTGTGTCTTCCTACAAGCAAGAGTGCGTTTCAGGTAAACGCAGTCACTTTTCAGCTCAAACGAAGCTACATCGTTCACGAAGTTCACACGTTTCTCGCTCTTAACTGAGACGCATTGGATGTTCGAGGACCTGTGGTTTGTATCAGTTTCAGAAGCAGAGTTGAACTAGATATGGTCCGTGTGTGTAGGAAACACGGTTCTTTTGTTCTGAGCACACTCACGTTTCCCGCCGTATTAGAGACTCTAGAAAGCAAGAGAATGCTTCTTGCTCTAAAGCAGAGTGTGTTTCATGGATGAGAACTGTGCTGTGTGTTTCCCTTCAGAAACGGAGTTAAATGCCAGGCTCTGTGTCTTCCTACAAGCAAGAGTGCGTTTCAGGTAAACGCAGTCACTTTTCAGCTCAAACGAAGCTACATCGTTCACGAAGTTCACACGTTTCTCGCTCTTAACTGAGACGCAATGGATGGTCGAGGACCTGTGGTTTGTATCAGTTTCAGAAGCAGAGTTGAACTAGATATGGTCCGTGTGTGTAGGAAACACGGTTCTTTTGTTCTGAGCACACTCACGTTTCCCGCCTTATTAGAGACTCTAGAAAGCAAGAGAATGCTTCTTGCTCTAAAGCAGAGTGTGTTTCATGGATGAGAACTGTGCTGTGTGTTTCCCTTCAGAAACGGAGTTAAATGCCAGGCTCTGTGTCTTCCTACAAGCAAGAGTGCGTTTCAGGTAAACGCAGTCACTTTTCAGCTCAAACGAAGCTACATCGTTCACGAAGTTCACACGTTTCTCGCTCTTAACTGAAACGCATTGGATGTTCGAGGACCTGTGGTTTGTATCAGTTTCAGAAGCAGAGTTGAACTAGATATGGTCCGTGTGTGTAGGAAACACGGTTCTTTTGTTCTGAGCACACTCACGTTTCCCGCCTTATTAGAGACTCTAGAAAGCAAGAGAATGCTTCTTGCTCTAAAGCAGAGTGTGTTTCATGGATGAGAACTGTGCTGTGTGTTTCCCTTCAGAAACGGAGTTAAATGCCAGGCTCTGTGTCTTCCTACAAGCAAGAGTGCGTTTCAGGTAAACGCAGTCACTTTTCAGCTCAAACGAAGCTACATCGTTCACGAAGTTCACACGTTTCTCGCTCTTAACTGAAACGCATTGGATGTTCGAGGACCTGTGGTTTGTATCAGTTTCAGAAGCAGAGTTGAACTAGATATGGTCCGTGTGTGTAGGAAACACGGTTCTTTTGTTCTGAGCACACTCACATTTCCCGCCTTATTAGAGACTCTAGAAAGCAAGAGAATGCTTCTTGCTCTAAAGCAGAGTGTGTTTCATGGATGAGAACTGTGCTGTGTGTTTCCCTTCAGAAACGGAGTTAAATGCCAGGCTCTGTGTCTTCCTACAAGCAAGAGTGCGTTTCAGGTAAAAGCAGTCACTTTTCAGCTCAAACGAAGCTACATCGTTCACGAAGTTCACACGTTTCTCGCTCTTAACTGAAACGCATTGGATGTTCGAGGACCTGTGGTTTGTATCAGTTTCAGAAGCAGAGTTGAACTAGATATGGTCCGTGTGTGTAGGAAACACGGTTCTTTTGTTCTGAGCACACTCACGTTTCCCGCCTTATTAGAGACTCTAGAAAGCAAGAGAATGCTTCTTGCTCTAAAGCAGAGTGTGTTTCATGGATGAGAAGAGTGCTGTGTGTTTCCCTTCAGAAACGGAGTTAAATGCCAGGCTCTGTGTCTTCCTACAAGCAAGAGTGCGTTTCAGGTAAACGCAGTCACTTTTCAGCTCAAACGAAGCTACATCGTTCACGAAGTTCACACGTTTCTCGCTCTTAACTGAGACGCATTGGATGTTCGAGGACCTGTGGTTTGTATCAGTTTCAGAAGCAGAGTTGAACTAGATATGGTCCGTGTGTGTAGGAAACACGGTTCTTTTGTTCTGAGCACACTCACGTTTCCCGCCTTATTAGAGACTCTAGAAAGCAAGAGAATGCTTCTTGCTCTAAAGCAGAGTGTGTTTCATGGATGAGAACTGTGCTGTGTGTTTCCCTTCAGAAACGGAGTTAAATGCCAGGCTCTGTGTCTTCCTACAAGCAAGAGTGCGTTTCAGGTAAACGCAGTCACTTTTCAGCTCAAACGAAGCTACATCGTTCACGAAGTTCACACGTTTCTCGCTCTTAACTGAAACGCATTGGATGTTCGAGGACCTGTGGTTTGTATCAGTTTCAGAAGCAGAGTTGAACTAGATATGGTCCGTGTGTGTAGGAAACACGGTTCTTTTGTTCTGAGCACACTCACGTTTCCCGCCTTATTAGAGACTCTAGAAAGCAAGAGAATGCTTCTTGCTCTAAAGCAGAGTGTGTTTCATGGATGAGAACTGTGCTGTGTGTTTCCCTTCAGAAACGGAGCTAAATGCCAGGCTCTGTGTCTTCCTACAAGCAAGAGTGCGTTTCAGGTAAACGCAGTCACTTTTCAGCTCAAACGAAGCTACATCGTTCACGAAGTTCACACGTTTCTCGCTCTTAACTGAGACGCATTGGATGTTCGAGGACCTGTGGTTTGTATCAGTTTCAGAAGCAGAGTTGAACTAGATATGGTCCGTGTGTGTAGGAAACACGGTTCTTTTGTTCTGAGCACACTCACGTTTCCCGCCGTATTAGAGACTCTAGAAAGCAAGAGAATGCTTCTTGCTCTAAAGCAGAGTGTGTTTCGTGGATGAGAACTGTGCTGTGTGTTTCCCTTCAGAAACGGAGTTAAATGCCAGGCTCTGTGTCTTCCTACAAGCAAGAGTGCGTTTCAGGTAAACGCAGTCACTTTTCAGCTCAAACGAAGCTACATCGTTCACGAAGTTCACACGTTTCTCGCTCTTAACTGAAACGCATTGGATGTTCGAGGACCTGTGGTTTGTATCAGTTTCAGAAGCAGAGTTGAACTAGATATGGTCCGTGTGTGTAGGAAACACGGTTCTTTTGTTCTGAGCACACTCACGTTTCCAGCCTTATTAGAGACTCTAGAAAGCAAGAGAATGCTTCTTGCTCTAAAGCAGAGTGTGTTTCATGGATGAGAACTGTGCTGTGTGTTTCCCTTCAGAAACGGAGTTAAATGCCAGGCTCTGTGTCTTCCTACAAGCAAGAGTGCGTTTCAGGTAAAAGCAGTCACTTTTCAGCTCAAACGAAGCTACATCGTTCACGAAGTTCACACGTTTCTCGCTCTTAACTGAAACGCATTGGATGTTCGAGGACCTGTGGTTTGGATCAGTTTCAGAAGCAGAGTTGAACTAGATATGGTCCGTGTGTGTAGGAAACACGGTTCTTTTGTTCTGAGCACACTCACGTTTCCCGCCTTATTAGAGACTCTAGAAAGCAAGAGAATGCTTCTTGCTCTAAAGCAGAGTGTGTTTCATGGATGAGAACTGTGCTGTGTGTTTCCCTTCAGAAACGGAGTTAAATGCCAGGCTCTGTGTCTTCCTACAAGCAAGAGTGCGTTTCAGGTAAACGCAGTCACTTTTCAGCTCAAACGAAGCTACATCGTTCACGAAGTTCACACGTTTCTCGCTCTTAACTGAGACGCATTGGATGTTCGAGGACCTGTGGTTTGTATCAGTTTCAGAAGCAGAGTTGAACTAGATATGGTCCGTGTGTGTAGGAAACACGGTTCTTTTGTTCTGAGCACACTCACGTTTCCCGCCTTATTAGAGACTCTAGAAAGCAAGAGAATGCTTCTTGCTCTAAAGCAGAGTGTGTTTCATGGATGAGAACTGTGCTGTGTGTTTCCCTTCAGAAACGGAGTTAAATGCCAGGCTCTGTGTCTTCCTACAAGCAAGAGTGCGTTTCAGGTAAACGCAGTCACTTTTCAGCTCAAACGAAGCTACATCGTTCACGAAGTTCACACGTTTCTCGCTCTTAACTGAGACGCATTGGATGTTCGAGGACCTGTGGTTTGTATCAGTTTCAGAAGCAGAGTTGAACTAGATATGGTCCGTGTGTGTAGGAAACACGGTTCTTTTGTTCTGAGCACACTCACGTTTCCCGCCTTATTAGAGACTCTAGAAAGCAAGAGAATGCTTCTTGCTCTAAAGCAGAGTGTGTTTCATGGATGAGAACTGTGCTGTGTGTTTCCCTTCAGAAACGGAGTTAAATGCCAGGCTCTGTGTCTTCCTACAAGCAAGAGTGCGTTTCAGGTAAAAGCAGTCACTTTTCAGCTCAAACGAAGCTACATCGTTCACGAAGTTCACACGTTTCTCGCTCTTAACTGAAACGCATTGGATGTTCGAGGACCTGTGGTTTGTATCAGTTTCAGAAGCAGAGTTGAACTAGATATGGTCCGTGTGTGTAGGAAACACGGTTCTTTTGTTCTGAGCACACTCACGTTTCCCGCCTTATTAGAGACTCTAGAAAGCAAGAGAATGCTTCTTGCTCTAAAGCAGAGTGTGTTTCATGGATGAGAACTGTGCTGTGTGTTTCCCTTCAGAAACGGAGCTAAATGCCAGGCTCTGTGTCTTCCTACAAGCAAGAGTGCGTTTCAGGTAAACGCAGTCACTTTTCAGCTCAAACGAAGCTACATCGTTCACGAAGTTCACACGTTTCTCGCTCTTAACTGAGACGCATTGGATGTTCGAGGACCTGTGGTTTGTATCAGTTTCAGAAGCAGAGTTGAACTAGATATGGTCCGTGTGTGTAGGAAACACGGTTCTTTTGTTCTGAGCACACTCACGTTTCCCGCCGTATTAGAGACTCTAGAAAGCAAGAGAATGCTTCTTGCTCTAAAGCAGAGTGTGTTTCATGGATGAGAACTGTGCTGTGTGTTTCCCTTCAGAAACGGAGTTAAATGCCAGGCTCTGTGTCTTCCTACAAGCAAGAGTGCGTTTCAGGTAAACGCAGTCACTTTTCAGCTCAAACGAAGCTACATCGTTCACGAAGTTCACACGTTTCTCGCTCTTAACTGAGACGCAATGGATGGTCGAGGACCTGTGGTTTGTATCAGTTTCAGAAGCAGAGTTGAACTAGATATGGTCCGTGTGTGTAGGAAACACGGTTCTTTTGTTCTGAGCACACTCACGTTTCCCGCCTTATTAGAGACTCTAGAAAGCAAGAGAATGCTTCTTGCTCTAAAGCAGAGTGTGTTTCATGGATGAGAACTGTGCTGTGTGTTTCCCTTCAGAAACGGAGTTAAATGCCAGGCTCTGTGTCTTCCTACAAGCAAGAGTGCGTTTCAGGTAAACGCAGTCACTTTTCAGCTCAAACGAAGCTACATCGTTCACGAAGTTCACACGTTTCTCGCTCTTAACTGAAACGCATTGGATGTTCGAGGACCTGTGGTTTGTATCAGTTTCAGAAGCAGAGTTGAACTAGATATGGTCCGTGTGTGTAGGAAACACGGTTCTTTTGTTCTGAGCACACTCACGTTTCCCGCCTTATTAGAGACTCTAGAAAGCAAGAGAATGCTTCTTGCTCTAAAGCAGAGTGTGTTTCATGGATGAGAACTGTGCTGTGTGTTTCCCTTCAGAAACGGAGTTAAATGCCAGGCTCTGTGTCTTCCTACAAGCAAGAGTGCGTTTCAGGTAAACGCAGTCACTTTTCAGCTCAAACGAAGCTACATCGTTCACGAAGTTCACACGTTTCTCGCTCTTAACTGAAACGCATTGGATGTTCGAGGACCTGTGGTTTGTATCAGTTTCAGAAGCAGAGTTGAACTAGATATGGTCCGTGTGTGTAGGAAACACGGTTCTTTTGTTCTGAGCACACTCACGTTTCCCGCCTTATTAGAGACTCTAGAAAGCAAGAGAATGCTTCTTGCTCTAAAGCAGAATGTGTTTCATGGATGAGAACTGTGCTGTGTGTTTCCCTTCAGAAACGGAGTTAAATGCCAGGCTCTGTGTCTTCCTACAAGCAAGAGTGCGTTTCAGGTAAACGCAGTCACTTTTCAGCT